>SJYX01005862.1:623351-693895 GCA_006410675.1 Oreotragus oreotragus | reverse complement strand
ATTTTAAACATAAACTAGAGTAGTAGAAAAAAATTGAGTGAATTTCTCTCTAACCTGGATATAAGGGAAGGTTTTTAAACTGTCTCAAAATCAAGAGGCTATAAAGACAAAGATGGACAAATTTCACTAGAGAAAAATAAAAATTTCACGTCAAAAAACACTATCACAGTCAAAGGATAATGTTAAATATAGTATTCTCTATTAAATATAGTATTCTTAAAAATTGAGAAAATAAAAATCCAAAAGCTTGACAGGAAAGTGAACCAATGACATAAACTGATTTTTAAAAAGATGAAAATCACCTTTAAATTAATGAAAAGCTCTTCAATCTCACTCATAATTACAGAAATGCAAATTAACACTGTACTGTGATACCATTTCTCACCTATCCTATTGGTGAAAATTAAAAACTGGATGACTAAAAATGCTGTTGATGAGGCTAGGAAAACACCCATTTTCACAAAACATTGGTGAAAATGCAAACCAATACATCCCATTTGGAATGGAATTTGGCAAAATCTAACAAAATTATATATGCAGTTACATTTTGACTCAGCAATCCCGCTTCCAGGAATTCACCTGAAGATATACCTCCCCAAATCTCAA
Organism: Oreotragus oreotragus; assembly: GCA_006410675.1. Lineage (NCBI taxonomy): Eukaryota > Metazoa > Chordata > Mammalia > Artiodactyla > Bovidae > Oreotragus > Oreotragus oreotragus. The sequence goes on along the minus strand of SJYX01005862.1, from coordinate 693,289 downwards.
AATATGTATATGCCCATGGCTATTTATAGAAGCTTTGAAAGAATTTCAAAATAGAGCTTAAGGAAACAAATACCCACATATAGGAGAGTGATTGAATAAACTAAAAAACACCACATAATGGAGGGTTAATGGAAAGAATCTCTATGAATAAAAAAAGTATGAATGATTTCTGGGAGTATGTTGTTAAGTGAAAAATATAAAACGCAGGAGAATATCTGCAACATGCTATCTTTCATGTAAGAAAGAAGAGGAAATAAGACAATGTTGCTCATTTGTGCAACCCCCTCAACTCCCCAAATAGAAAAACAACTTAGGAAGTATTGGTGAAATAGAATAGTATGGTGGATGGGAATGGGGTGGAAGGGATGCAGAGAGTGACTCTTCTCTGAGTATACCTCTTGCTCTATTTCTGACTTTTAGAATTGTGTTAATGTTTCTTGTTGTTGTCCAGTTGCTCAGTTGTGTCTGACTCTTGGTGATCCCATGGACTGCAGCACGTCAGTCTTCCCACTCCTGTCCTTCAGCATCTCCTGGAGCTTGCCCAGGAGATTGAATCAGTGATGCCATCCAACCATCTCATCCTCTGTTGTCCCCTTCTCCTGCCTTCAGTCTTTCCCAACATCAGGGTCTCTTCCAATGAGTTGGCTCTTCACATCAGGTGGCTAAAGTCCTTCCAATGAGTATTTAGGGTTGATTTTCCTTTAGGATTGACTGGTTTGATCTCCTTGCAGTCCAAAGGACTCTCAAGAGTCTTCTCCAATACCACAGTTCAAAAGCATCAATTCTTTGGCACTCAGCCTTCTTTATGGGCCAGCTCGCATATTCATACGTGACTACTGGAAAAACCATAGCTTTGACTATGTGTACCTTCATTGGCAAAGTAATGTCTCTGCTTTTTAACATGCTCTCTAGGTTTATCATAGCTTTTCTTCCAAGGAGCAAGCATCTTTTAACGTAATGGCTGCAGTCACCATCTGCAGTGATTTTGGAGCCCCCCCAAATAAAGTCTGTCTCTCTTTCCATTGTTTCCCCATCTATTTGCCATGAAGTGATGGGACCAGATGCCAAGATCTTAGTTTTTTGAATGTTGAGTTTTAAGCCAGCTTTTGCACTTTCCTCTTTCACTTTCATCAAGAGGCTCTTTAGTTCCTCTTCACTTTCTACCATTAGAGTGGTGTCATCTGCACATCTGAGGTTATTGATATTTCTCCTGGCAATCTTGATTCCAGGTTGTGCTTCATCCAGCCTAGCATTTGACATGATATACTCTGTATATAATGTGTCTTACTATATATGTATATATATATATACCTCCACATATGTATTTTTTGTAACTTAAAAAATCTGAAATTATTTCAAACTAAACAAAATTCACACAAAAATCATTTTCTTCATAGTCAGAAATAAGTTGGTGGTGCTTGCTCTCATTGCTTTCTTTGCTGCCATTCTACTTTGTACTAGGAATCTTAATGAATTCAATATAGGGAACAAATGCATAATATACATTAATGTTAGAAGAAAAATCACATATATATGCAGATGTCATGCTGCTCTACTTAAAAATGGAAACAGAATCTGGTGACATATGAATCGTATTTCTAAGAGAGGAAATCAAAATGAAGGTATAAAAGTCCACAGCTTTCCTGTGGATCAGTAAACAATTAGAACGTAGAAGGCAGATGGTATAAAATGCCAGGCTGAAGGGAATTGAAGAGGGAATCGAGGCAGGTTATAGAGACTGTATGTGCAGCCAAGTTTTTTGAGAATTTTGTACATGAAGAGAAGCAATGGCTGGCAGGCTATGTGAAAGAGGGTAGCTCTCTTCTTCCTCCTCCTCTTCCTTGTTCTTGAGGAGAAATATTAGAGCATTTTGGTATCCTAGTGGAAATTATCAGTGGAGGGAGAAAGATTGACATTGCTGGACAGTGGTGGTGACCAAGGGTCCTGTGAAAACTTTGGGATAATCTTAAGGAAGAATGGCTTCCCTGGTGGCTCAGATAGTAAAGAACCCACCTACAATACAGGAGACCCAGAAGACACAGTTTCAGTCCCTGGGTTGGGAAGATCCCCTGGAGAAGGAAATGGGTAATCACTCCAGTATTCTTGCCTAGAGAATTCCATGAACAGAGGAGTTGGGAGGGCTATAGTCCATGGGGTCGCAAAACAGTTGCACACAACTGAGCAACTAACATAACACTTAGGGAAGACAAGGGCACTTCCTTAATTGAAACAGAGGAATTTGCAGCCCATACATGCACATGGCAAAGTTGTAGGTCTGGTGATGTAGTGATAAGTAAGCATTGTCAAGTCTGAGGCAAGGTCAACATCTGAGACTGACAGGGAGTGGGAAATTTAGGGAGACAAGTGAACATGTGAAAGAACAATCATAGAGGACCGGAAATCAAATTTAATATAGAAGGAAGTAGAATTGCTGGGTAGTTGAGGTTTTATTTGCCACATACCAACATGAACTAAAAGTGAAACTGTTCTTCCTGGTTGTTTCCTTGGATTTCTCTGCCATATTAAGTTGCTCTGGGTGAAGGCATAGAAAGGTAAATGGTTGCTTTGTATCCAATGTGGGATTTTTTTTCAGGTGGGTATGATGGCGGGAGAGAGGGGACAAGGAAATGGATGATGTTTGCCAATACCACTTATGGTGTGATTATCATGATGGAGCATGTCATCTAAGCTGAACAAGCAGGGAAGTAAATGGATGGAGAGAAACCAGGCTTTGGATGGAGAGAAAAATTATTGGGCCAATGGACTGGAAGGATCTGATGGAGTAGAAGCGTTTTAAGATGTTGGTACTTAAGCAAGTGGGCTTGCAGGAGAGCAGACTGTTCAGAGAGTGAAATGTTTGCATTTAAGATGCCGAAGCTATATAATTTTTGGTAATGATAAGATCCAATCATGGTTTGCCCTTGAGAATACAGAGGAAAGTAAAATTACATCGCAGAATAAAGAGGTCAAGAACTTGAGTCCCAGGGTGTTAGTGAGGTCTATATGTATGTTGGTATTATTAAAAATGGTAAAAGGAGTTGGGGTACAAAGAAAAGTTATGAGCTAGGAGCACGGTGATATAGCCAGTTGACAAGCCTCATAGTTGGATTTGTAAGAGAGTGAAGGTCCAATGGGATGGGCATGCCAGTGAGAAATAAGGACGATGACCCACCCACTGCTACATGAGACTGAATACAAGAATAGCTTGTATAGGAAAGTCTCCCAGGAATGCTTTGTTCTCAGGAGATAACCAGATTTCAATTAAATGAAGAGGTGGAGGGACTATTCCAAGAAGTTGAGTATGTAGGATTGTTTGCTGATCATGGACATGAATGAAAGGCATTAGGAGAAAGGGGATCAAATGGAGATTGGTTCAGATGGGACAGAGCAGTGCAGGTGTAAGGGTTTCAGCAAAAGTAACCAGGGAGGCTTGTACTATGATTTGAATCATGACAAGATTCATCCTGATCATTTTCTAAAGGGGCAGGAATTTGCTTCACTATATTTTGGTTCAAGAAGTGTAATATTTTATTTTTCTCTATGAAATCATACTGGGCTCCACGTCTTTACCTGTTTGATAAGAAATGAAATGTTTGGCATGTCTGATGGTCCCTTTCTACTCTCTGGGGTTATATAAGCATGGGAGGTTTCTTACACTGGGCAGGAAGCTGGGGAGGCCCTTCTGGGCTCCATGTTGTGGTTGGTGCTGGTAAACTGCTTATTGTCCAAATTGTGTTTCCCTCAAAGTCAGGCAATTCTTCTGCTTAAAAGGGTCTGTTTGTTTCACTCCAGTTTTGCCCTGTGAAATTTGACCATGGACTACTAGGCTGTGTCTCCAGGTCCAGTCCCTGGGAATCCACGTTTATAAGAAGGTCTTAGTGTCTCCTGGGACATATGGTGGGATCAGGTCACTAATTTCTGCTTCTGGAGGAATCTGCTTTACTTTCTGTCCTTATCTTCACAAAATCCTCTGTGTCCTGAGGTTGAAGGAAATGGCATTTTAACTGTTTGTTCTCCTGTGCAAAGACTTTTGCAACAAATAGTTCTATTCTTTCCAAGAGGTAGGTCAAGGAGATTAAAAACAAACAAACAAACAAACAAAAACACTCCTTGCCCACAGTGTAGAAGGAAGGGAGAAAGACTGAATTTTATTTTTCATTTTGAGGCTACAGGGGCATTTTTCTTTTCTTTGGGAATGGCAGCCCACTCCAGTATTCTTGCCTGGGGAATCCCATGGACAAAGGAGCCTGGAGTGCTGCAGTCAAAGGGGTCCCAAGGAGTCGGATACATCTAAGCGACTAAGACACACATACAATGTAATATTTATTTTATTTTTCTCTATTAAATAGTACTGGATTCTGTGTCTTTGCAGTGACCAGAGAGATTCAGTTCCTTGCCTTTTCTGGCTTCTCCAGGCTGCCCGCATCCCTTGGCCCGTAGCCCCTTCACCACTCCAACCTCTCTCTGACTCTGATACTTCTGCTTCTTCACATGAGGACCTTTGTGCTTAGATTGGGCTCACGTGGACAACCCAGAATAATGTCTGCATATCAACATCTTTAACTGAATCATATTTGTAAAGTCCTTTTGCCATGTAACATGATGTTCAGAGGTTTGATTTAACTGTTTGTTCTCCTGTGCAAAGACTTTTGCAACAAATAGTTCTATTCTTTCCAAGAGGTAGGTCTGGGAGATTAAAAACAAACAAACAAACAAACAAACAAACAAACAACATTCCTTGCCCACAGTGTAGAAGGAAGGGAGAAATACTGAATTTTATTTTTCATTTTGAGGCTACAGGGACATTTTTCTTTTCTTTAGGAATGGCAGCCCACTCCAGTATTCTTGCCTGGAGAATTCCAAGGACAGAGAAGCCTGGTAGGCTATAGTCCATGGGGTCACAAAGAGTTGGATATGACTGAGCAACTAACACTTTCACTTTTGGTTTAAACAACACAAGTTTACTATCTTACAGTTCTGGTCAGAAGTCTTAAATGGGTCAAAATCAAAGTGTGGGCAGAGCTGCATTTCCTTCTGTATTTGGGTATAAGAAATGGCAATTCACTCTAGTATTCTTGCCTGGAAAATCCCATGGACAAAGGAGCCTGGAGGGCTGCAGTCAAAGGGGTCCCAAGGAGTCGGATACATCTAAGCGACTAAGACACACATACAATGTAATATTTATTTTATTTTTCTCTATTAAATAGTACTGGATTCTGTGTCTTTGCAGTGANACAAAGGAGCCTGGAGTGCTGCAGTCAAAGGGGTCCCAAGGAGTCGGATACATCTAAGCGACTAAGACACACATACAATGTAATATTTATTTTATTTTTCTCTATTAAATAGTACTGGATTCTGTGTCTTTGCAGTGACCAGAGAGATTCAGTTCCTTGCCTTTTCTGGCTTCTCCAGGCTGCCCGCATCCCTTGGCCCGTAGCCCCTTCACCACTCCAACCTCTCTCTGACTCTGATACTTCTGCTTCTTCACATGAGGACCTTTGTGCTTAGATTGGGCTCACGTGGACAACCCAGAATAATGTCTGCATATCAACATCTTTAACTGAATCATATTTGTAAAGTCCTTTTGCCATGTAACATGATGTTCAGAGGTTTGGGGATTAGAACAAGGACATCTTTCTGCCTTTACTCTGCCTACCATCCTGCCACTATGTGGTCAGCTGTATGTCTTCTCTTCTCAAACCAATGGCTCTTTTCAGGTCCTCATTGTGCCTCCTCTGGAAGAGTCCATCAGCTACCTGACTGGCCTCCCTTTGCTCATCTGGCACTCTGCAATCCCAGGCCACTGTGGCCAGGGTGTCTCACCCAGAATAGAGGGTCATTTAAAACATCTTATTATTCTCATCTGCCTCTTAGAGTTGAGTGGGCACTCAGATCTTGTCCTGGGGTCTGAATATATTACCCATGGCATGGAAACTTCCAGGGCAGCGAGTTTTCTGTTTGTAAGGGCTCTTGTGACTAAACTGAGGTGGTTAGGGTGACAGGAGGCACTGCTTCCTTACACAGGCGGGGTGACAGGGCTTCACTCTCTGGCTCCCCGTCCCATAGAAACTAGCACTACTGTGCAGCTGCAGAAACAGGAGAGACTTCCCCAAACAAGACTCTGGGAGTTCTCCACCATTATGCAAATCAGTTAGCACCAAACAGTTGCTTTCACAGTCACACAGTCATGGTGCCCAGAGTAATCGCTTCCGTTGCCACCATCAGGGGGGTGTGAGAACTGGGCTCGTGTTAAAGCATATGACTAATGAGCATGCATCCGGTGGTCCATCTGCTATATTGATGGGGCTGATCCGAAATGATGGCAGTGTAGCTGAGACCTGGAACACAGTTTATGGGTAACTGACTGAGCTTTCTCGGCTTTCAGCTCATGGGGGGATTGGTGGTGGGAAGGGAAGGGTTTCTGTGTCTCCTGTTTCACTCAGAATATCTTCCCTTTGAGAGCATTTAGTTGAAAGGGATCCAGACCAATCAATTACTGAATGAATTTGTCATCTTCTGTTCCTTCAGTTTGTATTGAAAATACAAATAAAGAAACATTTAAATAGTTTTGTGCAGAACCAGCTTGTGGTCACTTTGATTGGCACCACTTGCCCTTGGTTTTGATCTCACTTAGGAGGAGCATCCGGGGAAGGCAATGGCACCCCACCCCAGTACTCTTGCCTGGAAAATCCAATGGACGGAGTAGCCTAGTGGGCTGCAGTCCATGGGGTTGCTAACAGTCGGACAGACTGAGCGACTTCACTTTCACTTTTCTCTTTCATGCATTGGAGAAGGAAATGGCAACCCACTCCAGTATTCTTGCCTGGAGAATCCCAGGGATGGGAGAGCCTAGTGGGCTGCCGTCTATGGGGTCACACAGAGTCGGACACGACAGAAGTGACTTAGCAGCAGCAGCAGCAGCAGGAGGAGCATCAGCTTGTTTTCACAAATTGAGGGCGCCATTCATAGGGAGAAATGTAAGTTCAATCATCCACGTGAATAATTAAGAATAGGAAACACAGGGTAGATCTGATAAATGCAACATGTAGCACAAATGTATTTTAATTAACCACTACATACTAGTTAAGTAAAAGAGGTTAGTTAAGTAAAGGAGGATGGATAGAATGTGATATAAATAAAGGCAGGAAGCAGAAACAGCTAGAGAATGGAAAAGTGAGAGAAAAAGCAATAAATTATATTTAGCACCAAACACTTATTATCATAGAACTTTATTTTTTTCCATTTTTATTCTGTCTTTCAGTTGGGTTATAGTTACACTTGCTGCATCAGTTTAAGCTGTACAGCAAAATGAATAGCTATACATATACATAAATCTCCCTTTTGGATTTCCTTCCCATTGTGGTCACCACAGAATTCCAAGTGAAGTTCCCTGTGTTATACAGTAGGTTCTCATTAGTTATCTGTATCATACATAGCAGTGTGTATATGTCAATCCCACATTCCCAATCCATCCACCCTTCCTTCCCCCTTGATATGCATATGTTTGTTCCCTACGTCTGTATCTCTGTTTCTGTTTTTCAGTTAAGTTCATCTGTACCATTTTCCTACATTCCACATATATGCGTTCATACACAATACTTGTTTTTGTCTTTCTAACTTACCATGTATGATAGTCTCTAAGCCCATCCACATCTCTGCCAATGACACAATTTCATTTCCTTTTATGGCTGAGTAATATTCCATTGTATATATGTACCACATGAAATCTTATTTATGTTTTCCCTTTGATATTCACTTTCTTTTTGACCTATTTCTTTATTTCTGTTTGACTTAAAGATCTAAATTTGACCGAAATCAGGTTTTTATAGTGTCAATTGAAATGATTACTACCCATTTTATTTACTTGATTTGGGTTTATGTGATTTTTAGTTTATATTCTGATCTCTAGTGTTACCTGCATGTTTTCTGGTAAAGGGCTAAAACCTGCATCTTAATACCACTATTTTCTGTTGCTACCTTAACAACTTAATACAAACTGATTATACCATCTTATACTTCTGAAGGTCAGAAGTCCAGTACAGGCCTTTTAGGCTAACATCTTGGTACCTGAACTAAAGTCAAGGTGTTAGCAGGTCTGCATTTCTTTCTGGAGTCTGTAAGGAAAAATCTCTTCTTTTGCCTATCCCAACTTTTAGGGGCCACTCACATTCCTTTCATATTCCATTCCACTTCACTGCAGAATCCACCTGCAATGCAGAAGACCCTGGTTTGATTCCTGGGTTGGAAGAACCACTGGAGAAGGGATAGGCTACCCCCTCCAGTATTTTTGGGCTTCCCTGGTGGCCCAGAGGGTAAAGAATCCTCCTGTAATGTGGGAGACCTCTGTTTGATCCCTGGGCTGGGAAGATTCCCTGGAGAAGGGAAAGGCTACCCACTCCAGTATTCCAGCCTGGAGAATTCCATGGACTGTATGGTCCATGTGGTTGCAAAGAGTCAGACAAGACTAAACAACTTTCACTTCAAATTCCTTGGCTTGTGGCCCCTTCTTCTGTCTTCAAAGCTGCAACACTGCATCTTTTGGACTCTTCTTTCATCCTCACATCTCACTCTCATCACAGCCAGGGAAGATGCTCCACTTTCAAGGGCTGCATGATTAGATTGGGCCCGCCTGAATAATCCAGGATAATCTTCCCCTCTCAGGGTCAGCTGATTAGCAAACTTACTTGCTTCTGCAAACTTAATTCCCCTGTCATGTATCAGTAACATAACACCTTCAAGGGATCCAGGAATTAAGATGTGGATATCTTTTGGAGTTATTATTAAGGGTAGGCCATTGATATGCCTACCACAATTTCTTTTATTTTATAATAATTAGATAATTTCCCTTTTAGATCTACCAGAAGTTATTTTAGTGTGCATCTGCAAACTTAATTCCCCTGTCATGTATCAGTAACATAACACCTTCAAGGGATCCAGGAATTAAGATGTGGATATCTTTTGGAGTTATTATTAAGGGTAGGCCATTGATATGCCTACCACAATTTCTTTTATTTTATAATAATTAGATAATTTCCCTTTTAGATCTACCAGAAGTTATTTTAGTGTGCCAATAGGATTAATATGTAAGGAATATTGAATAAGGATACTGTGGTCCTAGAAGTGGTTCATTTTTTAAAATTTTATGGAGAACTCACTTCTCCCAGTCAAATTCCATACATATATTTTAAAGATTGTTCTAGAAATTTTGATCTACTTGAGCCACAGAATATGTGACTTATATTTAATTTTATTGTGTCCCATAATATTGATATTTGTCATCTAATGATATTTGGAATTAGTTTTTATGTGTACAGATAGCAGCAGGAAGAGGGGAAATCCATTATGAGGAAATGGTGAGGTGAGGTGAAGTCGCTCAGTCATGTCTGACTCTTTGTGAACCCATAGATTGTAGCCTACCAGGCTCCTCCGTCCATGGGATTTTCCAGGCAAGAGTACTGGAGTGGGGTGCCATTTCCTTCTCCAGAGGATCTTCCCAACCCAGGGATCGAACCCAGGTCTCCCACATTGTAGGCAGACACTTTACCGTCTGAGCCACGAGGGACTCTATGAGGAAACAGACTTAATCTAAGTTTCTAACTCTGGACTCCTGAGTGTCCAGTGTCTCATTCCTCTTGGGAGGGAAAAGTCTTGAAGTGCTTACTTTGAACATCAACTGATCTTTCAAAATAAAAATGTCAATATCAGTGATTTTGCTGACATTGTCTCTGGTTCAAATTTTACCTGAAATGTTTAAGTCTTTTGACTGTGGTCATGCCAAAAGGCATGAGTAAATTGAGGTGAATGGAAATCACCTTATTATTTTTCTCTTTCTCCATTTTCTTCTACATCACATCAATTCCTTCCACCCTCAGAGAATCAGGGATAGCTGCCCTGGGGAAGCCAAATTTTTTGTAATAAAACTCTGAAATACTGTTTGGTTTTTGCCCTCTTACCTCCACCTAGGCACTCACAAAGAGTATTCTCCACACAGTGGAAATTAGATATCAGAGAGGGTAATTAATTGTGCCCAAGAACTGATGTTAATATTCATCTCTGGCTCAGCCACTGTGAAGAACATAATTATTCTTCCTGCTTCATGCACATTATAACTTGGTCTCTACGATGCTGGAAAATGTACTCCTCTCATCTGTTCTGTAGGAAATGGCCCATGTCAGAGATACACCCTGAGACTGCTGTTTGACTGGCTAGTATATCAACAAAGAGGTAAAAAACAGTTGATCCTTTTAATGTCAGAACTCTTGCATGACAACTCCTGAAAGTTTTGATGCTCTATACTCAGTTTTTTCAAAAGATTGGACACAATAGAATGCACTTAGGAAATCAATTACTTTTTCTCTCTGATTCCTGCCTTTAAGCCTACCTCCCTTCTGTTCCTAAACAGTATTTTGGGTGCCTTCCAGAGTTTTGAATTTTAAAATAAATTTATTTTTTACAGTTTTTAAAAGTGACTTTCTACTTAGTTATTGCAAAATATTGGTTATATTTCCCATGTCGTACAATACATCCTTGAGCTTATTTTACACCCAGTATTTTGTACCTCCCACTCCTTGACCCTTATATTGCAATATAGCCTCTTTTGAATTGTCTCATATGAAATGAACATCAGAATGTCACCTGATCAAAAGCTCCTTGCCTCTGTCCAGCATGGACCCTCAACCCAGGCTTTTCCCAACCAGTCCAAGAAAAAGAACACCTTAAGTTTGCCCATTTTCTCTCTTGACTCTACTTTTCTTGTGTTTGAGGTTGGCAGCTGTAAAGGGAAAGTAGAATAGGGGGAGAATACAGCCTTCATTGTCTTGTCCAAATGCTGGCTCTCTCTGTGGGCACTTTAGTTGACTATTTTGACACCTTCCTACTGTGGACTCCTATGCTAGTAGCCTCTTCTTAGTAGCTGATGGCTCTTGTTCCATGGAGAATATTTCTGGCCATATTGATGTTCAGCCAGTATGGATCTGTACTGGATTATCATCTGCTGGAGTCTATCCTCATTGTTTGGTGCTGGTGTCTTATTGTGATTCCTTCGTAGCTCAGTTGGTAAATAATCTGCCTGTAATGCAGGAGACCAAGGTTCTATGCTTGGGGTGGGGAGATCCCCTGGAGAAGGAAATAACAACCCACTCCAGTATTCTTGCCTGGGAAATCCCATGGAAAGAGGAGCCTGATAGTCTACAATATCTTACTAGTAGTAGGTATTTAAAATATCATCCCTACTTCTAGTCTTTCTTCTTCTGGGAACACTTTTCAGCACGTGATCCTCCTGGGTGATCTCCTCTTAAGATGACTCAAGCCCAGTTACATTCCACTTAGTCTAAGGCAATGACATGAGCAACACAGTCAGGCTTTTCAGCAGACTCTCATGAGCATAGCCAGGCACTAGTCTCCATTGTACCACCCCCTCCTCAAATCCAGGCAACAGGTATCAAGTTTCCTAGGGAACTCTTTACGCTCACCCTTCTCGAGCTGTCTGGCAACATCAGAGCCAGCAAATGTCCTTATTTGAAAGGAAAAGGGAAAGAACCATTTTCTGCTCTTTGAAATTCCTGTAAAGACAATCTTCTGATTTAACAATATTCACTATTAAATTCAAGTCTCAAAGTTTATTGGGTCCCACGTTGAGTGCCCACTATAAATAGGAAGATGCTGGATTAAGTGCTGCTGGAAAAGCCAAGAGGATTTTGTTCTTCAGTCATGCAGTCAATGCACTTGGAGGCTAGAAGATAGCAAAGATACAAACTTGACACCAGTAACCCCAAATCTGATCATCATAATAACAAAGGTATAACAAATATGCTATGAAAATTCAGAAAAGAGAAGCTGATTTTTTGCTCAGAAACCAATGAAAGTGTCACAGAGGAGAGAAGATATTTTTATCCAGTAAGACTGGATGAGCTAAAATTAAGAACTGGGCTCTTAATCTGAAAACCAGCAGCAAGCACTGGCAAAAATTAATTCATTAGTAAAACACTCAACATTTTTGAGTCCTCACTGTGTGTCTTATTGTGTCGTATCTGTGTTGTTATTTATAAGCATAGAATTTAATTTGCACAATGACCTTTTGAAAAATTTGCCATGATTATCTCTGTTTAACTGTCAGGAAAATTGAGACATTGATTAAATCAACTTGACCAAGGTCACATAGCTGGTAAGTAATGGAGCTGGAATCTGAGTCTAGGGTTTTTCTGACTTTAAAGCCCAGAAGTTAGAATCTCTCTAAAATGCAAAAATGCACACAAAGGCATGAGTTTATAAAAGAAGGAAAATGCCCACTAATGAAGACCAGATGGATATACACAAATGTTGTTCAATTGCTAAGTTGTGTCCAACTCTGTGATTCCATGGACTGCAGCACACCAGGCTCCTCTGTTTTCCACTGTCCCCAGAGTTTGCTCAAATTCTTGTCCATTGAGTCAGTAATGCCACCTAACCATCTCATCCTCTGCCACTTCCTTTTCCTTTTGCCTTCAATCTTTCCCAGCATCAGGGTCTTTTTCAATGAGTCAGCTCTGCATATCAGGTGGCCAAAATATTGGAGCTTCAGCTTCAGCATTGATCCTTCCAATGAATATTCAGGATTGATTTCCTTTAGGACTGACTGGCTTAATCTTGCTGTCCAAGGGACTCTTAAGGGTCTTCTCCAGTGCCACAATTTGAAAGCGTCAATTATTGGGTGCTCAGCCATCTTTATGATCCAACTCTCACATGTGTATATGACTACTGGAAGAATCATAGCTTTGACTATATGATCACAAATATTACAGTACTTAGTTCAGCTGATCTCTTAGTTCTCCCAGGGTAATGCTCTGCTTCTGAGTTTCTGTTCTCATAGTCTCAGATGTTCTTCATATCTTCTTTGTTCAGTCCGTTCCCATGTCTCTTCGAGGCCTAAAAAAGATTTGTTACTATGAAAGCAGTTTTGGTCCAGCATTCCCATAGGCCCAGGATTCTGTACTTTTTCATCACCAGTTGTAATCCTAGCTCACATCACTAAATACTAAATGACACACTTTATTATTTCTTATTTACCTCTTCAGATAAACTGTAAATTATTAGAAGATGAAGCTATATGTTCCTTTTGTATTTCTCACAGTGCATGTGAGTTCTGCTGATTGATTATAGGGTTAGGGACTACTTTTAGAGTAGAATTAATTGCTGATATACAAGGTTCTTCAGGAAAGATTTGACCTTCCATTTTTCAAAACTCACTGCAGGATAAAACTACAGGGTTGAGAAACTTCTTGTGAGTTTCCAAGGTGCTGGAGTATAAAGAAATTGAGAGGATGCTTGTAGTGCTGAAGAGTCATTAAAGATGCCTCCACAAGCAAGGGTGTTGGGTTTGATAAGAGGCAAAGCGACAGCAGGGAGAATCCAAAGATTTATAAGATCAGTCTGCACAGAGTAGCGTGTGAAACATGAAGGGCCGTTGTTTTTGTCTCGAGTGTTTCCCTTCACAGCAAACGATCCAAAGGGAATATGTGGTTTCAGAGATTGCCTTCTGTTCTCCAGCTTTTGTGACACCCCAGCAAATGCAAAGTATTGTGCATGCATGAATTTCTTACTTGAACAGGAAGAACTCGGGAGGCAGTGACAAATATTTCACAGTAACTCCCTGGCATCTGAGATGGTTTTCTGAGAGAACACAAGCTCCTATTTAGTGGATTCTCAGGGGACATCTGTGGGAGGAGCTTTCCATAGCAAATATGTACAGTCTCACCATCTCCACAGGGCAAATGCCGTGAGACTTCTAAAATCTGGTGCAAACCGAGAACAACTGAGGGAGAGTTAAGGAAATCTTAAGGAAGATGTCTGATCGCACACTTTGTCCAGAACACTGCATGGTTATTACGTAAATCATACATGTTGTTTTCAAGAAGTCACAGAGTGAATGTAATGGCAGGAAGCTTAGGAAGGCAGCAGGTTGGGGTAAAACAAAGATGGTATCACCTTTATGAGGAAGAAGCACCTTTTGAGAATTGTTCATCTTGAACAATATGACAGTATCAGTCTTTAGAAAAAAGTGACAATCCAAAATGCATCAATCTTCAAGTAGCAGTAGAAACCTGGATATGGCTTTATTGAGAGTCTCCCCACCCCCACATGAAACCACAGTCACAGTTCTTAACAGCTAAAGAGCTATGGCTGCTTATCTTTTTGGCTGATATATTTAGATTTTGTTCAGCACATGCTTGGTGAAGTTATACTTGCCAAATGATTTCAAGTTGGCTTGAATAAGAGCTTAGTCATGTGGCTCTCAAACTGGATGAAGCTGATTAATAATAAATGTCAGAATTTTAAATAATTTTAAGAAATGTAGAAGAGAAGGCAGCCTTTTGACACAATCTTTTTCCTTTCAGAGCAGTGTCTGTTTGCTCCACCCTCACCAAAGGAAGGCGGCCAGGAGACAGGCAGCTAGAGAATGATAATTACTTTGTGAGTTCACCTTGCCCCTTTGTATATGTGCACACGGGTAGGAATCATTTAGTTGCCTTGGGTGCTTTAGTTTCCTGAGTTCTGCGACTGCCCCTAGACCCATCTCAGTATTGTGTAGTACAGGGCAAGTATCCAAGGTGGGATCCTGCCAAGCTCTCCTTGCCCCAGAACTTGCCAGAGGTCTCCAGGATGCTCTGAAGATGGGCTCAGATAAGGCTATGGTTAGCCTGGCATCATGGAGCCACAAAAGGAAAAGCCCCATCGTGCTTGGCTTATTTAGGCTGTGCTTGTTCAGCTTCTGAGCTTGTTGCTTCAAGTACAGGAAATTCAATCATAATTTAATGAGCTAGCAAAGATGTATTTCTCTGACATCTAGAAGACACAAAGAAAAATGAGACGAGAAGGTCACAGTCTAGAGGAGCAGGAGCAGGATAGCAGTTCTGCACAGGATGCCATGGGTGTGCAGCGGGGGCTTACTCCAGCCAGGAGGGCATACGGAAGCCACCATGGTGGCTTTCTCGAGGTGGTGACGCATGAAGTGGAGGTCTGAAGAAAAGAGACAAAACACATTTTATTCAGCCATTCATCAGATGTCTCTTCAGCACTTACTAAAACCTGGCATTTGACCAGTTGCTGGGGAAATATCACTAAACAAGAGCAAATAGAGCAGGACCAACCCGGACATGCAAGCAAGCAAACAAACGAAAAAGAAAGTCCTTTCAATTCGAACATGAACCTTGCTCTAAACACCCTATTCTCTACCAACAGGGGTGGAGTGTGGGAGTAGACTTGCCGTTTCAAGGTTGCTATGTCTTTGGGTTCAGAACAGTTTCTTGTGGGTACACTCAGTTTTTTGGGGGGCACCTGGTTGGCCTTTCAGAGCTTTCCTCCTCTCCCTTTTTCTTTCTTGTTGTGAAGCATCTGGAAACAGGTGGAATTGATTTAACCTACTGGAGTTGGTGGGAGGTGCGGGGTGGAGGGTGGCGAAGTGAGTTTAATCCTAGGGGCCATCCTTCTCTGCTGGCACCTACTGACCTCAGCTTGTCTCACCAGTTCCTGGGAACTGACTTTGGTCATCCCTTCATCTACTGTGTATACTATCGGTAGCATTTGATCTTGGCACAGGGTATATGAAATGATCGTGGCTTGGCAGCTTGAGTATCTCACTACCTCAGCTCTTACTTCCCAGGAGCACTAGTGGTGAAGAACCTGCCTGCCCGTGTAGGAGACATGAGATGTGGATTCAGTCCCTGGGTCAGGAAGATCCCCTGGAGCAGGGTGTGGCCACCCTCTCCAGTATTCCTGACTGGAGAATCCCAGGGACAGAGGAGCCTGGCAGACTATGGTTCATAGCGTTGCAGAGTCAGGCATGACTGAAGCAACTTAGCATGCATGCAGCTCTTGCTAGGGACACGTAACCTCTAAGGTCTAAATACGACTCCTCTTCCAAACCTTGACTCCTCTAGATTATTACTCCGACGCCCCTTGGTATGTAGACATTTCTACCTTCACCTCAATAAGCTGTCGGTTTCTACCCTCAGCCATCTTCCTTACCCTCTTCCATCTCTTCTTCTATTTAGTATGTAACATGGAAGCCAGGGAGGACTGGGGAGCACCGTTGTCCTTTCTACTCTGCCGTGCTGCCTTCCCACAATTCCTAGTGGAAATTGGAGCTCAGACTCTTACTGATTTGACTTGTCTTTCAGCCTAAGATTTCTATCTTCTTGACCCACTAAAGTTAGAGAACCCAAACATCATTTCTACCCGAGGTCTATCCTGGCTCCTTCCTTCAACAGGAAGAGCTGTGTATTTCTTCCATGGACAACTGGGAGCTGCCTTGTGTCATATCCTAAATTCTCTCTATGGCTTATGGTAAATTCTGTTATATCTCTAAGTTTTGTTCTTGGTATGTAAAATGACACTTCTGAAAGTTATAAAATTTTTTTTTACAGGAGCTAAAGTCTGGCTTTTCAAATGTTTGTGTTATGCTAAAGTCTGGCTTTTCAACCCTCAGAATTTATTTTAGGGGAAAAAAATCTGAACATTTTAAAATTTGATTGCATTTCTGCTATATCAATTCTAATGATTCCTCAAGTATCATTTGTCTCAGAATTAATAGAGGTGAGTTTTCTATAAGAAAGAACAACAGAGGAGTTAATAACATACTCTGCGTATTATTTTCCTGCAAATCAGATGAGTTACAATATCTGCTTTCATTGAGTTTATATTTAGTCTCAGGAAACTAAACATATAACATGTTTCCTGATATTGGTAAAAGCATTTCAGATAAAATAAGAAGTAACATAATGGAGTATGACTTTATGTAGGCTTGGGGTGAGGGTTCCCTTTAGGCTGCCCAACCATCACCTGCTAGATGGCACCCATAGGTGGTGGTTTCCCAGTGGCTTGTAGACCGGCTTCCTGATGGAGTCCACAGTGCAAGCAGCAGGAAGCACGTCCCTCTAATGCTCCACAAGAATTTTATCTGCCACTCTCCCAGTCTTGTTCCCCTCCCCAATTATAGAGAACCAGAGTTGCAGGAGAAAGCGGAGTCCTTGTGCCAGCACTTGGCACAGCTGGGGAAGCCGAGTGCTCACTCACTTGCTCTCCTTTCCTTCCTTCCAGGAGAAATCACAGAGCAAGAAGGTTTTGCCTAGTACTAAGCCATCATGCCTTGGGGGAGGGGTGATACATGCACAGTCAAGCTGTTTCTCTTATCTACTCTAAACTCGGTATTTCGTTCCGCCAGTGGAGTGCTGGAACTTCTCTGGAAATCTAGATTTGAACAAAATCTCTCTGGTTTTTGGATGACTGTCCAAGTCAATGTTCTCTGCTTCCCATACAGTGGCCAAGAGGGGCTGTAACTAGTTCACAGGCCACTGCAGGGACCCCAGCCATAGAGGTCTCTCTGCTTGTTACTTGATATACAAGTGGGTAAGACTCTTCCAGGATTCCTTGGTGTATGGGGCCACAATTCCCACACAGACACTTTTGTTAATGGATAAATTTCAAATTTTGTCATTGTTCAGTTCAGTTCAGTCGCTCAGTCGTGTCCGACTCTTGGTGACCCCGTGAATCGCAACACGCCAGGCCTCCCTGTCCATCACCAACTCCTGGAGTTCACTCAGACTCACATCCATTGAGTCAGTGATGCCATCCAGCCATCTCATCCTCTGTCGTCCCCTTCTCCTCCTGCCCCTAATCCCTCCCAGCATCAGAGTCTTTTCCAGTGAGTCAACTCTTCTCATGAGGTGGCCAAANTGCGACCCCATGAATCGCAGCATGCCAGGCCTCTCTGTCCATCACCAACTCCCGAAGTTCACTCAGACTCACGTCCATTGAGTCAGTGATGCCATCCAGCCATCTCATCCTCTGTCGTCCCCTTCTCCTCCTGCCCCCAATCCCTCCCAGCATCAGAGTCTTTTCCAGTGAGTCAACTCTTCTCATGAGGTGGCCAAAGTACTGGAGTTTCAGCTTTAGCATCCTTCCTTCCAAAGAAATACCAGGGCTGATCTCCTTCAGAATGGACTGGTTGGATCTCCTTGCAGTCCAAGGGACTCTCAAGAGTCTTCTCCAACACCACAGTTCAAAAGCATCAATTCTTCGGCTCTCAGCCTTCTTCACAGTCCAACTTTCACATCCATACATGACCACTGGAAAAACCATAGCCTTGACTAGGCGGACCTTAGTCGGCAAAGTAATGTCTCTGCTTTTGAATATGCTATCTAGGTTGGTCATAACTTTCCTTCCAAGGAGTAAGCGTCTTTTAATTTCATGGCTACAGTCACCA
This sequence comes from Oreotragus oreotragus, assembly GCA_006410675.1. Lineage (NCBI taxonomy): Eukaryota > Metazoa > Chordata > Mammalia > Artiodactyla > Bovidae > Oreotragus > Oreotragus oreotragus. The sequence continues at coordinate 675,051 of SJYX01005862.1, read as the reverse complement.
TCTGCAGTGATTTTGGAGCCCCACAAAATAAAGTCTGACACTGTTTCCACCGTTCTATATGGAATGATTTCATATGGTATCTAAGGTGTTGTTTCATATTAAATGACACTATGTGTTCCACAAATCTTTGGTATTCTAGAAAAAACTACAAATATACATGGTATGGGTATTGCTCACCTGTAAAATTTTTTGAAAGTACTGTGAGTATGGATATTTGATATGATCATTATTTGGAACTATAGGGTTATTAATTCAGTTAAAATATTGATGTGGAGTAGATCTTATGCAAGAGATTGTTGTGAGTTACAAATAAATTATCACATACTTCTTGCCCGTAAGACTTTCCCTGTTGCCTCTCTCATCCCACCACCTCCTTCCTCACAGCTCCTTCCTCTGGCTCCTCCAGCTTTGGCCCCTGGTCGCGACTTAGCAGCAGCAGCAGCTCAGCTGGTAAAGAATCTGCCTGCAATGCAGGAGACCCCAGTTCAATTCTTGGGTCTAGAAGATCCCCTGGAGAAAGGATAGGCACCAGTATTCTTGGGCTTCCCTAGTGGCTCCGATGGTAAAGAATCCACTTGCAATGTGGGAGATCTGGGTTTGATCCCTGGGTTGGGAAGATCTCCTGGAGGAGGACATGGCAACCAACTCCAGTTTTCTTACTTGGAGAATCCGCATGGACAGTGCAGCCTTTCAGGCTACAGTCCATGAGGTCACAAAGAGTCGAACACAACTGAATGACTAAGCACACACATACTTTTCTCCAGCATTTCATATTCGTTTCTTCTCTCTGCTTATTTTCCTTGGTAGTTCACATCTATGCCTGTGACTTTACCTGTACTGAAGACCATCCAGATCTACTTTTATAATCCCAGCCTTTTCTCTTTTTTCCTGAGGCAGGCAGTACAGTGTAGCAGTTAAGAGCACAGATTCTGATTTGGGACCTCAACTTCAAAACTAACTGTGGAATCTTGGAGAAGTTACTCAATGGGGTGATGATAGTTGCTTTCTCAATGAATATTTGTAAAGTGATGCAGAGTGTTCACCATGAGCGTTGGTCACCTTAACCCTAACTCTTCTAGCTTTGCTACTTGAATGTTCCACACTTTTGTCAGACTTCTATTATGTTTAAAACAAAACTCATTTTTAAACATGCTCTTCCTGTTAAATTCCCTATCCGAGATAATGTCCCTTATTGCAGCCATCTAAATTGCCAAGTCAGAAGCCTACAAATAATTCTGTAGTGTGTATTCCTTCTCATCAAATGCTCTATCTGATTGGACCCTGGCGTTCTTAACTCTATCTTTGTAGCTTGCCTTTATGCCCTCTTTTCTGGTTTACCCTGTCTTGGTTCATGTGTTTATCATCTTCATCCAAAACTAGTTCTTTAGTTGGCCTTGGCCTCTTGCTTCCCTCCCTGCTCCTCTACAGTTGATCTCTTCAGTGTTCTCTTCATTTGAAAAGCAAATCTGTATTCCTTCCTATGCTTAAAATCCTTAAATGGCTTTCTGTTGCCAGCTGGTAAAAATTCAACCTCCTCAAAGTCATGGCCCTGAGACACAGGTAGGTTTTGCCCTCAGGGCACATCTAGCAAGGTTGAGAGTCAAAGTGTTTTTGTTGTTGTTTTGTTTTCTTGCTATTTTGTTTTTTCTTTAGGCACAACTGGGGAGGAGGTTGCTACTGACATCTAGTGGGTAGAGGCCAGGGATATTGCTAAATATCCTGTAATACACTTGACAGCAAAGAACTGTCTATCCCCAACAGCAGTGCTGGGTAGCCTTGTCCTAGAGTGACATGATCTGAGCCCTGCCCTTTGCTTTTTTAAAAAAAAAATATTTATTTGGCAGCACTGGGTCTTCCCTGGGCTTTCCTGATGGCTCAGCTGGCAAAGAGTGCCTGCAATGCAGGAGACATGGGTTTGATCCCTGGGTTGGGAAGATACCCTGAAGAAGGGAGAAGGGAAAGGCTACCCACTCCAATATTCTGGCCTGGAGAATTTCATGGACTGTATAGTCTACGAGGTTGCACAGAGTTGGACACAACCGAGCGACTTTCACTGGGTCTTAGTTGTGACACACGCACTCTTGGTTGTTTCATGTGGGATCTGGTTCCCTGACCGGGGATCAAACCTAGGCCCCCTGCATTGGGAGCGCGGACTGTTAGCCACTGGACCAGCAGGGAAGTCCCCTGTCCTTTGCTCTTCATCTTCTATTGCTACTTGACACTCAGCACTCTGTCCTTACTGAATCATTATAGTTCCTTCCTTTCTCATAGTTGCTCTCCTGTGTCTGGATAATTGTGGTCTGATACTAGAAAGAAGCTGAGGCAGTTCCTGGTGGCACCTCTTCTTTCTGTAGGTTCTTTCCCACCAGCTTCCTTGGGCTCTATTCTGTTTTATCTTGAACCTACAATGGTCCGGTGCCCTCCACCCCCACCACCAGTACAGCTTCTAGGCCTTTTTTTTTTTCTTTAGACCTACCCCTCTGGCTCTGTTTATTTCTTTGTAGCAGTCTAGCGATCACACAGTCAGTTTCTGGTCTGGGAGCTAGTTTCTAAGGTAGAAATGGAGAGGAAAGGGGCTAGGGAAAGGAAAAAGTCACATGTTAGAAAATATGGATTCTCACAGAGGAGAGTGTTGAGGAGAGGAAGCTTCAGAATCTTGACCTGGCCAGTGTAGGTCCTTGTGACTGACTCACTGACCTGGCCCAAAGTTTTAAGTCTTGTTGCTTAAGCAGAGTAGTAATTACTGGGGGTAAAGGATCTGTCTTGAATTTCTTTGGATCAGTTTACGAAAGTAGCTTGTCAGGAACACAAGAGGATTTTAATAAATACCAAGTGACTGATTCTTAGAAGATGGTCTGGCATCCTGAATTTAAAGCTTGGTTCTGGCACTCATCATTCTTGAGACTTCATCTAAATTGATTCATCCCGCTTTGCAGATATTTGCTGCTTCTTGAAACTTGTGAAGTTAATGACAAAACCTATTACTGAAAATGTTATGGTCTTTTAAATTTCCTGAGAATAAAATAATATAAAACATAGAATAGATTGTCACTGAAACTATTTGGTTAGAGCAGTACAGTGCTGTTAGGATATTTTTGGTAAAATCTGATCATGTAATTTAAAAACTTCTTAAATTCTTCAATCCGTAATTTATGCCACCTTTTCATACTGTTAACAGCCACTAGCAATAAACACATACTCTTCGGATTCTAAGCAGGTTCTCTGCTTTCCATCTTTTCTTTGTCTAGCCCAGATTGGTAGTTTATGTAAGGTGGCTTGTTTTGCTCTGTATATATGATATATGTATATATAACTCAGCTTTAACAGAAAGCACAGGTTGGCTTACTTAATGCTGGGTTGTTAGTTCCTTTGTTTTCAACAAATTTAGATCTTTTAGAATAGCCCGTGGACTCAAAAAAAGTTGGACAGTTTGCTTTTAAATACCTTCTAGTATTAGCTTACCATCTTAGGCTTCCTCACTTTTGTCCTCACTCAATTAAGTCTTCAGGAGTTGTTTTGTGTTTTTTTTTCCTGAACCAGCTATAATACATTGAACTGGAAACATACAAGACAATGTTAAGGAGCAAAATGGACTTTTTGTTGTTGGGATGTGTTTATATTATACAACATAAAATATTCAAATATATAATAACACTGGTTTTTTCTCCTGATTTTGATGTTTCGGGAATACTGTCTTATTTTAAAATATAATGTCCATTTGATGGTGAATTCATACCTGTCACCTGTAGTGTCTCATTACTTGTCTCTCTTTTGTTACATTTAGGACTAGTGAAAGTCTGGAGACTTACATAATTTAGGGTGTTGGTGTTGCACAGCTGATAACTGCTTTCACGAGTATGTCCAAATAAATCCCATGCTCATTCCCCAGCACTTCATGGAAAGACTGGCAGAACATTGCTAATGAGAGTAACTCACCTACCATGGGACCATGGATCCAAACCCTCTAGGGGTTCTGAAACAGATGGTTCTCTATAATCTAGGGTGGACAAGCCCTTGGTTATTCCATTTGCTGCTCTCTAACTCTCTTTCCAGCTTCCTTATCCTTACAGTTACAGTAGCCAAGACTGGAGGGTCTTTCTTCTCCCCATCTTCCCCCTTCCTTTTCTCTGTTTCTTTCGCTCTTTCTTACTTGAACTGGATAATTGAGACAGGCATGGATGTGCCAGTTCTTGCAGTGCATAGTATATGGATATGTTCCTGGAAAATAAACATGCAAAGGATAAGAACTGTATCTCCAGTCTGAAATGTTTATTCTTTTTCTTACATCTAATCCTTGATGTTAGATTTTACTTGCAATTTAGTAAGTATGTATTGAGCTTTTACTACATATGTACCACTGCAACTAATGCCATTCATTGTATCTAGAAATTAAGTGTTATAGTCATATTGGTTTTATTTTTTAAAACAATTCAGTTTCAGCCTCATACTATTATCTGACTTCATTGTAGTCAGGAAATTGTTTCTTTAGGGAAGAATTATCTGATATTAAGAGTTATAGCAAGTAGTTCAGTTTTGTTTCTAAAATCTTGGTAAGTGGTTTAACTTTTGTTTTCCATCTCTGAGATGATATATGATACCTGCTTTGTTGTAGTGTTGTCAAAGTTAATAATTGGCTTATAAAGTCTTTTGTAGCTCTACTTTATGATAACATTTTGAAGTCATTTTAGTCTAAAAATAAATCTACATAGCTTTCCTACAAAAAGTCTCTTGCTCTCTGTTAATATCCCTAGATTCTGATTCCTTGCCCAAAGAATCATCAAACTGAGGGAAATACTTGGGAAATATAGGCAGTGAAGACCTCAATGAATATATAATAGGAAGTTTTTGTTTTGTTTTTTTAGATGGAGGGGTTTAATGATAGTATTTTATTTTGGATTGGTAGAGCAGTGGTTTTGCAGTGTATTTCTTTTAAACTTATGTGATTTATTTTTTAAAAGACAGAATTAACTTGTTCTAGCCCACTGCCTGGGCCATAAAGTAGTTCCAGTTTCTCCATTGCTTTGGTCTTTGCTGATCCTTGTTTGCTCTTGGCAAAGCAGTAGCCAAGAAAGGAAGGAGAGGAATGTTTTGCCTTAAAAATCTGGCTTCCTGCACTTCCTACAGCCAGTGGTACTTTGAAAGTAGCTACATTTTTTAAGGAAAGCTGTGACATGGTTTGCTTTTCAATTTAGCCCTTCTTTTAGAAGTTAAATTGAGAGCATTTAGACAGCTCCCAGTTGAAAACTTGTAAGTTTCCAATAGAAAATTTCTTACTGTTCAGAGATTCCTGCCATCATACAGCATGGCATCTTGGTAGATTTGAGGGGACATGTGGAAAGTTTGTAACTGAAAGTTTAAGTTTCAGTTTAGACTGCTGCACATTCAAAAATGTCTGTTTTTAAAGAAGCATCTCATACATTTATCTGAATTTTGATTTCTTTTAAGTAAAATTTGACCTTTGTGGACAAGATTGTCACATGGAAAGTTAAACGTTAGAATAATTTGCATAGTGTTTTATAAAATGTTGCAGTCACATTACAGAGGTAATGAATGGGAGAGTTCAGACTTTATTCTCTTAGCCTAGAATTATCTAGCCCCCATTCCTGTCTACTGCTGTGAAGGATCTGAGATTCTTACTCTACCTTCAGGTTAACAAATGAGCCCATTACAGTTTTGTGGGTCCTGGTAGAGACTCACGATTTCATGGGGGAGTCAGAGACAAAGGACAGTTTATTGCTCACAGTAGTGTGAACCAGAGTACCCTAATTTTCTCGTGAGGTTCCCCATGCTCACAGAGCAGCGTGACCAGGGTCAGGTGACATGTGCTCACGCAGTGGTTTGCATTACAGTAGAGAACCCTGGGTTTAGGAAAGTGAAAGGTGCTCAGTCGTGTCTGACTCTGTGCAACCCCATAGACTATACAGTCCATGGAATTCTCCAGACCAGAATACTGGAGTGGGTAGCCTTTCCCTTCTCTGGGGGATCTTCCTGACCCAGAAATCCAACTGGGGTCTCCTGCCTTGAGGCGGACTCTTTCCCAACTGAGCTATCAGAGTCTAGGAGACCCCATCTTCTATAATAGGCTTCAAGCAAACTGCCCAAACTTTGCTTTGGATGGAGACACCTTTAAAATATTTGACAGCAGCAAACTGCCCTCTGTTTTTGAGAGGAGTCATTATTTCTACTTTCTGTGTCTGTTCACTCTACAAAATCCATGAAAAGAAAACCCAGAGCATGAGGCTGTTAATGCCTCTGCTTACAAGATGTGCATAAACATCAGAGAACCGCGGGGAACTCTTCCCCTGTAGTCTTAGTACCTAGTTATGCCTTTCTGTTGCCAATTGGGAAAAATCTGTCATCAGGTCATTAGGTAGCTTAGCTGATCCTGTTGTAGCTTTTATATCTCACTTGGTAATACATTGGCTTTATGTCTCTAAGAAGCAGTAAAGGACTGACTGGCCTCCCTAGCCTTTGTGTTGTCCACGTGTCATAATGAATCTCCAGCTTTGGAGTCGGTGTCATGAATGCAGCCCTTAAAACCTTGTTTCTGAGTGGCTTTGACATTACCCAAATATTTTGGTATTAAACACAAATCATGAAATTTTATATTTGAAAGGACCTTTAAAGAACATCTAAGAGAAGTTTGGGCATTTTACATGCGGCGTATTGACACCTGGGTTTATTATGTGACTAGTGTCAGTGAACCCTACTGCAGAAGCAGATGTAGCAGTCAGGCTTCCCAGCTCCTTGCCTAGTGTTCCTCCCAGAACAAAAGAGAAAAAAGGTGTATGTTCATGCACACACATTCCCCTCCTTCCGCATACATACATAGTTGTGATACCTGATATGCTGATAATGCTAAGGTCAAGTTAGAGAAATAAAAATGACTTACTGAAGCCTTTTCCTTCTTGATGAATTGCACATGCTTCATGGACTTTGTTAAAAAGCATTTTCCAAGACAAAGAAAACCAAGGGTTATTCTAAGAGGAGAAATGAGAGTAAACAGAAGGGTAAAGAGATTTAAAATGACTCATGTGTTCAATATAAATACACGGAGAATCGGATATATTATACTTGAGCCAGGGACCCACAAGGGAAGGGAAAATGTGGTTTTAGGACAGATGGGAGGATAGCTGGGAAAAGGCAGATACTGCAGAGGTAGGTAAATAGTCCCCACCACCAATCCCGATGAGTACTCTGAGTATTTAACATTTGTTCGTTCACTTAATGGGCCTCAATTTCCTCATTTACAAAATGGGAATGTCCTCCTAGGACTGCCATGAGGAATAAATGGGTTATTATGCCTAAAGCACTTAGACTATGTTGTCTTTTCAATAGCAGTCATCTAGGAATTACCAGAAGGGAAAAATTCTTTCTTTTTAGAGGACAGATAGCACCATGTCTTGTTTATGGAGGCTCAGTAAGTATTGGAGTGGTTGATGAAATTCTGACACTGATTGGATTTAAAGAACATAGTTAAAACCTTTGGCTCTAGATGAGGAGAAAACAACATGCCATATAGACCACTGTTGTTGTTTTTGTTTTTATTTATTTATTTTTGTACAGCTGGCAACTGCCATAGGCTACACACTGGGCCCTACACATGTTATTTGTGTTCTGTGATGAGACATGTACTGTTATTTTCATTTGATAGTGAAGAGACTAAGTTTCAGACAAGTAGTTAGTTTATGGTCACCTTGCTGAACAGTGAGAATACTGGGCCTTTATCTGTCTTCCAACCCAATACTGTACTACCTCCCATTGTCAAGTGCTTCTTATAAATGAAGCTTTAAACTAAAAGCATGCAAATAATTTGTGTACAAGGTATTTTAATATCACATCCTGTCCTGAGTAAGTTATTTTCAATCTTTCTAAGCATGTGATCTCCTTGTTGACGTATTTTTTAAAAAATTGTTGACTTTTAGTAACTGAGAAGAGTCCAGGGTGAATGAGGGGGACCTCAGACTCTTTGTAATACTGTAGCAGCTTTTCTCGGTTGGGGTTCCATAAGGGAGTCCAGCCCTGTGGAGAATGAGATGATCTAGAGTTTGCTCAGTTCTTCCAAGGATGGCACACAGACACACCTTCCTAAACATGTAGGAGAGAAGTTCACACCTTCTTAGGAATTCTGGTTGAAGAGGATCTGAAGGGCTTTTTCGGTTTGAGACCCACAAGTTAAGATAAACTACTATAGGAACCCAATATGACACTTCTGTTAAATTTTTCCATCATAACTACCAGGAGTGCCTGTTTTCTTACCTTCATTAGTCAAACATAAAGATCACACTGAAGCCCAGGAACATTTGTATATTATTCACTTAATGAACTTTCATGCACTCAGTAGTCCTAGAAATTCAGGAGTATACATAACCCTGTCATTATTTACTACTTAAGCATAATCATGGGATCTTTGTATATAAGGTAGTCAGAGACCTTCATATCATTACAGATTTCCCATTTAGAGTCACTTAGTCTTTAATAAATTACTGAGATTCTAAATGTACCCTTTGAGAAACTAGAGTAACTGCTTCTAATAATGTTTTCTTCAGAGTATTTTATGACATGGTTGTGATTTTTTAAAACAAGGGTAGATATTTAAAGGTCATTTAGTCGTTTATCAGATATTTTCTACGTCTGCCTTGTGTTAGACATTGCTGGTCGTGGGAGATTCACATCATATATTTGTGCTCTGCTTTCAGAGAGTTTCTGATCTGGCCAAGGCAGTGGGTTAATAACCACAGGGCAGCATAAGAAGTACGCTGATGATAGGGCGGCAGGGAGAGAGCAGACAGCTGACCCGACTACCACTGCAGCCTTCCCCAGTCAGGTGATGCTCGAGTTTTCCTTCTTTTATACTGATGATAAGGGAGGTGGTTCTTTTCTCCAACTGACTTGCTCTCCTAGGTTAAAATTTCACTTATGTAAATATGGTTCCCTTTTAGCTAGTTACAGAAAAACTCACAAAACTTAACTTCAACTAACTTGATTCCTAGAGAGAGCTCATAAAAATTTTTTTAATATGTATTAAAAGCAATTACTGCATAAGCTATCTGGCAAGCTGACCTTAGAGCAACTTTATTTTCCTATTCTGAAAACTTTTCAATTTTTGCTATAGTTGTCAGATTATTGAAATACTCATATGACTTTAAAATTTGATGTGACTGAAGATGCAGATTAGATCAGTGCTTCCCAGATGGAGTTGGTTGGGAAGTGACAAGGAAAGCGTGTGCTGTGTGTTGTTGTGGAAAATGTACTCATATAGAAAGGGACACGTTGAACCTGTGAATTTGTAGATTATCAAGTTAGCTAGAGTCAGTGGACAAAGTTTTAAGTATTATTTTAAAACTTTTCAAATAAGTGATCAGGTTTTTCCTTTTTAGCTTGGAACTTCAAAATGTATTTAAAGAGAATACTATAATGAATCTTTAGGTTCCCCTTCAACAAACACATTGATTCATGACTGGCATTATTGTGTTTATGTCTCAACCTTTTCCTCCTTTGTATTGAAGCAGTTTCTGACAGTTCACCTAGTAAAACTGCACTGTTTTAAAGGATGAGTTTTTAATGAACATCTGTTATGATTTGGTCCCTCCACAAGTGGTAGAGAGAAAAATGAATCATTGTTACCACTGTCATTCAGAGATGGACATTAGCCATATTTTTGGTGCTTAGTCATTTAGAATCCTGTTTAGTTTAGGACTTTCTCTTTGTCACACACAGTGCTTGTCATTGTTATTTGGAGATTCTCCAAGTGTGACCATAACCCTGTATGTGGTACATAATTTCTGTTTCATAGGTGAGGAAACAGAGAGATGAGGAAGCATGTTCAGTATCAGATGCCTCGGAGGGTAACAGAGCTGGAATCGGAATCCTTGAGTGGCCCCAGCCTAGAAGTGTTATTTCTTCTCCTTATGGCAGACCTGATGTTGATAAATACTGAAAAGGAGAAACAGATGTCAACACTTTAAACCCAAGTTCTCCAGTTAGGAATGAGTGGAATATCAACTGTCTAGAGTTCCTACGGTCTTTTTTTTCTTGAATCACACCAGTGTGAAGGTTTTCAAAGTTTCCTTCACAGACCACAGAGGTGCCATGGATCTAAACCATTCTTTATATGCCATTTCCACTGTGCTGACATTAGCACCAGTGTTATGAAAACACTGGTGCCTTAGCATAAATCAAGGCAGTGGCACCAGACTATACTGGGAATCACTGTCTTTTCCACAGTCACACATTTGCAGGTGAAAAAGAAAGCCACAACAGTAAAAAGGATAAGTTGTGATAAATCTTGACGCTTGAACCCATGTCTTTGTAATATTCTATGTGATGAAATGAAGTTCACATGAAAATATATCCTTGCATACTGAACTACAGTGATTATGTGTGTGATGGAGTTGTGAGCTGGACCAGCCCCCCCCCCNACAGTAAAAAGGATAAGTTGTGATAAATCTTGACGCTTGAACCCATGTCTTTGTAATATTCTATGTGATGAAATGAAGTTCACATGAAAATATATCCTTGCATACTGAACTACAGTGATTATGTGTGTGATGGAGTTGTGAGCTGGACCAGCCCCCCCCCCTTTTTTTTTTAGGATACCATTTTCCCATGAAAGAACAAGTGACAATCTGTGGTTATTTAGACTTGGCAGACATTTTCTTGAAAATTAATAAAATGAGCCTGTCACTTCAAGAAGAAGTGCTGGTTGCCAGTGATAGAATTGGAACTTACGAGCAAAAATAGAATTTTAAAAAACTTGTTTTGGCACCACGAGTTTGACAGCTTCCCAATAATTAAAGATGTTTGTGATGACATTGAAGATTGTATTAATAAATGTGGGACTTTGGGGAAACTGTATAATGCATTGTGTCAACATTTGGGAGATCTGTGTAACTCAGTGAAGTGGTATTTTTCAAATGACCAATGCATGAAGTTTCAAAATTATGTATGAGTGAAAAGATTCATTAAAAGTACAAAATGTAGGTACAAAAAAATTTAGACTAATGGATCTGAATGCAACAGACTCAAAGGTTTTTTTGATATGATGTCTGATGCAACCTTTTTAACTTGTCTTTAAGAAACTACCACTTGTTTTATTGAAATATCCGAGAATAGTGTCTGCACCTTTCTGTAAAGGGCACTGAAATACTGCTCCCTTTCCCAAGCTGATGCCCTTCTGAGGCTACATTTTTGTGTGTGTACTTCAACTAAAAAAACATATAGCAGGAGGTTTGACTTTAGAAGTAGGAAGTAGTATCTGTTTTCTGTTAAGCCGGAGAGTGAAAAGACTTACAGAAATCACAAATAATGCTCCTCTTCATTGCATTTTCTTTTGGATTGGAAAGGAGTTGTTTCTCATTATTTATGTTAACATGTAATGTGTTCATGATTATATTTAAATGAATTAACAAGTATTTTAGATTTTTCTGTTTCACTTCTACTGTAGTTAATGTTTATAGGTTTATCCCACATATAAAAAGTTCTTTGGGGTCTTCAGTAATTTTTCAAGGGTCTAAAGGAGCCCTGAGATAAGTTTAGGAATCACTGTTTTAATGCCCTTGTAGAGAAAGGGATGGAGACAGTGAATGTGAGTGTGTTTGTATCACAGGGGTCACTGTATATACTTTTAAAATATCTACTGTTTCTGAATTAATTATACCCCTACTTCCTTCCATCAGTATAATCAATAGCTGGCCAGGTTTGTATTATTCATGCTTCCATTTAATAAATATTTATTGAGAACAGAGAGTTATCAGAGTTTGGAAGAGAAAGGGGATATATAGACTATATAAGTCATGTTTATTCCCTGTTAGAGCACATGGTTTCTATCTTTAAAAGTCAGAAATTGGGGCAGTTACTGGACTAAATTGTCTTTTAAGTTTATTGCCCATCTTGCCTGGGTGTAGCTATAAAATGAATTTGTCCTGGTTGTCTGTTGCTGTGTAACAAACCACCCAAAACTTAAAACCACAATGTATAGTCCTCTCCCCCAGTGCTGTGGATTGATTGCTTAACCGAGTAAGTCTCACTCCAGGTTTTTCACAGACTTGCATTCAGACAACAGTTGGGCTGGGTGTCCAGTGTGACCCAGTCTCCTGGCTAGTAAGTGATGCCAGCTGTCAGCTGGGAGGTCTGTTGAGATGGTGACTGAAGCACCTCATTTTTCTCACATGACCGGTCCACCAAGCTTGGTATTTTCACAAGTTCCCAAGAAGGATGCTCCCAAGAATGAACATCCCAAGAGTGACAGAAACGGTTTCTGAGACTTCCCTGGTGATCCAGTGGTTAAGAATCCTCCTTGCAACACAGAGTACCTGGGTTTGATCTCTGGACCGAAAACTGAGATCCCAGTTGCCATGGAGCAACTAAGCCCAAGCAACGCAACTACTGAGCCTGCGAGCCACAGCTAGAGAGCCCCTGAACTGCAAAAAATGCTGCGTGCAGGAACTAAGACCTGACGCAGGCAAACAAGTAAATAAATGTTTAAGAAAAAAGAAAAGAAACTAAGGTTTCTTATGACCTAACTCAGCTGTCCCTCAACCTCGCTTTCAGCACATTTTATCAGTCCTGAGCAGGTCAAAGGACCAGAACAAATTCAAGAGGAGGGGACCGCACAAAGACATAAACCCCAGACAGCCATCTGTGGCTGTCTTTGGATACTAGCTGCCACAAGACTAATAAATTATTACCCAGGGTAGCTGGAGAATTGAACTACTGCTTTCATCCTCAAATTCTAGGCTGAAGATAAATGTCTAAAGTTTGATTCCAAAGAGAAAATTAAGCCGAATCTGCTCAGATGCTATCTGCATTTCGCAGGTCTGTGACTTTTGCCTGTGTTCAGTTTCTTTGGTTCAGAAGGAAACGCCCACTTTCCAGTAATGATGTCTTTACTTACACCAAGGTGGGTGGAGTTCCTGTCCTGGAATTGCTCATGGGGCTACACTTGCTGGTCACCCAGTGATTGACAATGGCTAGCTCTTATCTTTGGGTTGAGAAAGCATAGGGCTGTGTGACCTTACGGCAGTGTGACTGGCTAGATGTTCCGTCAGACAAGGGCAGCTGCAGGAATCCTGTTCGAGGGAGGTTGAGGGGCAACATTGAATATGGAGGGCAGAGCATAGAGATGGTTTAGAGGGGCATTTGTATAGCAATCACATGGACTCGGGCTGAATATGTGTTTGCTATGGCTTTGAGCCCTTGCTGAAGAACATCATGGGGGGTATGCTTCAGCTCAGGTTCCCCTTGGTGGTGCTATTGCGCTGTCAACTTCCAAAGAAAACATCTTTTGTGCCATTTCTTTCTTTTCTTTTGGCAAACATTTTATTGGACACCTGAGGTGCACCACACCCTGGGCTAGACTGAGGGGAACTACTGAAAGTCACTCAGTCGTGTCCAACTCTTATGACCCCACAGACTGTAGCCCACCAGGCTCCTCTCTATGGAATTCTCCAGGCAAGAATACTGAAGTGGGTAGCCATTCACTCCTCCAGGGGATCTTCCCAAACCAGGGATTGAACCCAGGTCTCCTGCATCGCAGGCAGATTCTTTACCAGCTGAGCTACCAGGGAAGCCAAGGGGAACTCAGACATGGTTATTGTCTTCATAGTCTAATCATTGCTATTTACTTTCTTGACATTTTCTGAAAAGGGGAAAAAAATAACATATAATTGAATACAAGCCAGGTCCAGAACTGCCAGTAGATGCTCTGAAGGTAGACACAAATTTGCCTAAAAATGATGTATTCACACAGTTTAAAAATGTTTTAAAGTTACATAAAAGAGTATGAAATAGTCCTTAAATATATTTTTAAATGCCCAGTGTCACCCTAATAAGAAAAATGCAATTTCACTGAGATGCCATTTCCACCTGTCAGATTAGAAAAACTTGTTTGCATGGTTATGTGGAAACATTCTTGAACTTTTCTAGTGAGAGTGTAAAAATGGTACCACTCCTATGAAGAACAGTGGCCATATGTGAACAGATCCTAAATTTATTACCCTGTGACTCAGTAGTCACACCTGCATTACAGAGTATACTTGATTTTGGCAGTATTTTTTTAATGAAAAGTTTAGAAACAACTCAGGTATCCGTCAGTAGAGACATTTCAGTGAATATGGGACACTGATACATATGTATGTATACATTTGTATGTAACTACAAAGACTTTAAAGAATAATAGTAAGGGCACTGAGAGAGGACTTTCCAAGACATATTACATGAAAAAGTAAAGCATGGTCCCATACACATACAGTAGTTCCCCCTTACCCGAGATTTCGCTTTTCTTGGTTTCTGTTACCTGTGGTCAACTGTGGGTTGAAATAGTAAATGGAAAGTTCCAGAAGTAAATAATGGATAAGTGTTAAATTGCATGCCATTCTCGGGCTGTCCCACCCTAGAAGTGAATCATCCCTTTGTTGTGCATCACTTAGTAGCCACATCGTGTGTTTGTGTGTTCAGAAGGTTCAGTTCTATAATATGATGGCTTCAAAGATTCCCCGAGTCTATCCAGTAACATTAATAATGCCATGTATTTGGGCATTTAAGGTGTTTGCACGTATGCCTCTGGGAAGCAGATCTTGTGCGTGCATGGGGGACATGTATGGCGATGAACAGTGCACACTAGAGTGAGAACCGCCCCCCCACCCCTTGTTCGCTGTATGATCTTGGACTAGTTACCTAGCCTTGCCATGTCTACATTTCCTTATCTATAAAATGTGGGTCATAACAATTTCTATTTTGTAGCACTATCGTGAAGATTAAATCAGTAGCAGTATGAAAACCTTTTAGAACAGTGTTTAGCACATTTCTATGTTAGCCAACCTCTTCTCCAAATTTGGGGATAAAATGGCAGACTTGATTCTCAGTGACTGTTATTGTTCATTATTAACGACCCTCAAAACTCTTCACAGATATTTGTTCGTAGCTCATCTTTTAGGTGCTCTCCCCCAAAGTGATCCCTGGGGTCTCAAGCAGGAGACCCTTATGGATAATTTGCATGAAGATACCCAGAATGAGCAGCTGCAGGGGAGTTCGCTTCAAGGAGATAAATCTCATTATACTCCCGAATCTCAGGTGTGTTTTTGTGTCATTACGTAGCAGGGAAAGTCTTTCAGACGTCTTTCTGAGGAGAGCACGTTCATCTTGCTGGATGATGTGAGCCAAGAGGAGACCCATTTGGACTAATCTTGACTGCTCGGTTACATACTGTGTTCTCCTGCCACCTCAGAGGCTACGTAGTTGCCCTTTGGAGCAGCCAGTTCACACTTTTCCATCCCCTTAGATTCTTATTTTTAAAAAGCTTTATGTTCGTTTCCTATTTATTGATAATTAGCTTCTATAATTCATCCCTGCCTATTTTCCTCCCTGAGTTGCACCATTTATGAAGAAATTTCTGCATGTTGATTCTCTTCAAGTGGGCTATGCTTGATCACATAGAAGCACTTGTGAAATACAAATAACATGACTGAGATTAGGTCTTTATATAAATATTTCCATTAATGTATTGAGAGTTGGTAAAGCTCAGTTGGTAAAGAACCCACCTGCAATGCAGAAGACCCCAGTTCGATTCCTGGGTTGGGAACATCCCTGGAGAAGGGATAGACTATACACTCCAGTATTTTTGGGCTTCCCTTGTGGCTCAGCTGGTAAAGAATCCACCAGCAACGCATAATGGATATTTCACACACCACCCTCACAGAAAGGAAAAACTGTAAGTTCTTTCTGATAGGTTTAAAAAGAAGGTTTTAATTTTTAGATTATGTAAGAGTGACACCTGAAGTGTGAATAAAGCATTCCATCACCAAAAAAAAAAAAAATTAAAATTTCAAGTCTTTTATACAGATTCTGTTTTCCTCATATCCAGATTCAGACAGTTCATGTTTAGATTGAATTAGCTTAAATAGATTTTGTTTGCAGAAGTCTTTGCTTCTTTGTGAAGAAAAAAGGATAGTATGAAGGTTTTATAGTAGTTTGGTTTTTTATTGCAATTATGAAATAGAGTATTTTGTGATAATTAAAAGATTTAAGCTTTTTTTTTCAAGCCACTGGTTTTTTTTGGTTTTTTTTTGTTTGTTTGTTTGTTTTCTTTCATGGTCCTTAGTTAAAATTGTGCTTTGCTTTTCTACCAAACCACTTGCATCCATTTTGCTCATGTATATTGTATTTCATGTTGTTGTTCAGTTGCTAAGTCATGTCTGGCTCTTTGTGAGCCTATGGACTGCAGCACGCCAGGCTTCCCTGTCCTTTACCATCTAGAGTTTGCTCGAAGTCATGTCCATTGAGTCGGTGATGCCATCCAACCATCTCATCCTCTGTTACCCTCTTCTCCTCCTGCCCTCAATCTTTCCCAGCATCAGGATCTTTTCCCAGTGAGTTGGCTCTTTGCATCAGGTGGCTAAAGTATTAGAGTTTCAGCATCAGTCCTTCCAATGAATATTCAGCATTGATTTCTTCTAGGATTGACTGGTTTGATCTCCTTGCTGTCCAAGGGACTCTCAAGAGTCTTCTCCAGCACCACAGTTGGAAAGCATCAATTCTTCGACATTCCGCCTTCTTTATGGTCCAAAATAGCTACTAATCCTGACTGATCCAGACACTGTTACCAATGTAATCTTACGCCATTTTGTTTAGATTTTCTTAAAATTGGATCATGTACCAAGTGTTATGAAGTCTGAAGTAACGATATATCTCCTGCAGGTAAAAAAAAAAAAAAGGGAAAATAAACCTTATTGAAGACTGTCTATTATCATTTTCTATATGAAGTGTTCACAGCTTGAAATAGTGTTTTCCTTTAGCCTCTTAGTCTTTATAGCAGTTGATTATGATGCTGTGCTATGTTGAAAGGATTTCATCAAGTACACCAGTCGCATTTAGGTTCAACTATGAGTAACTGAAAACTGACAATCCTAGTAGTTTTTTCTTTGTAAAGACTTATTTATGTATTTATGTTTGGCTGTGCCGGGTCTTCGTTGCTGTGTGTAGACTTGCTCTAGTTGCAGGGAATGGGGCTACTCTTCACTGTGGTGCCTGGGCTTCCCGTTGCGGTGGCCTCTTGCGTTGTGGAGCATGGGCTCCAGGCGTCCAGGTTTCAGTAGCTGCGGCTCCCGGGCTCTAGAGCACGGGCTGAGTAGTGCAGCACACGGGGCTTAGCTGCTCTGCAACGTGTGGAATCTTCATTGCTTCCACGACCAGGGATCAAACCCGGGCATTGGCAGGTGGATTCTTACCCAGAGACCACCAGGAAAGCCCCTAGTAGGTTAAAAAAGAAAGAGAGGTTTTTTTTTTCCCTCCAGGTAAAAGTTAAAGTTAAAGTAGACCTTCACGGGCTGATGAGGAGGCTCTGCTCCAGGAAGTCTGTGTGAGCATCCTGTAACTGCCTAACAAATCACCACAGTCTTAACTCCCCAAACAACACGAGTGCATTATCTCACAGTTTAGTAGGTCGGTAGTCTGACTTGACTCACCGGTTGTCTCTGCTCCAGGTTTCACAAGGACTAAATCAAGCTGCTGGTCTGCTGGGCTCTTCTCAGGAGACTCCAAGGAGAATGTGCTTCTAGGTTCCAGGTTGTTGGCAGAACTGGTTCCCTGTGATGGTAGGACCAAGGTTCCTAGTTCCTTGCTGATGTTCGACTGGGAGCTACTTCATAGTTCCTGGAAGCCACTGTCTGGTTCTTGTACATCTCAGAGCCTAGTGGCATATCAGTTGATTCACATGCTTGGAATCTTTTTTTTTTCTGCCACATCCCCCTGACTCTAGCCAGATAATGTTCATTGCATTTAAGGACTCTTGTGATTAGATTGTGCATATCTGGATGGTCTGGGATAATCTCCCTATTTTAGGGTCTGTAATCTTAAAATAGGGAGTTATGCGTGTGTGCTCAGTCATATCCGACTCTTTGAGACCCTTTGGACTATAGCCTGCCAGGCTCCTCTGTCCATGGGATTTTTCAGGCAAGAACACTGGAGTGGTTTGCCATTTCTTCCTCCAAGGGATCATCCCATCTCAGGGATTGAACCCATGTCTCCTGCGACTGCTGCATTGCAGGTGGTTTCTTTACCCGCTGAGCCACCGGGGAAGCCCAAAAGGATGCACTCAACATGGACTCGAACCCAGTGACCCTGAGATTCAGAGTCTCATATACACAGATCCCCAGGATTAGGGCGTGAGTGAATTCCTTTCAGTGTACCTCCACCAGCCCTAGGTTCTGATCTGCCTATTTATGGGCCCAGTCAGCATCTGAGTTGAAGCCACAGGACAGAGGAAGAGACAAAGAATAAAAACAAGGCAAGGCACCAGGTGATTTTTAAGGAAGGTTTCCAGAAGATGCCTTCATACCTTATAAGCCAGAACTTAGAGACCTGACCACATGGAGCAACAGTGGAAGCTGAGAAATGTAGTTTTGATTCACTGCAGCCATATGCTCTGCTAGAAGAATCTGTTCCTATAGAAGGGGGAAAATGGGCCACTGGGAAACAACCAACAAGTTAACATTTTTCCAGTTTCTGGAAAACAAGCAACTAGAGGGTGTTGTAACAACACAAGTACCACACTGTAAAGAGGGCAGCAGTGGGTTCCTGGGTGAGCTAAGGGCCCTCAGGGGCAGGTTGAAGTGAACCCTCAAATAAGCAGTGTCCCTTGACACCAGAGCGCCAATTTCTGTACCTAGAAGAGCATCTAGTCTTGATTTATTCATCTGTTCTTGTGTAACTGGCACAGTGCTTTTACAGCGTGGATTTTAGTAAATATTTCTGCAGTGAACAAAAAATGTTATTGCTCACGTGGCACTTGGAGTAAGATTGTTTTATAAAGTTACAGTGGATTTTTTTTAATCCAACTTTCTGTGAAAATACACTCTTGGATATTGAATCCCAACTAGAAATCCCCACGATATATAACCAATCCGTCCTTTTTTGCATTATGTGGGTCCTTAATACCTGCAACATTTAAGTGTCTAACCTACTGGAAAAAAATGTGCAAGTATGATTTAGGAATAAGAAATTCAGTTTCAATCCAGTAAAATTTCTGTAAGACCAACTGTAAAATAAGACAGAAAATAATAAGTTGTTCAAAGTGCTATAGGAACGTGGAAGTGGGGAGTAACTCTTACCTAGGATAAAATGGATGAGTCCATGAAGTCCATGGCAGTCAACTGTGAAAGCATGAATAATATTTCGACAGGGAAACAGTAGAATGATATATGTAATTAAAGAAAGATCAGTGTGTTGTCGAGAAAGACGAATTTTGACGAATATTTAGAACTTCCTTTCTTTATCGTCTGGTGGCTCAGGTAAAGAATCTGCTTGCAAGGTGGGAGACCTGGGTTCAGAGAGTCCCTGGGTACCGTGAGATCACAAAGAGTCGGACACATCTGAGCAACTAACACTAATGCAGAATGTTATTACAGAAGAATAACTAATGTTATTACAGAAGAAATACTTTTTTTTTTTCTCTTTATATCAATGAATGTTTACTTAAGAGCTTTGCTGGTCTGCAGCCTCTATTCCTTTTCCTGTTAGCAGAAGTAAAATCAGATACTGGGACCTCCCTGTCAGTCCAGTGGTTAAGACTTAATGCTCCCAGTGCAGGGGGCATGAGTTTGATCCTTGGTTAGGTAACTAAGATCCTATATGCCACACAGAGCTGCCAAAAAAGAAAAAGAGATTTTCCTAAGAACCAACAATAAAATTAAAAAGAAAAATCAGATATAGATACTTTCTGTTTTAGGAGTCATGTTAATGTAGCCCTCTTCAAGACTAGTGAGTACTATATTTGCATTTAGACTCTGACTAAGGTTCTTTTGGTAATTTTTTAGCTTTAGATATGCTGGTACAGTATGAGGCATTTTAATGGCTGTTTAACGTCATAATCTTTGGATCAAGACTGCCATTAATTCAAAGGAACTGGACACAAATAGATTTACTCCACCCTGTTCTGTTTTGCAAAGTGGGTATGCTGACACTAATAGCTAAAAAGGGTGTGGTAGCTTTCATATATTTCAGTGTCTTTCACAAAGAACAGTGTAACAATGGCCTTCATTTCAGCTTAACCTGGGAAAGGACTAAGGTAATTAAAGCTATTCAACAGTGGCTGCACACCTTTGAATGCAGCATAGGAGAGACTGATGAAAAGCCAACACAGTAAGGTCCCTCTGAAATCCAAGATGCTGTGGATCTGATTTTGTGTCTTGTTCTCCTGTAGACACCATTCTTCCTTGGTGGTGGCCACATGAGCCGCCAGGGCTCTCAAGCCACCTTACTCCTCTGAGAACGGCACTGCTCTACTAGTATCTTTGTTCCTGCTGCACTTTCACATTAGATTTTGTTTGAAGAAAGGGTTTCCATTACTTTAAATACGTATGTTGCAGAAAGCAGGGGACCCCTTTCAAGGCCCACAAAGTGGCTCTTGTCTAACACTCGGAAATGAATTGTCCGAGGAGATGCATGTGCTGACGAAGCAAGAGACGTTATTGGGAGGGGTGCCCAGGTGGAGAGCAGGAGGGTAAGGGAGCCCAGGAGGACTGCTCTGCCGTGGGGTTCACAGGCTCAGGTTTTATGATAGGAGGGTTAGTGTCCGGGTTGTCTTTGATCAGTTATTCTGACTCAGGGTCCTTCCTGGTGGTGCATGCATTGCTCAGCCAAAATGGATGCCAGCGAGAAGGATTCTGGGAGGTGGTAGGACACGTGGCGTTTCCTTTTGACCTTTCCCAAACTCTTCAGGTTGACGATGGCTTGTTAGTTCTGCGTTCCTTACTAGGACCTCCTGTCATAAAATAACTCACACAGATGGTAACTGTGGTGCCAGGCCAGGGTGGGCAGTTTCAGTCAGTGTGCTTCCCCTAACACATACATACATACTCACCTCCATGAATAAATGACTGAGGTGAAAATTAGAAAAGACTTCCTTAAGTGATACAGTAATGATGTAATTGATCTTAAGTTTCCTCACACTTCTCAGAAGGCAGTATATTATTCTAAGGTACGATAGCCATCTTAAAAGATCTAAACGAATATACTTTAGAATAATAGCATTTTTAAAGTAACATTAGTGAAGTCAATGTTTTTTAAATAAATAACGGGTTTATTTGGCAATTTTAAACTCTGCGTTTTCTTGTATACATGTAATTTAGAAACATTTTGTCTTTTTTTTATGTCTACATATAAGTTATTGAGTGTTTCTACTTGGCTCTTAATCATTTACTCTCTCTTGTTCTCTACTCTCCATAGTATTTTATCTGTGAAAAGATATAATGTAGGTTCTTGTGGAGAAAATCTGTTTTATTAATTATAAGGCATATGTCCCATACTGCCAAACCAAGTATACTGAGTGTTTTAAATTAAATATTTATTATTTCATTGACTGTTTCCTCTGACTTCCATTAAGACCTCCAGAAATAATGCTTCTCTAATAAACCTTTTGTTTGTTTTGGGCCAGTATGCAGATTGGTATGGAATGAACCATTGCTCTAGTACTTAGGGTGTGGTTAGATTTTCTCAGTAGCATATCTAACTTCAGTAGAGTTCATTTCTGGAGAGATGTTCAGTCTCTGTCATAGTAGGAAACACTTGGGTTTTGTTCTCATTAGATAATAGTGCTTATTTGGAAATAGTGACAAGTTTTTGATAATGGCATGGAATAAGAAACTTTAGACGTGTGCAGAGATTAAAAAGGGCTTGATATTACAGGTTTGTCTTATTTTTTTTAACTAAGACAAAGCGTCTGTGCATATATAGAACTGAGCTTGGGATCTATAACCTAATTTTCTTCTTCCCTTGAATACATTTAGTGTGTCTGATTAGCAAACACTAATATTTCATCATGGGTGATGGTTATTTTTAATTTTTAGGACAGTTTTTAAAATTGCTTTATTATGTACAGGAAATTTCACCTTTTTGTATATAGCATTTTGAGTTGACAAGCACCTATAGCCATGAATCTACCACCATGATCAAGACAAATATAATTTTTATTCCCCTGTACAACTCTTATCAGTTCAGTTCAGTCGCTCAGTCATGTCCGACTCTTTGCGACCCCATGAATCGCAGCATGCCAGGCCTCCCTGTTCATCACCATCTCTCTAAGTTCACTCAGACTTACGTCCATCGAGTCCGTGATGCCATCCAGCCATCTCATCCTCTGTCATCCCCTTCTCCTCCTGCCTCCAATCCCTCCCAGCATCAGTCTTCTCCAATGAGTCAACTCTTCTCATGAGGTAGCCAAAGTACTAGAGTTTCAGCTTTAGTATCATTCCTTCCAAAGAAATCCCAGGGCTGATCTCCTTCAGAATGGACTGGTTGGATCTCCTTGCAGTCCAAGGGACTCTCAAGAGTCTTCTCCATTACCACAGTTCAGAAGCATCAATTCTTCAGCACTCAGCTTTCTTCACAGTCCAACTTTCACATCCATACATGACCACAGGAAAAACCATAGCCTTGACTAGACGGACCTTAGTCGGCAAAGTAATGTCTCTGCTTTTGAATATGCTATCTAGGTTGGTCATAACTTTTCTTCCAAGGAGTAAGCATCTTCTAATTTCATGGCTGCAGTCATCATCTGCAGTGATTTTGGAGTCTCAGCTTTCTTCACAGTCCAACTTTCACATCCATACATGACCACAGGAAAAACCATAGCCTTGACTAGACGGACCTTAGTTGGCAAAGTAATGTCTCTGCTTTTGAATATGCTATCTAGGTTGGTCATAACTTTTCTTCCAAGGAGTAAGCATCTTCTAATTTCATGGCTGCAGTCATCATCTGCAGTGATTTTGGAGCCCCCAAAAAATAAAGTCTGACACTGTTTCCACTGTTTCCCCATCTATTTCCCATGAAGTGATGGGACCGGATGCCATGATCTTCGTTTTCTGAATGTTGAGCTTTAAGCCAACTTTTTCGCTCTCCTCCTTCACTTTCATCAAGAGGCTTTTTAGCTCCTCTTCACTTTCTGCCATAAGGGTGGTGTCATCTGCATATCTGAGGTTATAGGCATACCCTTTCAGCCTCCCAAGCCTTTTTCTGTTCCTGTATATGTGAAATCATATGATATGTAGTCTTCTGAGTCTGGCAATTCATCCATGTTGTTGTATCATTCCTAATTACTGAGTAGTATTTCATCGTATGGATACTACAGTTTATCCATCTGTCTGTTGAAAGACATTTGGATTGTTTTCATTTGGAAGCATTTATGCATGAAACTGCTATGAATATTTGTGTAGTTTGTGGGACTGAAAGTTTTCATTTCTCTTGGGTATATTCCTAAGAATGGTGTCTTTGGGTTACATAATCAGTATATGTTAAAGAAGAGGTCGCTAAGAGTCAGACATATCTGAGCGACTTCCCTTTCACTTTTCACTTTCACGCATTGGAGAAGGAAATGGTGACCCACTCCATTGTTCTTGCCTGGAGAATCCCAGGGACGGGGGAGCCTGGTGGGCTGCCGTCTGTGGGGTCGCGCAGAGTCGGACACGACTGAAGCGACGCAGCAGCAGCAGCAGCAGCAGAGAAACCACCAAACTCTTTTCCAAACTGACTGTACCATTTTGCATTCCTACTACCAATGCATGAGTGTTCATTTTCACCAATAACTAATAATAACTTTTTGTAAAAGCCTTTCTAGTAAATACATAGTAGTATCTTGTTGTGCTTTTAATTTGCATTTCTCTGAGGATAATAATGTTGAGCAGGTTTTATGTTCATATAATTGATTTAGCTTGTTTATATTCATGTATTCATATAACTCATTATATTCATGTAACTTCTTTGCTGAAATGTCTATTCATACCTTTTTTTTTTATATTGGGTCATTTGGTGGGTTTGTTTTTTTTTTTACTTTTGTGAGTTCTTTATATAGTTTGGATATAAAACACACAGGTATGTGTTTGCAAAGATACATTGACCAGTCAGTGACTGTCTCTTCCTTTCATAGCATCTTTCAAAAAGCAGAATTTTTTATTAGATGAAATGTCATTTTCTCTTTTATGAGTCATACTTTTGATATCCCTTTGATATCCTTTTCCTAACCCAAGGCTACAAAAATATTCTGCAGTGCTTTCTTGTATAGAAGTTTTATAGTTTCAGGTTTTATTTTTCATTTTCTTGCATATGGTACAAAGAAGGAGTCAGTGTTTATCTTTTGCTCATGGATATGTAATTATTCCAGAAATAACTGTCAAAAAGATATCCTTTTTCCAGTGAATTTGGCAATTGTAGCTCCTGGAGGTTTTTTAAAGAATTTATGCAGATGAGCCTTTTACCATCAACGTCCTTTGTATTTACCACGTATAAGAATGAATAATGAATGAAAGAGAAATTTAATAAGTCAAAAGAACAATGATAAAACTGGCAAACATTTGAACTCCCTGCCCCCGTTTTTCAAGAGACTGACCTGGTTGTTTTATGTACCGGGTCATTGAAATATGCCCCTTGCAGCTGTACCTCAGAGCTTCGTCTAGCTTGTCAGTGAAAGAGCCCATAAACATCCTTGTCCCCAACCCGTTCCTTTCTTTTCCAGGTTTCACTCTGATGGTGGTCTGTCTTGAGTTGATAATCATCTGAATCACAGGAGCCACAACTGCAAATTATTAAAGCCACATTTTTACCTTTATACTGATAAACTGACTTAATGTTGGAATGATAGATTTATAAACATCAAAGCATTTTTTAAAGTAAAGAATTAGACTGAAAACAACCAGACTCACTTGGGTTTAAAATGAGTCAGCACCTATGCTCTGTTGAAGTGTGAAGGAAAAATTGCTTCCCTTTCTGGACAATATACTGCTTCCCTGGTGGCTCAGATGGTAAAAGCAGCTGCTTGCAATGCGGGAGACCTGGGTTCAATCCCTGGGTGGGGACGATCACCTGGAGAAGGAAATGGCAACCCACTCCAGTACTCTTGCCATGAATCACAGCACGCCAGGCCTCCCTGTCCATCACCAACTCCCGGAGTTCACTCAAACTCATGTCCATCGAGTTGGTGATGTCATGCAGCCATCTCATTCTCGGTCGTCCCCTTCTCCTCCTGCCCCAAGTCTCTCCCAGCATTAGGGTCTTTTCCAATGAGTCAGCTCTTCGCATGAGGTGGCCGAAGTATTGGAGATTCAGCTTTAGCATCAGTCCTTCCAATGAACACCCAGGACTTATCTCCTTTAGAATGGACTGGTTGGATTTCCTTGCACTCCAAGGGACTCTCAAGAGTCTTCTCCAACACCACAGTTCAAAAGCATCAATTCTTTGGTGCTCAGCCTTCTTCACAGTCCAACTCTCATATCTATACATGACCACTGGGAAAAAAGCCTTGACTAGACGGACCTTTGTTGGCAAAGTAATGTCTCTGCTTTTCAATATGCTATCTAGGTTGGTCATAACTTTCCTTCCAAGGAGTAAGCGTCTCTTAATTTCATGGCTGTAGTCACCATCTGCAGTGATTTTGAAGCCCCCCAACAAAAAAGTCTGACACTGTTTCCACTGTTTCCCCATCTATTTCCCATGAAGTGATGGGACCAGATGCCATGATCTTCGTTTTCTGAATGTTGAGCTTTAAGCCAACTTCAGCATCAGTCCTTCCAATGAATATTCAGGACCGATTTCCTTTAGGATGGACTGATTGGGAGTCCTTACAGTCCAAGGGACCCTCAAGAGTCTTCACAGTCATCACAGACTGGAACTGTGATGCCACAGTTCCAAAGCATCAATTCTTTGGTGCTCAGTTTTCTTTATAGTCCAACTCTCACATCCATACATGACTACTGGAAAAACTATAGCCTTGACTAGATGGACCTTGGTGGGCAAAGTAATGTCTCCGCTTTTTAATATCTGGTCTAGGGTGGTCATAGCTTTTCTTCCAAGTAGCAAGCCTCTTTTAATTTCACGGCTGCAGTCAACATCTGCAGTGATTTTGGAGCCCTCCCCAAATAAAGTCTGTCACTGTTTCTATTGTTTTCCCATCTATTTGCCATGAAGTGATGGGACCAGATGCCATGATCTTAGTTTTTTGAATGTTGAGTTTTAAGCCAACTTTTTCACTATCCTTTTTCACTTTTATCAACAGGCTCTTTAGTTCTTTGCTTTCTGCCACAAGGGTGGTGTCATCTGTATATATGAGGTTATTGATATTTCTCCTGGCAATCTTGATTCCATGTTGTGCTTCATCCAGCCAGGCATTTCGTATGATGTACTCTGCATATAAGTTAAATAAGCAGAGTGACAATATACAGCCTCGATGTACTCCTTTCCTGATTTGGAACCAGTCTATTGTTCTTTGTCCACTTCTAACTGTTGCTTCTTGATCTGCATACAGATTTCTCAAGAGGCAGGTCAGGTGCTCTGGTATTCCCATCTCTTTAAGAATTTTCCACAGTTGTTATATCACATGGTTAAAGGGGCAAAAACTAGTAGAGTCTACAAAATATCAGAAATATGGAATAGGAGAAAAAAATGAGTGAGGATTAATCTTTATGCCTGCTTTTTTGTAAAGCATTTCTTAATTGTATTAATATCAAAGTGAATGAAATGTTATATTTTTAGCAACACAATTGATCATAAGTTGTTATATCACATGGTTAAAGGGGCAAAAACTAGTAGAGTCTACAAAATATCAGAAATATGGAATAGGAGAAAAAAATGAGTGAGGATTAATCTTTATGCCTGCTTTTTTGTAAAGCATTTCTTAATTGTATTAATATCAAAGTGAATGAAATGTTATATTTTTAGCAACACAATTGATCATAAGTTTTCCTTTGCAGGTAGATTGGACTCTAAATATTGGAGAGCAAGCCCTTGATATATGTATTGTGTCTTTCATTCAGTCATCATCTTCTGTTTTTGTTCTTGGTGAGAGAAACTTTTTTTGCCTTAAGGATAATGGACAAATTCGATTTATGAAGAAACTTGATTATAGCCCAAGTTGTTTTCTCCCATATTGCTCAGGTGTGTAGAAAGATTTTCTTTTATCTTTTCCATATGTCGTTACTGTGTTATATACACCAGAAAAAGCCCAAGTCACTCACATATATTTTAAAGAACTAGGAAAATAGTTTTATACTGAACATGTAATGGAAATTTTAGCTTTTAAAGTTTGAGTAGAGGTTTGATATAAAGCACACATTTGGTTTTGTCAGTCATTTTACTTTGTACAAAATGACTTGTAGAATTGGCCTCAGGTATATAATAATGCTTTCCAAGCTGTGGCTATTCAAGATGCTTCCAAGAGAACATCAGATTCTTTTATAAGGAGAAATGAGCATAGTAATGACTCATAGAATAACTTATCTGTAGTGAATGTCTAGTAAATCTATAGCTTAAATATGTTAAATATATTTCAAGTTCATCCTTTTTAGATAAAGTGCAAAAAATGTTGGCCACTCTAGTTATAGTTTCTCTAGTTATATATATAGTTTTTATATATTTATAAGTGATTAAAAGTTTTTTTGGTACTGGTACCTTGAAATTGAAAAATAATGTTTTATTATTTAAAATCTTTGTGCATTAAGTCAAGATGTTATAATTAATTTGTATCATAAATCCTCTAAAAGGAATGTAAAAACTGTTGAAAATGATTTTTTTCTTACTATTCTTTTTCTGTCTTCTATCCATAGTTTCTGAAGGAACAGTAAATACTTTGATTGGAAACCATAATAATATGTTGCATATTTATCAAGATGTGACACTGAAATGGGCCACTCAGCTTCCTCATGTTCCTGTAGCAGTAAGAGTGGGCTGTTTACAGTAAGTGGTTTAATTTAAAAAGAGTATTTTAATCAAGGAATTCACTAGAAGTTTTATGAAACAATGGCAAATGATTTTACTAAAAAATGGCAAGTGAAGTTGAATATCAACAATGAAGACAATTTAAAATATAAATTTTATTAGAAAGAAAGTGAAAGTGAATTCACTCAGTCATGTCTGACTCTTTGAGACCCCTTGGACTGTGATACCCCTTAGGCTGTAGCCTACCATGCTCCTCCATCCATGGGATTTTCCAGGTAATAGTACTGGAGTGGGTTGTCATGTCCTTCTCCAGAGGATCTTCTCAACCCAGGGATCGAACCCAGGTCTCCCGCATTGTAGGCAGACCCTTTACCATCTGAGCTACCAGGGAAGTCTTTATTAGAAAAGGAGAATATAAAAAAAGCTTCAGTTAGCACCTTTACTCATTTTATATAGTATCTCTAGCAAGATATTCTGTATAAATTTAAGATTTCAAGAAAATAGTTTACCTGATAGATAATTTTCTTTAAAATAAAAGAGGATTTCTTTAAGCATTTAATGAATCCCATTTAGAGATCACTTATTATTAGACTGTGAGGATGTTACACTGCAAGGCTTGTTTCAGAACTTACTGTGTCAAATGGTGCAGAATTGCTAATGATTATGTGTTTAAGAGAATGTCAATTTTTTTTCAATTTTTTTAAATTGGAGTATAATTGCTTTACAGTTTGTTCTCACATCCACTGTCAGTCAGGTTTCTCCCCATCGTCTCATCTACTCGCCTCAGCTGGGAGGAGAGGAGAGTGTACTGAGCCCACAGGGGAGGGGTCATGTTGATGGGATGATGGATATTCTCATCATTTCCAACTGAATGATCGCATCTTGCCCCCTGTACCATTAAAGAGTTTCCTAAGGCCTGCCGTAACACAGTACCAGAAACTGGGAGCTTGAAACAGCAGAAATCTATCATCTCACGGTTTTGGATGCTAAAATTCCAAAACCAAGTTGTCAGCAAGGCCACGTTTCCTCAGAAACCTGTAGGGTAGAATACTCCTGTTCCTTTTCTAGCTTCTGGTTCTGCTGGCGTTCCTTGGCATTATTTGGCTTATAGTTACATCACTTGAGTTTCTGCTTCTGTCATCAAAAGGCCATCTTCTCCTTGCCTATTTCTGTCTCTCTTCTTATGCGGAGACCAGTCAGGTTAGATTGGTGCCCAGCCTACTCCAGTATAACCTCATCTTAACTAACTGTGTCTGCAACTCCACACCCAAATAAATAACATGGAATTCTTCTTAAATTTTAAAAAATCTAGCAGTTAGGCCCTTTGAGAGAAATTATTGTCCCAGTTCCTGTTGCCAGTGATTTGTAGACCTTTGCTTACTCTTAAGGAAGGAAGTAATTTTATGTTTATGGTTATGACTCTGAATCCCAGCCCAGCCAACAGTGTGATTGTCGTGGTAGTATAAAATGTGCAGATACTCTCATAAACAGGATAACTTGTGGATTATTGAATATGGGACATTAATTTCTGTCAGTTTTCCTCTAGTGAATCCGTAAATACTGTGCTTTCTTAATGCTAGGCATTGTTCTGGGTGCTAGGAAAGCAAACATGAAAATTCAGCATCTGCTCTCAAAGAGGTTATGGTTGAGTGAGAAGACAGATAGGAAGACAGGTACAAGTACATTTTGTTAAGTGGTATATTGGCAGTAAGCACAAGGCAAATTGGGAAACTAGAATGCAAAGCACCAAAATGTGCTTGAAGCCATCAGAGAGGGTCTCATAGGAGAGAAACACTTACTGAATGAAGGAAGAGGAGTTTGGCAAAATGACAAGGAGATGGGATGAACATCTCCAGAGAGTTTTGGCAGCAGGTGCAAAGACCCAGAGGCAAAAGAACATATGCCTGTCTTTTCACCCAAGGAAAGGAGTCCTGGTGTGTCTGTCAGTTAACTGTGGCAGTAAGGCTAATACTCTAGTTTGGTGAGCGCATTAGGCTGGTGAGACCAAAATCGGGCTTTTCATCTGCACCCACCTCCACCAGTGAGCTTTCTCAATTTCACAATGACCACATTCTTGTAGCAGAAAACTCCCATGATCCTTGCCTGCTAGCTCACAGATGTGGGTATAGAGTGTGTCACCACGTCCGTGTGGGTGAAAAGTGAAGGAGTGTGATTCTTTCAGTATATATCCATGAGCACACTAAAAAATACTCCAAAATGGTCTTCTGATGATGGGTTATTGGTATAATTTCTGTATATGAAGGCTTGTTCTTATTTTTAATGACCTCAGTAGATTTTGTGTAGCATTTTTATCTTGTGTGTATTTTTCTAGGTCTATCTGCCATTGGAAAGATGTGACATAAGTATTTAATTAGTCTGAACAGAATTGGCCTTTTCTCATGGCTCCAGATTATTTTACTTCTCTGAGCTGAGACTTGTGCCATGTAGATTGAGAGAATTAAGATTTGGAACTCAGATTTTTCAGAATAATTTTACAATTGCTGCAAATCTTTCTGTGCCTTTTTGTCAAGAGCTGCTGCTGCTAAGTTGCTTCAGTCGTGTCCAACTCTGTGCGACCCCATAGATGGCAGCCCATCAGGCCCCCCACCCCCGTCCCTGGGATTCTTCAGGCAAGAACACTGAAGTGGGTTGCCATTTCCTTCTCCAATGCATAGAAGTGAAAAGTGAAAGTGAAGTCGCTTAGTCGTGTCCAACTCTTAGTGACCCCATGGACTGCAGCCTAAAAGGCTCCTCTGTCCATGGGATTTTCCAGGCAAGAGTACTGGAATCGGTTGCCATTGCTTTCTCCATTTTGTCAAGAGAGAGTCTGTAAAGTAAAATGACCATAGAAGTGAGCAAGCTTTTTTGATGGCCATAAAATGTGCTGAATATGCTATTTTGTACCTAGTTCATTGTGAACACAGTCTTTCCATTACATTCTTAGTGTAGACAGATGTTTGTGAACTGAGCAACACTTGAATGTACCGAATAGTCGTTATGAATGTCTCTTGAAGACTAGATTTTTAAAAACAAGTCTCTTAATTTCCCAAGATAGTGTGTAAAGATAAATTTAAAAATTCAGGCTAAGTTCTCTGTCTTTAATAGCTATTTCTGTAATGAGCAAGTGCTTTAGGTCTTTCTTTCCTTAATTCCACCCCCACTGGAACCAATTTGGCATCTGTGGGTGGCATCGCTTAAATGTGTGCTCTGTCAATCTACCACTTCCCTTGACATAAAGAGGAACATAATGACATATAGAAATGTTTCTTTTAAAATATAAATTGTAAACATGTCCAATCAAGAAATTGTTTTCAAGTAAATTTTATTTCCTTGAATAAAGGAACTTGAGATGAATGTCTGCATTTGTGGATTTCTTAGACCTTGTTATTAAACCACAAGTAGGATAGACAGCAACGCTATTAACATGTTGAAATACAGTTTCAGGCCATATAGCATAACTGCATTGCTGGGAACCAAGCCAGCTCCACGTTGCTGCATGGCCTTATTGGGCACTTGTAGAGCAAACTGTTATCGAGAGCCACGGTGACATTGTTTTTAAATAGTTGCCATGTCTAAAGTCAAAAGACTTTTAAAAATACATATGCCATGTAAAAAGGAACTCTGGTAATAAATCAATTTGTTTATCCACACCTGTAAATATAGATTGTAACATCATCTTTAAAACAAGGGGGTGATGTTATACTTAATGAGTGCCATGTAAGTTGCCATCTGCCTAGTCTAATATTTTTAGGTATTTGGTATATATGACGCTGTTTACAAAACTTAAAAATATTTTCAAGTGACTTATTGCCTTTGATTTTGTAGTACATATGTGAAAATCAGTGTCTTTAACTTCTTGGTTTTCTATAAAAAAGAGAGATTCTAAAAACTATGATCAAGTCTCCAAAAGCAAAGTTAAGGTTCTCAAAAACATCCTTGGAAATAAAATTTGTCCCTAAAAGATTGTATGATTAATCCTATAGATACCATCAAATGTATATTTTAAAACAAATGTTTTAAAATTAGTAAGCAAGTACATTTACAGTGATGTCATGAAATTGCTGTATAACATATTTGCCTTTTTTTTCCCACTGCTTCCTAGCCTCTTTTTAATTTTAGTGTGCTTGTTGTACAGCATTCTATGTTACAGGTACGTAATATAGTGATTCAGCCTTTTTAAAGGTTATATTCCATTTATAGTGATTATAAAATATTAGCTATATTCCCTAGGTTATACAATATATCCTTGTAGCTTATTTTATACATAATGGTTTTTAACATTGTAGAGGAGGCAATGATCAAAGCCATCCCAAAGAAAAAGAAATCCAACAAGGCAATGGTTGTCTGAGGAGGCTTTACAAATAGCTCAGGAAAGAAGAGAAGCAAAAGGTGAGAATGGGAGAGATATACCCATCTCAATGCAGAATTCCACAGAATAGCAAGGAGAGATTCAAAGGCCTTCTTAAATGAATAATCCAAAGCAGTTCAGGAAAACAATAGAAGGGAAAGACTGGAGATCTCTTAAAGAAAACTGGAGCTGTCAAAGAAATATTTCATACAAGGATGAGCACAATAAAGGCCAGAAATGGTAAGGACCTAACAGAAGCAGAAGATATTAAGAAGAGGTGGCAAGAATACAAAGAAGAACTATACCAGAAATATCTTTATGACCTGTATAACCATGATGGTGTGGTCACTCATCTAGAGCTAGGCATCCTGGAGTGTGAAGTCAAGTGAGCCTTAGAGGAAGCATTACTATGAACAAAGCTAGTGGAGGTGATGGAATTCCAGTTGAGCTATTTCAAATTCTAAAAGATGCTGTTAGAAGTGCTGTACTCAGTACATCAGCAGATTTTGAAAACTCAGCAGTGGCCACAGGACTGGAAAAGATTAGTTTTCATTCCAGTCCCAAAGAAGGACAGTGCCAAAGAATGTTCCAACTACCGTACAATTGCATTCATTTCACATGAGAGTAAGGTTATGCTCAAAATCCTCCAAGCTAGGCTTCAGCAGTACGTGAATCAAGAACTTCCAGACTTACAAGCTGGGCTTAGAAAAGGCAGAGGAACCAGAGATCAAATTGCCAACATCAGTTGGATCATGGAGAAAGCAAAGGAGTTCAGAAAAACAACTACTTCTGCTTCATTGACTACACTAAAGCTTTTGACTGTGTGGATAACAACAAACTGTGGAAAAACCTTCAAGAGATGAGACTACCAGACTACCTTACCTATCTCCTGAGAAACCTATATTCAGTCAAGAAGCAACAGAATTGGACATGGAACAAGTGACTCAAAGTGGTTCAGTAGTTCAAAACTGGAAAGGAGTACCTCAAGACTGTATCTTGTCACCCTGCTTATTTAACTTCTATACAGAGTACATCATGTGAAATGCTGGGCTGGATGAATCACATGCTGGAATCAAGATGGCTGAGAGAAATATCAGCAACCTCAGATATGCAGATGATACCACTCTAATGGCAGAAAGCAAAGAGGAACTAAAGAGCTTCTTGATGAGAGTGAAAGAGGAGAATGAAAAACTGGCTTAAAACTCAACATTTGAAAACCTAAGATCATGGCATCTGATTCCTTCACTTCGTGGCAAGTAGAAGGGGAAAAAGTGGAAGCAGTGACAGAAATTATTTTTTTTTTGGGGGGGCGGCGCTCCAAAATCATTGCAGATGGTGACTGTAGCCATGAAGTTAAAAAAATGTTTTCTTCTTGGAAGGAAAGCTATAAACCTAGACAGTGTATTAAAAAGCAGAGACATCACTTTGCTGACAAACAAGGTCTGTATAGTCAAAGCTATGGTTTTTTCCGGTAGTCATGTATGGATGTGAGAGTTGGACTATAAAGAAGGCTGAGTACTGAAGAATTGATGCTTTTGAACAGTGGTGTTGGAGAAGACTCTTGAGAGTCCCTTGGGCTGCAAGGAGATCAAACCAGTCAATCTGAAAGGAAATCAATCCTGAATGTTCATTGGAAGGGCTGATGCTGAAGCTCCAATACCTTGGTCACCTGGTGTGAAGAATTGACTCATTCAATTCAGACCCTGATGGTGGGAAAGATTGAAGGCAGGAGGACAAGGGGACAACAGAGGATGAGGTGGTTGGATGGCATCACCAGCTCGATGGAAATGAGTTTGAGCAATCTCTGGGAGTTGGTGATGGACTGGGAGGCCTGGCATGCTGCAGACTATAGGGTCGCAAAGAGTCAGACACGACTGAGTGAGTGATCTGAACTGATGGTAGTTTTAGTTTTTTGAGAAAACTCCATACTGTTTTCCACAGTGGCTGTATCAATTTACCTTTAGATCATCAGTTTAAGAGGGTTTCCTTTTCTCCATGTTCTCACCAACATTGGTAATTTATGCTAGTTTTGCTGGTAGCCATTCTGACTAGTGTGAGGTGATACCTCACTGTGGTTTTGATTTGCATTTCCCTGATGATTAGTGATGTTGAGCATCTTTTCATGTGCCTGTTGGCCACCTGCATGTCCTCTATTTTGGGGGAATCTGTATTATTACGATCTCTATTACTTTCTAGACCTGGCAGTGGCATATTAAATCATTTCATCCTTTCTGAGCTAGTACTAAATTGTTCCTTTAAATGTATTTTCCAATGTTTGGGCCAGTCTGTTAATCCTTCATACTAGAGATTCTCAGGATCTTCATTGCTGGCAATAGATTTTTCTCCAGGAAAAATGACTTCTGCTGCCAGGGAGTTAAATGATTCAAGGGTTGTACTTCCACCACTGCTGTGTAGTTAGTTTCCTGACACTCGTCCCAGATTTTCCTTTGCTTATTTTCTTGGTTATCCTTAGATATCCACATTGTATTGGAAGTTTTATCCTGCGTAAAATTATCTGTATGAGAGAGACTTTATAAATTTTTTTATTTGCAAAAGTCATCCCTGGCAACTTAATGATATTTAATGCATGTTAATGAGCTAATCAATGATATTAAATATGTCTTGTATCCAAGTGTGTGTTTTAATGAATGGTATTTTTTTTTATGTTGCTAACAAAATGAAGTGTTGCTCACCAGTGACTTTCATATTTCTAAATCTAGGGGACTTTTTTTTTTCTCTTGTCTCCTCAGTTGCATTTGACCCTTTTAACTACTCTTTCCTTAAAACAGTCTCTTCTTGATGTCCTCATCTTCCTTGTGGGTTGATTGGTTTGTTTGTTTCTGTGAAAGTTTGTCCTCCTCTAGTTTAGATTTAATATGATCTTATGAAGCTGTTAAATGTTGGTGTTTCTCAAAGTCACCTCCACTCCTTCCATAGGTGGTCTCAAGCCACTCCCACTTAAAACTCACAAACACACATCTCCAGGCTAGACCTACCCTTGGACTTTTGAAACCTTTTGTACAGTCAGAGACGTGGTATCATCTTTGAGTTTCTCAGCGTCATCTCAAAGGCACGAAGACCAAAATGGAAATCTTTTCCTTTCCTAGCACTCCCTGATCCTCTTTCTGTTCCTTGCCTCAGTGAATGACATCACCTTTTATGCAAACCTGAAAGCTGGGAGTCATTTTTGACGCTTCGTTTCTCTTACCTCCCACATCCAATACGGGCCCCAGTCTTGTGAGTAACTCTCTCAAATTCATTCGCTTCACTTCTTTACCCATCACCTTAGCTCCCTATTCAGCTGCAGTAACTTCCTAACAGGTCTGTTACCAATTCACCTGTCTGCAGCCAGACTGATCCTTCCCAAATGCAAATCTTACCCTATAACTCTTCCACTTAATAGACTTCAGATCTTGCCATTAAAGAGAGGCCCCTCTACCTCTCCGCTCCTGCAAGAACTGCTCCTGCCACCCTGTCTTTCACTTGCACAGAAGACATTTTCCCTTCGTTCTGAATTTCACTGTTGGTCTTATGTGTGATCGTTTCATCTATTGATGATTGACTGGTTTTATTGCAGCTGCCAAAAGGAAAAATTTTAATTATTACAAGTGTATTTTTAGGTGGAATTCTTTTTTCCAGTTACATTTAGTTGGAGAGGTAGGATTAATAATTAATTCCTTCCCTTTAAGAGTCCTTGTTACCTCCAGTTGTAACTAATGCATTTTTGTTTCTTATTTATTTTATTTTATTATGACCTCCTTGATCACTCTATTATGTAGAGAGAAAAATTTTGTGTATCTAATTCTGGATGTCATAACTGGGTAGAAATTCAACTTACTTTAAGGAATAATACTCTAACTGTTGCAGTTACTTATCTATGGGATGGAGCTGTTTGTGAAATTGGAGCAGTCCCTTTTGCTTAAAGATGTATAGTAAGAGCAACATGAGCGACTTGCAAGAGTGCTTTGAAAGACATGTGTTGTGAGTAGAAGATTGAATATAATGACCTCCTGTTGCCCTCCCAAGCCCATTATCAAGCATCCATATTTTCCAGTCCCATCCACTGAGAAAACCTCACAGTCTTGTTCATGTCTAAACCCTGTTAAAGTTTATTCATATCTCTTTCAGTTAAAATAGCAAATGTTTTTATTCAGTTATGGAGTAAAGAATGTAAGATAGTTCGTATTATTTTGAAATACTTGAGAAGTTGAGGTTGTAGTTCTTCTCAGAGTTCATTTCTCAGCTCAAATGTCATTCCATTGGTGAAGCCTTTCCTAACCACCCAAACTAGCCCCTCCAGTTCCTCTCCCACCACCTTTTTCATATTTTATTTATTTTATTAATTGAAATTTTATTTTTTTTAACTCATGCATTCTCAGTCTTCCTCTGTTCAACTGTGTATGTTCTGTGAGATCAAATCCCATGTTCATGAAATGTCCATATTCCTGTATTCTTGCCATTCCCATCAGCTTTTTTTTTTTTTAAGACATTTTCCATTTTGATGGCCAAAAATTGGTCTTTCTTGAAATTTTGCCTTTTTTAGTCACTGGTGAGAGTAAACTGTTTTCAAATGTTTATTGCTTATGCATTTTATGAATTAATAGCATGTGCACTTTATCAGTTCTGTTTTTCATCACTTATGATTTTAAAGACCTCTATATAGACACAATGAAAAATTGACTATCTTATATTATAAATATTTGTGTTCTCTTTTAATTTTGTTGCTTCTTTGACATTCTGAATATTTATAAAGTCATATCAATAACCCTTTTTCTTAGGGCTTCATCTCCCATTTCCCTCCTTTATTTTTCTCATCCTTTGATGGATCTTTCTTTACATTCAGCTCTAATTGGTTTGAATTCGTTTGACTTGCTGTGTAAGACATGTGTCTCCTTGAGGGTTTTTGTTTGTGTGTTCGTTTTCATATATGTTGCTTGGTTTTTCCATATAAAAAAAAAAAGTCCCTCTCCCTTCCAAAGTTTAAATGGCAACCTTTATCACATACTGGATTCTGGTTTTTGGTTTTCTTGGCTGTTATATTGATTCATATGTCTCTTTTTCTTTTAGTACCTTTTCCTGATACTGTTATTATTATAGACTTACATATTTGAATAGCATAAGGTTAAATTCCTCCTAATTACTATTCTTTTTCAGTCTTCTTGGATTTTTTACCTGTTTCTTGTACACAGTTGCTCAGTACTTGAGCTTCATGCATCTGGGATGTAGAGGTCATGTGAATGGACTTCAGGCATCCTCTGAAGATCTTGAAATTTTATATAAAATATTTTGTGTGACTTGGTACACCTTACTGTAAGGGAATCCATATCTTTTATTGGCTTTCAAGATGAGCACTTAAATAAAAGAAATTTAGGAATCACTGTGAGAGTTATATTGTCAAAATCAAATATTCCTATTGAGATTTTGAATCTGTGGAGGATAATTGCCTTCTTTGTACTTCCTTTTCCCATCCAGAAGCATATTGGTGTCTCTTCATTTATTGAAGATTTTTTTTTTGCACAATAATAAGTTTTTATAATGTTCTTCATACTGGTCCCAAACATTTATTATTAATTTAGTTTTCTTAATATTTTGAACCTACTGGTGAATCTTCTGACAAGCTTTTTTGAAAGAAAGTGAAAGAGGGCAAGAGGAAGGGAAGGAGAATGAAACAAAAACAGAGTTTGGAAAAGAATACACAGAATATTTTCGGTAGTGCATAAAGTTTAACTTGCCCCTGGTAATCTCATTTTTATGTTGTAATTTTCTTGTCAAAGTATTGTAAAATGCATTATTAGAAAGCTTGACCCTAGGGTCTTTTTAAAGCATCACTCTTTTGCTTGTGGTTTGAGGATCTTTTACAGACTTAAATGTTGTTCCAGGACAGAATATTTTCATATTTTACTTTGGTGAGGCATGACCATATCAAGTAACATTTCAGAACTATACATTGCATAACCTTGGACATTTTCATATAAGAAGGCACTAAGGGAAATTTGTTTTTTTTTTTTTATGAAAGTGCAACTCTTAAGTAACAGTGACTGTTTTTTATGGGATAGCTCCAGACCGCATTTGCTTACTTCCCACGCTCTAGTTTTTCTGACATCCTAAGCTTTAAGTATAGAGGTCAGGGTGACATTTTAGGGCTCTAGATTTTAATTCCATAATCTCAGAATGGATATTATTCTCTGTATCAAAAAGGCTAGTTTGATTTTATTTTTTAGATTAAAAATAAATTAGAGTTTTGATGTTTTAATATTCATTTTTGAAAATCTTTGAAATTGCATACTTAAAAACGTAATATAAAGATTTAACTTACCTTTAACTCAAATTCTCAAAATGTTAAGTTTTCACCACATTAGCTATATTGTGTCCTATTTTTTCCTGAAACTTTGAGAATAAGTTTATAAACAAGATGTACTTTTACCACCAAGAACTTCAGTGTATAATTTCTTTAAGTTAGAAAATTAACATTGAGAAACTACTCTTTTCTAATCTACAAGCCCTCAGATTTTGTCATTTGCCCCACTAATTTCCATTCTAGGGGGGAAAAATGCTTTTTTATTCCCCTTGTCTGGGATCCAATCCCAGAATCACACACTACATTTTAGTTGTCCTCTTTATTCTTCTTTAATCCAGAACAGTCCCTTGGTTGGTTTTTCCTTATCTTTCAAAAATGTGAGCAAAACAGAGGGTTTTTTGTTTGTTTTTCTTTTTCCTTTTTTTTAAAGAATACCCCTCAGTTTGGATTTGCCTGATGATTTTGTGTGGTTAGACTTAAGTTCTGCTGTGATCATATCAGGAGACTCATGAGGTCTACTTTACTGATGTTAATGTTCACTGTGATCACTTGTTAAATTGATAGTGATATGCATTTTTAAAGAGCACAATTTTTATGTTTTCTTTAGTTTTTGCTTTCTTTTGTTGGATTGAGCCCTAGACTCCTTTTGAAGACTCATAAGTATTTTTATTGAGTTTATTATATAAGTTTATTATACTTATTTAATTGTTCGGTTCAGTTCAGTCACTCAGTCGTGTCCAACCCTTTGCGACCCCATGAATCGCAGCATGCCAGGCCTCCCTATCCATCACCAACTCCCAGAGTCTACCCAAACCCATGTCCGTCGAGTCAGTGATGCCATCCAACCATCTCATCCTCTGTCGTCCCCTTCTCCTCCTACCCTCAATCCTTCCCAGCTTTAGGATCTTTTCCAATGAGTCAACTCTTCGCATGAGTTTGCCAAAATATTAGTTTCACCTTCAACATCAGTCCTTCCAATGAACACCCAGGACTGATCTCCTTTAGGATGGACTGGTTGGATCTTCTTGCAGTCCAAGGGACTCTCAAGAGTCTTCTCCAACACCACAGTTCAAAAGCATCAGTTCTTCGGTGTTCAGCTTTCATCTCCGTCCAACTCTCACATCTATATATGACCATTGGGAAAACCATAGCCTTGACTAGACGGACTTTTGTTGGCAAAGTAATGTCTCTGCTTTTATATATGTTATCTAGGTTGGTCATAACTCTTAAACCTGTTTTTAAAAAATTTTAACCCTATCTTCTCTTGTACTTTTATTTGGAAGAAGTGGGCAGGAATAGGACTTTGGAGAGCAGGTGGGTCCTGGACTTGGTTATTCATTGACACAGTTAGAAGGCCTCTGGGCTTGAGTGTGACAGCATAGTTGTTGGATTCCACTGGGTAGAATTCTTCCATTACTAATTGACAGGACAGTTAACATATCACTTCTTTATTCGGAAGTTTTATCATTTGTTAACTGGGGATTATAATATCTGGTTTTAATCACCACAGTGGACTATGGGGACAAAAAACATAAGCAGGCCATAAATGTGGAAGTGTTTATCCTTTTTTCCCACATTTCTCCTTCATGTATCTATAGCTGTATATAGAGAACCATGGGAAAGCTACTGGTGAGTGCTTCCCTGTGCACTGATGGCCAACACGGAAATCTCCAGTGCACTTTTCTAGGAGGTCTGTCCTTGACTCGCTTCTATTCAGTGCTTCTGTTAATGACTTCTTACAAGAAATCATGAGATTCCCAGTTTTATAGATGACAAAGTTAGAGTGCCGATATTCAAAATTATCTTGACATATTAGAAGGAAACCAAGCACTGCAAGATGACATTTCCTAATTAAAGTTCCAAAGATCAGTTGTAAAATAAAGGATTGGAAAGTTTGTCCTGTAATACATTATGTTTGGTCACCTGCTTAATATGAGCAACTGCTCCAAAAGCCTAATGTAAACTTACACTCATCAAAAAATATTATACTGCTCTGTGCCTGAAAGGTAATAGTAATATTATCACTGTGTTTTAAGAATATTTAAAAATTAGAGTATATCTAGAATAAAGTAACTGAGATGTTGATATCTCCGTCTCAGCAAGATTTCAATCAGATGCCATATAACTGCTTTTCAGTAGTGGTCGTCAGAAGGTGTTCTTTTATCTACAGCGCTGAAGTAAGAGCAGCATCGTATCTTTTTATCCATTTTCCTATTTGTACCTTTTGAAATGTTATAATAATTTTTTGTAGACTACATGCTTTTAAGGCTTTCCTGTTAGCTCAGATGGTAAAGAATCTGCCTGCAATGCAGGAAGCCTGGGTTCAGTCCCTTGGTCAGGAAGATCCCCTGGAGAAGGGAATGGCTGACTACTTCAGTATTCTTGCCTGGAGAATCCCATGGAAGGAGGAGCCTGGTTAGCTACAGGCCATGGGATAGCAAAGATTTTGACACAAGTGAGCGACTAACACACACACACACACACACACGCCTTTAAAATAATTTCATAACTAAAGTCTTGTTTGTCTACTAATAAGTATTTGTCCAGTGGATGCTCATAAAGACTAGCTTATAATAACAACTGAAGGTAATTGAAAGTCATTTTTCTGTGCCTTGATTTATATTTAAGGACTATAGACTGAACTGGATTCAAAATAGCAATTTCAAAGTCTAGGGGCTTACTGAATTTCTGAATTCATTTTTTACCATTGTTACAATTGCTGTGAAAATATGCAGATAGACTTCATGATAGAATTATGTGTGTTTAAAAGATAGCTGTTAAAAACTAGTTTTATTGTTTTTTTGTTCATTCCTTGTTTTTGTTGTTGTTGTAAGCCTGAAGTATGAAACCAAAGAATTTTTCACATAATGAGAATACATCTCGGACATATCTGATAGTCACCTGGGGTATTTTCATTTAATCTCTATTAGGAAATAAAGAATATTTCAAGAGGATTAAGAGGAATGAAACCTAAATTGAACAGTAGCTCTGTTTATGAAAATATTTTAGCTTAATTTTAGTCATACAGTTTGAAAAGTTTATTATTTGTTTAGCATAAATGGAAATTGCCTTAAAGGTATATTATTACCAAGACCGTCTTGAAACACTTTTTTTGTTGATTTTTGGCAACACTCTTAGATTTTCTTCCTGCCACCCTATCTGCCACTCAGTTTTCATTATCAGCTTCTCTCCTCCCTCATCCCTCTCTTCCTTCCTCTAATTTGGAATCACTGTAATTCCTGGGGCCCGGTTCTGTCTCATCACTTTGACTGTAGATTGTCTCAGACATGCTCTCAGACTTTTGATTTCCATGTATGTGTCAGTGTCTGTATTTATCTCTGGGTTATTCCATCCTCTCCTAGCTTCAAACTTAGACATATAGCAACATTTCCTGACATCTCACAACTACAGTACCTGAAATTGTATCTGTTCAGAACCAAAGTCATGATCTTTTCCATAAAACCTATCTCTCCTCCAGTTTCTCCTGTCTCAGCATGTGTAGTTTCATTCAGTTCATAATACAAGAAATCAGGGAGTTTTTCTTGACATCTTCCTCCACTGACATCATCTCCCACTCCAGTCAGGACGCAGGTTTTACTGGTTTTTCTTTGCCCAACCCGTGCTCTAAGCCATCAGCAGTATTTGCCTAACACTGTTGCAGTAGCTTCACACTGGTCTTTGCTTTTCTACTCTTGCCCGAGTCTAGTTTTATCTTTCAACTTTTGCCCCTCTCCAATTTTTATCCTTGCATTGCAGAAATGTTATCTTTAAAAATGTAAATCAGACCTACTCAATCCCTTCCTTAATTTTCCATGATAGGATAAACTCGTTAACACAGCCCACAAGCCCCTGCATGCACCTGCCTTACTTCTGACTATTTATTCACTGTTACGGCCACCATACTGAACTTCTCAGGTCTGTTCTCAGGTCTGTGAACGTGCCTAGATCGCCCTGCTTTAGGATATTCCCTCTGATCAAAAGTATTGCTCCTGTGCCCCTTTAAAATTTTAAAAATTAATTAATTTATTTCCTTGATACATGAAAATGGCAGAAAGTTCAAATAGTACAAAAGATGATACAGGGTGAAAACTGATTGTCTCCTCCATTCATATTTTCCATTTTTTGTGGTCAAATTTATGAGTCTTACTTTTAAATGATTCTTGGGTGTATGGTTTATTTTTGAACTTTTTTGTAGCATTATTTTTCCTTCAAGTCTTTGACCAACTTGGAATTTATTTTTAAGAGGCAAGGTAGAGAGTCAGCTGTATTTTTTTTCTAGTTATCTACCCAGTTATCCCAGTATCTTGTAGTGAATAACTTACCTAGTTTTCTGCTTTAAAGTGCCACCTTTATCTTATACTAGATTCCTGTCCTATTTGAGCCTATTCTGGTGTTTTGTCTGCTCATGCACTGTACCAAACTTTCTGACAGTGTTTCTTTAGAGTATATTTTAATAGGTGGTAGAGCTGGTTCCATCTTAAGGATTTCCTGGCCCTTCTTAAATGTTTAATTTTCTATATGAACCTTAGTATTGTCTAGTTTCTAAAAAATCTTACTGATATTTGTGAGCATATTAATTTTTAGAATAACATGAACATTTGATAACTTTACAGTCCTAGAGTTTCCTGTATAAAAGTATTTTTTCCATTTTATCGAGTCTAAAATTTTTCCTTACTACTATTTATTTTAAAATTTTCTAAATGTATTATTTTTTATTGGGGTATAATTGACATATAACATTATTAGTTTCAGATGTTGTTTGTTTAGTCACTAAGTCTCATGTCTTGACACTTTGTGACCTCATGGACTGTAGCACACAATGCTCCTCTGTCCGTAAGATTTCCTAGTCAAGAATACTGAAGTGGTAGCCATTTCCTTCCCCAGGGGATCTTCCTGACCCAGGGGTTGAACGCGAATCTCCTGCATTGGAAGGCAGATTCTTTACCGCTGAGCCACCAGGGAAAGTTTCAATTGTACAACATAATGATCTGATATTTGTGTGTATTAAAAAATAATAAGTCTAAAACCCATAGTAAGTCTAGTTAGCATTTGTCGTCATGCATAATCACAGTTTTTTTTACTAGAACTTTTGAAGATTTACTCACTTTGTATCTCAGTGAAGAAAACAAATATGCAATACAGCATTATTAGGTTTAGTCTCCATGCTCTACATTACATCTTCATGTATGACATATATTTTAATAACTAGAAGTTTGTACCTTTGGACCACCTTCACCATTTTACCCCACACCCCTAGCCCCTGCCGGCAACCACCAGTCTGTTCTCTGTATCTATGGGCTTGGATTGTTGTTTGTTTTATTTTCACATAGAAGTGAAATTCATTCTTCAGTCAGTCAGTTCAGTTGCTTAGTCACGTCCGACTCTTTGCTACCCCATGGACTGTAGCACGCCAGGCTTCCCTGTCCATCACCAATTCCCAAAGATTGCTCAAACTCATGTCCATCGAGCCAGTGATGCCATCCAACCATCTCATCCTCTGTCGTCCCC
Source organism: Oreotragus oreotragus (assembly GCA_006410675.1). Taxonomy (NCBI): domain Eukaryota; kingdom Metazoa; phylum Chordata; class Mammalia; order Artiodactyla; family Bovidae; genus Oreotragus; species Oreotragus oreotragus. The sequence goes on along the minus strand of SJYX01005862.1, from coordinate 631,201 downwards.
TTCTCCTCCTACTTTCAGTCTTTCCCAGCATCAGGGTCTTTTCCAGTGAGTCACTGCTTCCAATCAATTGGCCAAAGAATTGGAGTTTCAGCTTCAGCATCAGTCCTTCCAATGAATACTCAGGACTAATTTTCTTTAGGATTGACTGGTTTGATTTTCTCGCAGTCCAAGGGACCCTCAAGAGTCTTCTCCCAACACCACAGTTCAAAAGCATCAATTCTTCAGCACTCAGCTTTCTTTATACTCCAACTCTCACATCCATACATGACTGCTGGAAAAACCATAGCCTTGACTAGATGGACCTTTGTTGGCAAAGTAATATCTCTGCTTTTTAATATGCTGTCAAGGTTGGTAAAAGCTTTTCTTCCAAGGAGGAAGAATCTTTTAATTTCATGGCTGTAATCACCATCTGTAGTGATTTTATAGCCCAGGAAAATAAAGTCTGACACTGCTTCCACTATTTCCCCATCTATTTCCCATGAAGTGATGGGACCCGGATGCCATGATCTTAGTTTTCTGAATGTTGAGTTTTAAGCCAACTTTTTCACTCTCCTCTTTCACTTTCATCAAGAGGCTTTTTAATTCCTCTTCACTTTCTGCCATAAGGGGGTGTCATCTACATATCTGAGGTTATTGATATTTCTCCCGGCAATCTTGATTCCAGCTTGTGCTTCTGGATGAAGCTCAACATTTCTCATGATGTACTCTGCATAGAAGTTAAATAAGCAGGGTGACCATATACAGCCTTGACGTACTCCTTTTCAAATTTGGAACCAGTCCGTTGTTCCATGTCCAGTTCTAAGTGCTGCTTCCTGACCTACATACAGATTTCTCAAGAGGCAGGTCAGGTGGTCTGGTATTCCCATCTCTTTCAGAATTTTCCACAGTTTATTGTGATCCACACAGTCAAAGGCTTTGGCATAGTCAAGAAAGCAGAAATGGATGTTTTTCTGGAACTCCCTTGCTTTTTTGATGATCCAACGGATGTTGGCAGTTTGATCTCTGGTTCCTCTGCCTTTTCTAAAACCAGCTTGAACATCTGGAAGTACATGGTTCAGGTACTGTTGAAGCCTGGTGTGGAGAATTTTCAGATGAGTGCAATTGTGCAGTAGTTTGAATATTCTTCAGCATTGCCTTTCTTTGAGATTGGAATGAAAACTGACCTTTTCCAGTCCTGTGGCCACTGCTGAATTTTCCAAATTTGCTGGCATGTTGAGTGCAGCACTTTCATACCATCATCTTTTAGAATTTGAAATAGCTCAACTGGAATTCCGTCACCTTCACTAGCTTTGTTCATAGTGATGCTTCCTAAGGCCCACTTTACTTCGCATTCCAGGATGTCTGGCTCTAGGTGGGCGATCATGCCATCGTGGTTATCTGGATCATGAAGATCTTTTTTGTATAGTTCTTCTGTATATTCTTGCCACCTCCTCTTCATATCTTCTTCATCTGTTAGGTCCATTTCATTTCTGTCCTTTATTGAGCCCATCTTTGGATGAAATGTTCCCTTGGTATCTCTCATTTTCTTAAAGAGATCTCTAGTCTTTCCCATTCTGCTGTTTTCCTCTATTTCTCTGCTTTGATCGCTGAGGAAGGCTTTCTTATCTCTCCTTGCTGTTCTCGGGACTCTGCCTTCACATGGGTGTATCTTTCCTTTTCTCCTTTGCCTTTCTCTCTTCTTCTTTTCTCATCTTTGTAAGGCCTCCTCAGACAATCATTTTGCATTTTTTCCTTTTCTTTTTCATGGGGATGGTCTTGATCCCTGTTCCTGTACAGTGTCAGGAACCTCCGTCCATAGTTCTTCAGGCACTCTGTCTATCAGCTCTAATCCCTGGAATCTATTTGTCACTTCCACTGTATAATTGTAAGGGATTTGATTTAGGTCATAGCTGAATAGTCTGGTGGCTTTCCCTACTTTCTTCCATTTTAAGTCTGAATTTGGCAATAAGGAGTTCACGATGTGAGCCACAGTCAGCTCCCAGTCTTGTTTTTGCTGACTATATACAGCTTCTCCATCTTTGGCTGCAAAGAATATAATCCGTCTGATTTCGATATTGGCCATCTGGTGATGTCCATGTGTAGTCTTTACTATCATTTTAAAGATTTCTTCACACATATTTGTGTATAACTTTTTATTTATTTTGAATACTTCATTTTTTCATATCATTGTGATAGAATCATGGTATTTTTTTAAAAACTGATTGTTTTTTTAATAGAGGAACGCTTTTTAATTTTGAACTCACTTTTTTTTTTTTTTACCACAGTCATGTATGGCTTGTAATAGATTTTTAATTGAATCATGTCCCCCTCCCTAGCCCACACTGTTAATTTAGCTAACTTAATACTTCCTTAAGATGTCCGCTTATAACTCACTTTGTAAAAGCCCTTCCTCAGCCTCCAGATCTCAAGATCTCCATTTTATTCCTCTTGAAGCATTCTATACGTTTCCTTTAGAGTGCTTGTTGCACTTTGAAGTTTGAAATTGTACAATTTTGGTGGAATTTTGTTATTGTCTAACATCTCTCTTTCTATCTTGTAAGGTGTATATATGGGTAAGAATTGTGCATATTTTCCTCTCAACTTATCTTTAGTGTCCAGCACTGTTCCTACATGCAGTAGATCATATTCTATAGATACCATGTAGCTGATTTACTTGATTGATTCATTACTTGGTTGAATGGGTGATTGGATTGTCCATTTTTGGCAATGTTACCTATTTCTAGTCTTTACATCTCTTAGTTTTATTTTCAGTTCTACCACACTTTAAAGATTACTTGCTGCCTTCTTAGGAACTTGATATACTTTTGGTATGGTTTTTGATATGTAGTTCTCAAAGACAATTATTGTCTAGGCATATCAATTGATGTGTTTACTGTTTGGTTAATTGACTTTGTCAAATTGATTTGATATTTTTCTCTTTCAAAATTGTTATTTTTAAGTAATCTAAAATGTGACACAAATGAAATTGCTCTGACAATGATAATATTAAATTATTTTTATAATACTACTTCAGAGTTTTAGAGTGATTGAAACTTTTTACTTTTATGTTGCAGTTTGTGGAATCAAGGCTTAAATAAGATCAAGTACCGACTATTATAAAACTGCCAGGGGTTGGGCTGAATCTAGGTTTCTAAGTTTTCTGACTCTTAGGTCAGTATTCCTCTGCCATGGCATCTTCCACATTGCTGTAGTAGTCTTGCCTGTCTCCCAGGAATGTGTGTGTAATACTGCAAAGAGGGAATAGCTCACATTACTCTGCTCTACCAAGACAAATTTTATATAGTTAACTAATGACACCATATTTCTAGACTTTTCCTTCTGTCAGTATATCTCATTATTTTCCTTTTAAATAAATTTTTTCTTTAAGAACAGTTTTAGGTTCCTAGCACAACTGAACAGGTAGTACAGAGAATTCCCACCATACTTTCTGCCTCCTCTGTCACTTGGCCTTGCCCAGTATCAACACTCGGCCCCAGAGGTGACACATTTGTTACAACTGGTAAACCTACTTTGACATGTCATTATCACCCAAACTCCATAGTTTACATGAGGTTTCACCCATGGTGTTTTGCATTCTGTGGAGCTGGACACATGTATAGCATCATGTATCCACCATTATGGTATCATACACAATAGTTTCATTGCCCTGAAAATCCTCTGTGCACTGCCTACCAATCCCTTCCCCACTACCAACCCCGGGCAACCACTGACTTTTTTTTTTTTTTTTTTTTAACTATTGCCATAGATTTTGCTTCTTCCAGAGTATCATAGATTTGAAATCATACATTATATAGCCTTTTCATATTGGCTTCTTTCACTCAGTAATATGCATGTTAAGCTTTCTTCATATCTTTCCATGACTTGATAGCTCATTTCTTTTTAGTGCTGAATAACATTCCACTCTCTGATCTACCACCGTTTATTTATCCTTTTCCCTGCTGAAGGACATCTTAGTGACTATTTCCAAGTTTTAGCAATGATGAAAAAAGCTGATACAATCATACGTATGCAGGTTTTTGTGTGAACATATATTTTTAGCTCATTTGGGTAAATAAGCTCATTGGGTAAGCATGGTTGCTGGGTTATATGGTAAGAACATGTTTAGTTTTGTAAGAAATATAAAATCGTCTTCCAAAATGACTGTACCATTTTGCATTGCTATCAGCAGTAAGTGGAAATTTCTGTTACTCTACATCCTTGTCAGCATTTGGTGTTGTCAGTATCCTGGATTTTGGCCATTCTGATAGGTGTATAGAAGTATCTCATTGTTTTATTTTGTGTTTCCTTCATAACAGATGATGTAGAGCATTGTTTCTTATGCTTATTTGCCTTCTGTATATCTTCTCTGGTGAGGTGTCTGCTTAGGTCTTTTGTCCATTTTTTTTTTTAACTCAGGTTGTTTTCTTTTTAATATTCTCTTTTAAAAGTCGTTTTTTCTTGGGTGCCATTTAGTAAAAACACAGGAAGCTTTGAGGTCATTAAGAATGATTTATTTTTTCAAAGGAAAACTCTCTTTCTGTTTTTCTCCTTTTACCCTTGTCTTTCAGTTATACCTGCCGCCACTTGCGGAGATATGTTTATGTGTTGGANTTTTCTTGGGTGCCATTTAGTAAAAACACAGGAAGCTTTGAGGTCATTAAGAATGATTTATTTTTTCAAAGGAAAACTCTCTTTCTGTTTTTCTCCTTTTACCCTTGTCTTTCAGTTATACCTGCCGCCACTTGCGGAGATATGTTTATGTGTTGGACAAACTGTATTTCCCCCACTCTCACTGTTCTACGCTTCAGCATTGCTTCTCGACCCTCAGTGACAATGGAGAGGAACTCTTGTCTTTAACTTGCTCTCACATTCTCAGATCCTATGCTTCCAGGTTATTAACCTCTGCTGTCCATTTACTGCATGGTGCATGTTGTATGCTGTGTATGACTGACAGTTGCATGCTTTAATGGGATACATGTCAATTAAATGATTAAGGAGGAAATTTATATTTGAAGTGATACTGAATTCTTGAAAATAATGGCTGAGGTGGTTTTTTGTTTGTTTGTTTTTTAACAAATATCTTAAGTACTTTGCTATGTTTCATGGGAGAGAGAAACTAGTTGTTATATAAACTCAACAAAACTTTTCTCCACTTCATTTGGAAATCTTTTAACTTATAATAGTTGGGATGTTCTATCTGGTTTATGTATGAAATAGACTACAATAACTATTACTTACATATGGATTTTGAGTTCTCTTTCTTACTCTGCTTGTAAGCTGAAAGTTGGCTGTGGGGCTTGACTCATATTTTGATAGACATACGTTCAAATCTAAGCAGATTTGATTTTATAAGAAGATAGAAATTATTCATTGGAATTTTGTATTTCTTACTCACTTTATTTACATATAGAGGAATTATAAAATCAACAAATTACATGTGTCATAGATGAATCTAGATTAAACATAATGATGGGTGGGAGTAGTAAGAAAGAGACAAGCCATCAATCTCACATGTCAGAGAAAATCATGCCTGCTGTTTAGTAAAGGGGCGGTATGACATTACTGCTTTGTACTTGCACTTGACATTTTTGACACTTTCTGTAAGTCAGAGATGACGCAGATCAGCACTGTGTACTGTTAGCCAAGTATGTTGTGTGAAGGCCGTGTCTTCACTGCCAGTTGATTCGAGGAAGAAAGAAAAAACTCCATGACCATCCTCTAGAAAAGAACAGGCTTTAAAATTAAAATAGAGCTTTCAGGTGAAGATGTATAGGAAGGCTTCAAAATATTCAGTTTATATAGCTAAGTGAAAACACTTTGATTATTAGGAATTGAGGACAGTGTGACATCTAAGGTGACAGCCTTTTCTTGGCAGCAGAAACATTTTAGACACCCATATTCCCAACCCAGGGATCAAATCCAGTTCTCCCCCATTGTAGGCGGATTCTTTACCTCTTGGCTCAGCTGGTAAAGAATCTGTCTGCAGTGCAGGAGACCTGGGTTCAATCCCTGGGTTGGGAAGACCCCAGGAGAAGAGAATGCTGGAGTTACACACTCCAGTATTCTGGCCTAGAGAATTCTATGGACCGTGTATAGTCCATGGGGTTGCAAAGAGTCAGACATGACTGAGCTACTTTCACTCACTCACTCAGTGATGTTGGTCAGACTCTTACTGAATCAATAATGACATTTTTTAAGAAATGAAAAAAATCAAGGATTGAAAAGCAAGTGGAAATAATAGTTCAGCTCTTACATATATAAGAGAGGAGAGTTTACTAAAGCCAGTGACTTTCAACTGACTTATATAAAGTGAGTGAACATCAGGTAAGTGAATACTCTTTGAACCTGGAGACATAACATATCTGATCTCAAGGAATGGAAAGAGCAGCTACTAATCACCTCACCTCTGAATTGAGCAGCATGATTGACCTTGTCCTTATTTGCTAGTGTGCTAGTCAGGGTTCTCCAGAGAAACAGAACTGATAGGGTGTATGTGAGAGTGTGAGTATGTATGTGTGTGTGTATAGAGGGAGAGATGGAGATTTATTTTAGGGAATTGGCTTTGGCGATTGTGGAGGGGAGTCTGCAATAGGATGGGCAGAAATTTGGGTATTGATGTTGCCACCTAAATTGCTAAATCCATAGGGCAGGCCAGCAGGCTGGAAACTCAGGCAGGATTTTTATGTTGTAGTCTTGAGGCAGAATTAATTCTTCTTCAGGAAGGCTCAGTTTTTGTTGTGAAGGCCTTCACCCAGATTATTGAGGGTCATCTGCTTTTCTTAAAGTAAACGGATTATAAATATTAATCACACACCCAGATACCTTCACAGCAATGTCCAGATACGTGTTTGACCAAACAGCTGGGCGCTGTAGCCTGGCCGACTTGATACATAAAGTTGCCACCATACTATGCTGCTTCTGTTTTTCCTGTGTGTCTGCATGTGCATCCTGTTTGTCATACCAGACTGTGAGCTTCCTGGGGGCATAGACACTGAATCTTAACTCCTTATTGTACATCTTACATCGCCCCATGCCTGGTGCGTTGTTCATTAGTACCAGTTGCAGCAGTAATATCATCTACTCAGACCAAATATCTGCCAAACCATCTGCCACATGTGACAGCATGCCCCAGTACTCTAGAGTCTCCTCCCTCACTTTGCAGAAACAGACGGGAGAGAGAAGTGCATGGTCAACTGGGAAGATAAAAGGAAATGGAAGGAAAAGGACCAGGAAATCAGAGTAGGCAGGAAAAAAAAGAGAACAGTTGAGACGGGGAAAGATGAAGGTCCCACATGGCTGAAGAAAGCAGTGTGCTTTCTCTAGCCCCCTTCACCTAATTCCTGGCCAAGTTAAATCCATTCTGTTTCTGAGTCACTGTAGCATTTCTTTCCCATTTTCCTTTTTGCTCAAAGCCACCCATTCTCCCCACCCCCACCCCCAGCCTATCACCACTCCAGGTCATTTCTCATCCTCAGGAGGTTGTTCTGAACTCTCAGCAGCGATGTAAGGTATTAACCCTCTGAAGGGAATATTTTTCAGTCTGACATCCTCATCAGAACTGAAAAGCCTTTAGGACACATTGGTAAAGACATGCCAGGCCCTGGTAGGCCTGATTAAGAAAAGATTCTGATGCCAGCAAAACTTACGGCCTTTTGAAATGCTGCCCGCTTGCAACTCTGACTGCCCTGACATCCTATCTCATAACAGCATTTGCATCAGAAGTGTGTTCAGTTCAGTCATTCAGTCGTGTCTGACTCTTTGCGACCCCATGAATTGCAGCACGCCAGGCTTCCCTGTCCATCACCAAGTCCCAGAGTTCACTCAGACTCACGTCCATCGAGTCAGTGATGCCATCCAGCCATCTCATCCTC
>SJYX01005862.1:522439-623324 GCA_006410675.1 Oreotragus oreotragus | reverse complement strand
TTTATAGAATTTATTGGGATAAAAGTGAGGAAAATACACGAGAGCTTTGCTCCGAAGAGAAGGGACAAGACTCCTCCTGGCCGGTTATAGTTTCCTCAGGTGGCTGAGAAATTGACTGGAGTGGTGGAGGCCTAGTCCTCACACCACGCGGTGGTCCCACAGGGAAACCCACTCATTAATTAAAATACTTGCTCGTCCAGGGGCCGCACGTGAGAACTGGCCATCAGCGACCTGAGCAGCCATGGTGGTCTTAGGTTGCAGAGGCAGAGCCCGAGGTGCATAAGAGGGCTGAAACGACGCCAGGGTGACTCCTAGCAGAGTTAAGCTCACAAGCAGCACACAGCCCACTACAAAGGTTCACTAGTGATTTTTTATCCCTGACAAGTTTGGCTTAAAATGGGAAATAGAATCTCGAAAAATCAAAAAGGAGGGGCGTCAGAAAGCCAACCTCCGACTAACACCCTGGCCAAATCCATGTACAATATGTACGGAGCTCATACTTGCAAGAACCTAGTTAGTTGGGGAGTTTATACTAAAGGAGACCCTAACTTAAAATGGCCAAATTGGGGTTCTTTCTGTATTCCAAAATTGATATTTTTGCTTGCACAACTAGAAAAAGCCGGCCATAAGATCAAACTGAATGGAATGCTTGCTTTGAGTGGTATCTAGAAGCTTCTAAAAGAGGAAATAATAGAGTAACTTCTTTGCAGGAAACCAACAAAAAATGGCTTGATATGATATCAGAACTAGGAAAAGCCCTTACTGCTGAGCACCCCACCCCAGTACTCTTGCCTGGAAAATCCAATGGACGGAGGAGCCTGGTGGGCTGCAGTCCATGGGGTCGCTAACAGTCGGACAGACTGAGCGACTTCACTTTCACTTTTCTCTTTCATGCATTGGAGAAGGAAATGGCAACCCACTCCAGTATTCTTGCCTGGAGAATCCCAGGGACGGGGGAGCCTGGTGGGCTGCCGTCTATGGGGTCACACAGAGTCGGACACGACTGAAGTGACTTAACAGCAGCTGACTCTGTCTCTCCCTTTGCTCTTCTATCTGAACTGCCAGACACTTTGTCTTTGAGCTTCCTTCTGCTCCTCTTTCCCCAGCAAAGGAGGATGAAAAATCAGAAGTGATTATGGCTCCCTTTAAGGAGAAACCTATCGTAGGGAGAGGTGACCCATCTTCAGTGTTTACCTTCGCATTCTGGACCAGCACAGAACTTGGAGCCCTAGCTAAGGCATTTCCTGATCCCAGTCAGGATCCATTGGGATTTTCTAAGGAATCTGAATTAACCATCCAGGCCTACAAACCTGGGCTTTCAGATATATATCAACTAATACAGCTATTAGTTTCTGGAAGTAAAGCAAGGGAATGGAGAAAGCTGGATGGAAACTCCCCTTAATGGATTTTGAATCCCACAGTCCACAGGCTCATACTGAATGCAAGGAATTGGCTCAGAAATTACTCACACTAATCCCAGAGCTTTTTTCAAAGACTGAGGACTGGACAAAAATTCAACAGTGCAAGCAGAGACCTGACGAATCAATTCCAGATTATTATGAGAGATTCTAAAAAACTTTTAAATAATATTTGGGTTTGACGCCTGAATCATTCTCCAGTCCCCAAAATGATCTCATGCTTAACTCCACCTTTTTAGAAGATTTAGATGAGGATTTGGCTACTTTGGTCAAAAAACACAATCTAGGTTGGTCTGCGTTGTATACCAAGGGTCTTGTTACACTGGCTGACCAACTTTTCAAAACCATTAGAAAAATTATTATCTACCAAGATCATGAAACTTCAGCTGTGCCAGTTAAGTACGCAAAGCCGGTTGAAGGTCAACCAACCCCCATTTAGTTCTCAACTGAGAGGAAAAAGAGTTTGTTTATATCGTGGGAAAACAGGACATCAGAAAATGAAATGTAAGCTAAGGAAAAAAAAAAAAAAACTAGAGGGAGAACTGAGTTTTAGACAAGAATTCCAAGTTAAGCAGGAGCTGTGCCAGTTAAGTACGCAAAGCCAGTTGAAGGTCAACCAACCCCCATTTAGTTCTCAACTGAGAGGAAAAAGAGTTTGTTTATATCGTGGGAAAACAGGACATCAGAAAATGAAATGTAAGCTAAGGAAAAAAAAAACTAGAGGGAGAACTGAGTTTTAGACAAGAATTCCAAGTTAAGCAGGAATAGGGCTGCTCTTCCTAGGGAACATGGGGATCTTTTCCCTTCTCCTCTCTAATACTCTGGGAGAAGTAGAAATGACTGTAAAAGGAGAAACAGTTAAAGCCCTAATAGACACAGGGGCCACCTTTTCAGTTTTAAACCCTACCAGAATTAAAGGCGCTCTCCCTCAGAGTGATACCTCAGTACACATAGTAGGGGTTTCTAATGAGCCTGTTGCTGCTGCTGCTAAGTCACCTCAGGCGTGTCCGACTCTGTGTGACCCCATAGACGGCAGCCCACCAGGCTCCTCCATCCCTGGGATTCTCCAGGCAAGAACACTGGAGTGGGTTGCCATTTCCTTCTCCAATGCATGAAAGAGAAAAGTGAAAGTGAAGTCGCTCAGTCTGTCCGACTGTTAGCGACCCCATGGACTGCAGCCCACCAGGCTCCTCCGTCCATTGGATTTTCCAGGCAAGAGTACTGGGGTGGGGTGCCATTGCCTTCCCCGAATGAGCCTGTTAAGGCTCCTAAATTNGGACTGCAGCCCACCAGGCTCCTCCGTCCATTGGATTTTCCAGGCAAGAGTACTGGGGTGGGGTGCCATTGCCTTCCCCGAATGAGCCTGTTAAGGCTCCTAAATTATTACCCTTAGAGTTCTACTTAGGGGAACTTAAGGGAAGACATTCCTTTCTTCTGGTAGAAAGTGCTCCTGTTCACTTGATACGTAGAGACCTATTAGAGGTTTACAAAGCCCATATTTCCTTTATTCCTAAGGGAGAAATGTTTCTAGACCTAAAGGACAATCAGATTTCCTTCATCATATAGTGTTTGTGACTCATGATGAGGATGATGCTGAACAAGATAGGTTGCTAGCCTTAGTACCTAAAGAATTATGGGCACTTGATTCTACTGACAACGAATGAATACATTCTGCATCCCCCATCAAAATTACTATAGATAAAGATAAGCCTCTGCCCAATATTCGCCAGTATCCATTAAGGCAGGAGCCCATAGAAGGAGTAAAACCTTTAATATCAGCTTACATCAAGAAAGGGCTCATTGTGCCTTGCACAAGCCTTTGTAACACTCCCATTTTGCCAGTTAGAAAACCAAATGGCAAGGGTTGGAGATTTGTACAGGATCTGACATCTATCAATGCTATTATTATCCCTCGACATTCTGTAGTGCCAGACCCCCATACTTTAGTGTTGTGCATTCCTAAAGGCAGTAATTTCTTTTCTGTGATAGATCTCTGCAGTGCAGTTTTTAGTATCCCTGTACACCCTGATTTTTTTTTTTTTTTTTGCCTTTACTTGGAATGAATGGCAATATACGTGGACTGTAATGCCACAAGTATATACTGAAAGCCTCACTTCTCCCAGATATCGAAAGCTGATCTAGATGATCCGGACTTCCCTCATAAGTCTGTGTTGATACAATATGTAGATGTTTTGCTGCTGTGTTCAAAGTGTTTGACAAACAGCCAGCAAGACACCTTGTATTTACTCCAGAAACTAACCTTAAAGGGACATAAAGTGTCGAAGTAAAAATTGCAGTTCTGTAAGACTGGTGTAAAATATTTGGGACATAGGGTGGTGACCCAAGGACAGAAGAGCAGATAAAACCAAGGAGGGTCTTGGAATGCAGAAACAGAAAAACCAGACCCTTATTGTCCTTACCTCCCCCATCTTGTAACTATTAATGGAACAGTATAACCTGTCTCCCCTCCTCCCCCATAGGGAGAAGGTATTTGCCCTACTCTTCCCCCACCCAGTATACATGCCTCATCCAATGAGCAAATGACCCCCAAGACCCCTGTCCCACTCCTTGTACCCTGGGTATAAAAGTGGACTAAGGACCCCTGTTCAACGTTGGTTCTCCCTTGGGCTGGCCTGCTGTTCTAACAGCGTCTCCCACTCTAATAAGCTTTATTTCCCTCTCATTCTGTCTCATGTCTGGAAATTCTTTTCCAACCCGCGCCTGGACCATGACACGTAGGATTTCTAAGGAAGGGCTTCTGACTGATCTGGGTAGAGTGAAGGGCATTCTGGCCTTCCCTGCCCCAAAGACAAAAAAGACAGGGGAGTTTTAGGACTTGCAGGCTACTGTAGAAACTGGATTCCAAAATTTTCCTTAATTGTTCAACCATTATATAACCTACTCAAGCAGGACTGAGCTGAGCCACTTTGCTGGAATGCAGAACATTCTGAGGCCACGGAGACCTTTAGAAAACTTCTGGCCACGGCCCCAGCCCTGGGGCATCCAAATTATGACCTACCCTTCTTTCTCTTGGTTCATGAAAATAGGGGAACTGCACTAGGAGTACTAGCTCAGCAGCTTGGTGGTTCCTATCGGCCCATAGGGTATTACAGCCAACAGCTAGATTCAGTAGCCAGAGGCCTCCCCCACTTGCCTGGGGTATGCTATATCAGATCACAGAAGAGACAGCCATGAGTCACCTCACTATCTTTGCTCCTCATTCTGTGCAAGCCTTACTAAATTCTCATCACACACATTACTCAGCAAGTAGACTAACTTCCCATGAGACTGTCTTGCTCTCGCCGAATATAACTATTCACAGGAGCTTAACCCAGCTACCTTGCTGCTGGAGGAATCAGGTATCGAAGATGAAAAACATGATTGTATTGTTTTTAACTGACAATCTTTTATCCCCCAGGACTGACCTCCAAGAAAGCCCTATGGATAATCCTGATTTTATATTATTCACCGATGGGTCATATTTGCGAGGATCTCATGGGAAATACCAAGCTGGTTATGCTATTGTTTCTCCAGTATCAGTCCTTGAGAATGGTCCTTTACCTGATGTCTCTTCTGCCCAAGAGGCCAAATTAATAGCATTAACCAGAGCCTGCCAAGTGGCAAACCAGAAATCTCATATTTATTCCAACAGTCGCTACACATTTGGCATGCTTTGGAAACAAAGAGGATTTTTAACATCTGCAGGGCAACCTATTAAAAATGGGGACAGGTTGCAGAATTAGTGGATGCAATTCTGCTACCAAGCGCATTAGCTATCATTAAGGTATCAGGTCATTCAAAGGCTGACGCTGCAGAAGCTAAAGGGAGCTCTTCAGCAGATCACACCGCCAAAACAGCAGCTCTGCAAAATGATAACAACTTATTTCCCTTTTCAGCTTCCTAGTAATCTTACTAGCACCATGTTAAATTTTCAGGAAACAGCTCCAAATGGAGGAAAAGATACTTAGAAACAAAAAGGAGGAAGGTTTGACTCCAATAAAGGGCTGCGCTCACTGGGTAAAGAATCTGCCTGCAGTGCACGAGACCTGGGTTCCTGGTTTCGATCCCTGGGTTGGGAAGATGCTCTGGAGAAGGAAATGGAAACCCACTCCAGTATCATTGCCTGGAAAATCTCATGGACAGAGGAGCCTGGTGAGCTGCAGTCCATGGGGTCGCAGAGTCGGGCACAACTGAGCGACTAACACTTAACACTGAAGGGCTGTGGATAGGCCCAAATGGAAAGCCTATCCTTCCGTTTGGAGCTCAATACCCCACTTTACAATACATTCATGAGTTGGCTCACTGGAACCCGGATAAGATGGTACTGTGGGGTAAACAATATTATTGGAAGCCATCTATCACTATAGCTCAGAAAGTTTATTCTAGATGCACCATATGTCCAAAATACAACTCAGGAAAGCCATTACATAGTTCTCAGGGAAACTTTCCATTACCAGCTGGCCCTTCTGAAAGCTGGCAGATCGATTTTATCCAGATGCCCCCCTCTCAAGGTTACTAGTACGTACTTGTCATGGTTGCATGTTTTCACATTGGATTGAGGCATTCCCATGCAGACAGACCACCGCGCAGTTCGTAGGCAAATTAATCTTAGAAAGAGTGACTCCCATTTGGGGAGTCCCTGCAGAAATACATAGTGATAGGAGAACCCATTTCACCGGACAAACTGTTAAGGAAATTTGCAAAATCTGGCCAACTATGCAGCATTTCCGTTGTGCTTACCATCCCCAGTCCTCTGGGCTGGTGGAAAGTACAAATGGAACAATTAAAATTCAGTTGGCTAAAACTGTAGATGCTTGTTCCCTACCCTGGCCAATGGCTCTTCTGTTGCTTCTCCTCAACCTAGGGTCTACTCCCTTTGGGAAGCATCATTTGTCTCTCTTTGAAATTGTCACTGGGAGACCAATGAGACTAGATGCAGGATTGTATGAACCTATATTATTAAAAGGGGATATGTTACATTATCATAAAGGTGTAATCAAATTCCTAAAGGAACATTCTAAACTTGTTTCTGAAGCTCATCATAGTAATCTATTTTTGAATGAAGATAAGGTATCGCATGATCTGCAACCAGGAGATCATGTGTCTTGGAAAAGATATTATATAAGGGACTCACTGAAACTCAGATGGAAAGGCCCTCATCAGGTACTCATAACTAACTCATGTGCAGAAAAATTTAAGGGAATTGACTCTTGCTTTCATTTTTCCCACTTATAAGGGGCTCCTGCTCCAGACTGGACTATAGAAAGGGCTACTGATCTCAAACTCACTTTAAAACATTGAATAGAGGAGGAGCTACACTCACTCCAGGATGAGAAGACGACAACATCAGAGTTAGACAGCTTGCTCAAGATGCTGGACCTGACCCAAATGATCATTTATAATGTTTTCCTGACTTCCTGGACCTTTGCATATGAATCAAATGTTTTCGTGGCATGGGCACAATCCTATGCTAATTTTAAAAATCAGTCCAATTGTTGGTTTGTGGCCAGTTAACCTGCATTGTTCAACATTCAGAAAACTAAGATCATGGCATCTGGTCCGATCACTTCATGGGAAATAGATGGAGAAACAGTGGAAACAGTGTCAGACTTTATTTTTTGGGGCTCCAAAATCACTGCAGATGGTGATTGCAGCCATGAAATTAAAAGGCACTGACTCCTTGGAAGGAAAGTTATGACCAACCTAGATGGCATATTCAAAAGCAGAGACATTACTTTGCCAACAAAAGTCTGTCTAGTCAAGGGTATGGTTTTTCCAGTAGTCATGTATGGATGTGAGAGTTGGACTGTAAAGAAAGCTGAGCACTGAAGAACTGATGCTTTTGAACTGTGGTGTTGGAGAAGACTCTTGAAAGTCCCTTGGACTGCAAGGAAATCCAGCCAGTCCATTCTAAAGGAGATCAGTCCTGGATGTTCTTTGGAAGGAATGATGCTAAAGCTGAAACTCCAGTACTTTGGCCACTTCATGCAAAGAGTTGACTCATTGGAAAAGACTCTGATGCTGGGAGGGATTGGGGGCAGGAGGAAAAGGGGACAACAGAGGATGAGATGGCTGGATGGCATCACTGACTTGATGGATGTGAGTTTGAGTGAACTCCAGGAGTTGGTGATGGACAGGGAGGCCTGACGTGCTGCAATTCGCGGGGTCCTAAAGAGTCGGACACGACTGAGCGACTGAACTGAATGGAACCTGCGTCTAGTACTTCTGGGTTGCCTTGGTCTCCCCTTCAAGGCTCTGATCAGATAGCTCTTAGGAAATTTATTGTTAAAGAAAGAGAGTTCAACTCTGTTTTGTCTACTCCTGATATTACTAGATGGGATCCTCTCAATTGGCCAATTAATAATTCCTGCTCTGCTGCTGAGTCGCTTCAGTCGTGTCCGACTCTGTGCGACCCCGTAGACGGCAGCCCACCAGGATCCCCCGTCCCTGGGATTCTCCAGGCAAGGACACTGGAGTGAGTTGCCATTTCCTTCTCCAATGCCTGAAAGTGAAAAGTGAAAGTGAAGTCGCTCAGTCGTGTCCGAATTCCTGCTCTAACCCTGGCCATAATTACGGATGGGTCCATGTGGTTAACACAAGGCTATGGTCATTAAAGTTTAAAAGCTCTCCTATGTTGGGGACAGTTAAACCATACTAAGGATGATCAACCAAGTAATATCAGGAAACTAGGCTGGTTGCCTTACGAACAATGCCTACGTATTATTACCCTTAGAGAGAGTGACTGGTATGGAACTGACTGGGTCAGACGACCAGAGATTTTCTGGGTTGTACCTAATGGAACCCAGTGGATTTGTGGTACTAATTTATGGCCTTGGCTTCCATCGGGATGGATAGGAAAGTGTACCCTGGGATTCTCATGGAAGCAAGGTCTTATACCTAACAAATTAGAGGTAACTCCAGCCAATCTACCATTGATGTGAGCCTGATGGGTCAAACGGTCTATATTCCACTGGTATGACCATTTAGCAGCTATTCTTGTGCCTCCAGTAGGATTAGAGGATGTAATTACCCATATTGAAGCCTTAACAGCTTTCACTCAACAAGTTTTAAATGATAGTAGCCAGGCTATTAGCCTGTTAACCTCTGAGGTCTCTGTGATGAGAAAGGACGTGCTATAAAACAGCATGGCCCTTGACATCCTTGCAGCATCTCAGGGACGCACCTGTGCCATAATTTAAACTGAATGTTGTCTTTTTACACCTGATGAACCCTCTAATATAACACATTTGATGAACCATATGAAAAATCAGATGTCTGCCTTAGGTGACCCACTCCCTAGTCTTGATGATCTTTTAAAATACTGGTTTGGTGTAAGATGCTCATGGCTAAAATATTTACTTATAATTTCACTAATGTTATTAACTATACTATTGTATTTTGCCTGTTTTACAAGATTATTGTTTCTTGTATTACCAAGTGTATGACCAAGCTTCCAACCAGATTAATGCTGATTAGACTGGAAGCAGTTGATCAAATGTATAGCTCCATTTGTGATCAATGATTGTAGCCTAGGAGGCAGCACCTCAGATAGCTCTGGAGACTGCTCCAAAGAGGTAGTAGGGGAAGGTCAATATACAGGATTTGGGGGAAGGGGTGAGCTCAGTACCATTAAGCATTCCTAGATATGCCTATCTAGGCAATACTTTTCTGGACCATAACTAGAAGACAGGCGTCCAGAGAACTTTAACTGTGAAGACCTAGCCCAGTAATAGCACACTGAGTGGCTTCTCAGCTAAAACCTTCTTCAGAACTGGAAACGAGCCTCCCCGGCAACATGGGACAAAACGGTCCTGAAGTGCCCCTCAAAGTATGGTTGGATTTATGACCACAAGGGGGCCGTGTCAACTACAAATTGGCACGTGCCAAGATCGTCGCCGGTGACTGTACAACGAGGGCATTCGCCATCTGCCTCTGCGGAGACCAAACCCTGCAGTGTTGCAGCTGTTGACCTTCAACACCTCCTGAGGGGGTTCAGGGTGGAGTAAGGCACTCTGTGCTCCAGGCAATCTGGTCAGACAGGTCTTTAGATTGATGTTTTAGGAACAGATTTTATGATCTCAGTCCTTGCATCTCCTCATATCTAGAAAAGCAATAAATCCCTTCCTGGTGAGATCAGATCCTTGAGAATGGCAGAAAACTTTTTGTAAAAGGAATGCTTAATGGTACTGAACTCCCCCCTTCACCAACATCCTATATATTGGCTTTCCCCTACCACCTCTTTGGAGCAGTCTCCAGAGCTCTCTGAGGTGCTGCCTCCTGGGCTGCAGTCCTCATTTGCCCCCAAATAAAACTTAACTCACAACTCTCAGGTTGTACATCTTTTTAGTCGACAGCTGGGAGAAATATCAATAACCTCAGATATATAAATGACATCACCCTTATGGCAGAAAGCAAAGAAGAACTAAAGAGCCTCTTGATGAAAGCGAAGAGGAGAGTGAAAAAGTTGGCTTAAAACTCAGCATTCAGAAAACTAAGATCATGGCATCTGGTCCCCTCACTTCATGGCAGATAGATGGGGAAACAATGAAAACAGTGAGAGACTTTATTTTGGGGGGCTCCAACATCACTGCAGATGGTGACTGCAGCCATGAAATTAAAAGACACTCCTTGGAAGAAAAGTTATGATCAACCTAGACAGCATATTAAAAAGCATATTACTTTGCCAATAAAGGTCTATCTAGTCAAAGCTATGGTTTCTCCAGTAGTCATGCATGTATGTGAGAGTTGGACAATAAAGAAAGCTGAATGCTGAAGAATTGATGCTTTTGAACTGTGGTGTTGGAGAAGACTCTTGAGAGTCCTTTGGACTACAAGGGGATCCAGCCAGTCCATCCTAAAGGGAATCAGTCCTGAATATTTACTGGAAGGACTGATGCTGAAGCTGAAACTCCAATACTTTGGCCACCTGATGCGAAGAACTGACTCCTTGGAAAAGACTCTGATGCTGGGAAAGACTGAAGGCAGGGAGAGAAGGGGACGACAGAGTATGAGATGGTTGGATGGCATCACCGACTTGATGGACATGAGTTTGAGTAGGCTCCAGGAGTTGGTGATGGACAGGGAAGCCTGGCGTTTGGCAGTCTGTGGGGTTGCAAAGAGTTAGACATGACTGAGCAACTGAACTGAACTGACGTTATTGATTATAACAATTGGTGTGTTCAATTTAACTGTCTTGAAAGTGTGTTACTTAGTTGTGTGGACTCTTTGAGACCCCATGAACTGCAGCCTGCCAGACTATGCATGGAATTTCCCATTCAAGAATAACTGTCCTATAGACAACTTTTAGCCAGAAGATGGTGCTCGAGAGCCAAGATAGGAAATCTTGGCACGTTTACGGCTTTTATCCTTTTCCTCTGTTTTTTGAAAGGACTGGAGTCATAGTCTTCGGTTTAGCCCTTGAGCCCAAAGTTCAACAGCCAGATACAGAATGGGTCCTCCAATGATATGTTTTAACAAGCATACGATTGAGAGTTAACAATTTGTTGACAATAAGGAAATGAATAAATCAATCACCAGCACGAGAAAATGGGACTTGGGTCTGTTCTAACAAGCAGTGTACAATTGGTGATGTTGGTGCTATGGGCTACGTGTCTGTATGGCAGATCACCCCGGATCCGAAGGAGCAGGGTTAATCCATTCTGTGACTCATTGGCCATAAGACAGATTGCCTGACTACGGTAAAAGGGGCACAGAGCAGTGCTGTATGCCTTTCTTATTCATGCAACTCTTTCTCCAAGTTTGAAGTTATTGCAAGTAAAAAGAAAAAAAGCAAGTTTCCTAGTTTACAGTCAGTCAGACATGACATGATTTTATCATTTGGATAACAATAGTGCTGACATCGCCCTTAGCTTATTTCGTAAGTAAAGACACTCAAATACTGGAGTTGGTGGAAACCTACAGCCAACTGTGAAATGATATGTCATGAGCATTAATCAAGGGAGTCTGAAGATTTGATACGTGTCAGTGATCTGAATCTCAAGTGTTCACAATCCGAGGAATCGTAGAGTCTCCAATAACCAGAGATGTGGCAGTGTGTCTGAATTCTTCCAGAGAGGCATGGGGAAAGGTGAGGAGCTAGGTTTTGGCTTTCTTTCTTTGTTTTTTTTAAAAAGAATCTTCCAGCTTAGTGAGCTTGCTCACTCTTCATCCATGACGCAGCCAGGGTAATCCCCGCCTGTGCTAGAACATCTTCTCCTCACACCCAAACCCACAAGTAGCTGTGCCTCTGGGCTGGGGGGCGTTGAGATCTATTCCAAGTAAAGTAAAGTAAACCAGCCGCAGTCTTCAGCTTTACCTCCAGGACGACCAGAACAGGACCCACCATGATGAAGAAAACAGCAGCAAGCGCTGTTCTAGGAGGCAGTTCCTCATATTTTTATTACGTGGAGTCTGTCTTAATCTTTCTCTTCCTATCAGGCAACATATGGATTATATTTTCTCAAAAATCAGACTGAGTTTGGCAGTCCTGTGCAGATTCTGGAAATGTATGAATGAATTCAGAAGGAAGTGGGCTTTTCTTTTTTCTCTTGTTTGCTTGTGTGTTTCTTTCTTTTTTTTTTTTTTTTGTGAGCACTTAGTGTTCATTCTTTACCAAGAGGATATCGGATGTGCAAGTGCATCTGAAATAGAGCTATGGACGTTGGGAGTTCTCCTCTCCTATGGCTTCAGCATTCGGTATCAGGAGCACTGTGCTCACTTGGCAGGACTTCTTCACGTGGAGTGAGAGACACAGGTTTTACTGCACTCTATAAATACGCCACTTATTGGCTCCAACACATTTATGTTCCCCTTCACTCAGTGCTCACTTAAACTGTCCAGTTTGCTTGACCTGGTCTATAAATGTAAATTGCCTACATCTGAAACCCACTCTGGTTGCCTTCTGAATGCACAGGAACTAGAGTCGCATTACTTCTGCAGATAGACAGAGACCAGGTCTGAAGAGAGCCCTCAAGCAGGGGGTCACCTTCTTACTGTCTCTTCCCTCCACCCTCAAAAGTGTTAAATATGGATATTATTCCAAAACTTTAATTAAACAATTACAGGGATGGGATACCAGGTACATTTATTGAGGCCATCTTTTATTTTAAAATGTTTTCTTTGATGAAGGACGTCAGGAAACTTGACTGATGTCAGAGGAGCAAAGATGAACTGCGTTTGTTTTCTTTATTATGAGCCTGACACTACACGTTGCACAGTAAGAGTCAAGAGATACTAGCAAGGAGTCTTGAGAGTTTAACTAGTCTTGGCCCTCTCTACGGCGCAGCTATCCTAAGACATCCTGCCGTCTTCTGAGGCTGGAGTTCGTGTGCTTGGTCACTTCAGTCATGTCAGACTCTTTGCAACTCCCTGGACTGTAGCCTGCCAGGCTCCTCCATCCATGGAATTTTCCCAGCAAGAATACTGAAGTGGGCAGCCATTTCCTCCTCCAGGGGATCTTCCTAACCCAGGGATGGAAACTGCGTCTCCCATTGTAGGCAGATTCTTTCTGCTGAGCCATGGGGGAAGCACAAGCTCTTAAGGACGGTGGGGGCTAGGCAATTTCACCCCCTATTTTCATCCTCCGTGTTCCTGTTCTGCATCTACACTGGTTAGACAGTGTGCTGTAAGTACCACTCTCCGTGATTTGATTCCACTTGCTCTAGTCTGCTTTCTCTGTACTGGAGACTAAAGCCCACATCCTTAAAGGGTGTTCTGAGGCAAATCCATAATCTTTTTTCCCTCAGTCACAGAAGCTCGTCACCTGAAGTCTTCCTATACGCTCCAGCTTTCCACTTTTTAAATATTTTCTTCTGGACTTATCTCTAATGTCAATCAACCTACTTCCAGAAATATAATTAAAAATAGAACTAAAAATATGTACACCTTATAAAATCAAACTGCTGTGCACCAAAAAGGTGATCGAAATTAAGAATGCCAGTGGTTTGCTGTCTTCTAAGACATCTCATTTGTGTCACCTTAGTAACTGGTTCATCGACCATAAAGACTGCGAAAGGAATGCTAATGATACTTGTGTTAAAATTAATTGGATGACATTCTGTGTAGGCTGGAAATTCCTTTTTAACTTCTTTGGAAATTTTAGAGAAGTGGATGAAGAAACGTTTTTAAAATGCTTTCTTAGTAAACTTATTAGGAGAGACACTGTAATGATAATCAAAGAATTCAGCACAATGCCCAGCACATACCAGATGTTCAATAGTCAGTGGTCCTTATTAGCTGACGGAGCTTCAGTCTTTGAGCTATTTAAGCATATGTTCTAATGTAAAAACATTAAAAAAAAAAAAAAAAAAAAAACTTTCTTCTAATTAGGTAATGAAGGCTAGCCAGTTGGAAACTGTCCAGAGAACCTGTCTCTTATACACATCTCGGGCACAACTGAGCGACTAACACTTAACACTGAAGGGCTGTGGATAGGCCCAAATGGAAAGCCTATCCTTCCGTTTGGAGCTCAATACCCCACTTTACAATACATTCATGAGTTGGCTCACTGGAACCCGGATAAGATGGTACTGTGGGGTAAACAATATTATTGGAAGCCATCTATCACTATAGCTCAGAAAGTTTATTCTAGATGCACCATATGTCCAAAATACAACTCAGGAAAGCCATTACATAGTTCTCAGGGGAACTTTCCATTACCAGCTGGCCCTTCTGAAAGCTGGCAGATCGATTTTATCCAGATGCCCCCCTCTCAAGGTTACTAGTACGTACTTGTCATGGTTGCATGTTTTCACATTGGATTGAGGCATTCCCATGCAGACAGACCACCGCGCAGTTCGTAGGCAAATTAATCTTAGAAAGAGTGACTCCCATTTGGGGAGTCCCTGCAGAAATACATAGTGATAGGAGAACCCATTTCACCGGACAAACTGTTAAGGAAATTTGCAAAATCTGGCCAACTATGCAGCATTTCCATTGTGCTTACCATCCCCAGTCCTCTGGGCTGGTGGAAAGTACAAATGGAACAATTAAAATTCAGTTGGCTAAAACTGTAGATGCTTGTTCCCTACCCTGGCCAATGGCTCTTCTGTTGCTTCTCCTCAACCTAGGGTCTACTCCCTTTGGGAAGCATCATTTGTCTCTCTTTGAAATTGTCACTGGGAGACCAATGAGACTAGATGCAGGATTGTATGAACCTATATTATTAAAAGGGGATATGTTACATTATCATAAAGGTGTAATCAAATTCCTAAAGGAACATTCTAAACTTGTTTCTGAAGCTCATCATAGTAATCTATTTTTGAATGAAGATAAGGTATCGCATGATCTGCAACCAGGAGATCATGTGTCTTGGAAAAGATATTATATAAGGGACTCACTGAAACTCAGATGGAAAGGCCCTCATCAGGTACTTATAACTAACTCATGTGCAGAAAAATTTAAGGGAATTGACTCTTGCTTTCATTTTTCCCACTTATAAGGGGCTCCTGCTCCAGACTGGACTATAGAAAGGGCTACTGATCTCAAACTCACTTTAAAACATTGAATAGAGGAGGAGCTACACTCACTCCAGGATGAGAAGACGACAACATCAGAGTTAGACAGCTTGCTCAAGATGCTGGACCTGACCCAAATGATCATTTATAATGTTTTCCTGACTTCCTGGACCTTTGCATATGAATCAAATGTTTTCGTGGCATGGGCACAATCCTATGCTAATTTTAAAAATCAGTCCAATTGTTGGTTTGTGGCCAGTTAACCTGCATTGTTCAACATTCAGAAAACTAAGATCATGGCATCTGGTCCGATCACTTCATGGGAAATAGATGGAGAAACAGTGGAAACAGTGTCAGACTTTATTTTTTGGGGCTCCAAAATCACTGCAGATGGTGATTGCAGCCATGAAATTAAAAGGCACTGACTCCTTGGAAGGAAAGTTATGACCAACCTAGATGGCATATTCAAAAGCAGAGACATTACTTTGCCAACAAAAGTCTGTCTAGTCAAGGGTATGGTTTTTCCAGTAGTCATGTATGGATGTGAGAGTTGGACTGTAAAGAAAGCTGAGCACTGAAGAACTGATGCTTTTGAACTGTGGTGTTGGAGAAGACTCTTGAAAGTCCCTTGGACTGCAAGGAAATCCAGCCAGTCCATTCTAAAGGAGATCAGTCCTGGATGTTCTTTGGAAGGAATGATGCTAAAGCTGAAACTCCAGTACTTTGGCCACTTCATGCAAAGAGTTGACTCATTGGAAAAGACTCTGATGCTGGGAGGGATTGGGGGCAGGAGGAAAAGGGGACAACAGAGGATGAGATGGCTGGATGGCATCACTGACTTGATGGATGTGAGTTTGAGTGAACTCCAGGAGTTGGTGATGGACAGGGAGGCCTGACGTGCTGCAATTCGCGGGGTCCTAAAGAGTCGGACACGACTGAGCGACTGAACTGAATGGAACCTGCGTCTAGTACTTCTGGGTTGCCTTGGTCTCCCCTTCAAGGCTCTGATCAGATAGCTCTTAGGAAATTTATTGTTAAAGAAAGAGAGTTCAACTCTGTTTTGTCTACTCCTGATATTACTAGATGGGATCCTCTCAATTGGCCAATTAATAATTCCTGCTCTGCTGCTGAGTCGCTTCAGTCGTGTCCGACTCTGTGCGACCCCGTAGACGGCAGCCCACCAGGATCCCCCGTCCCTGGGATTCTCCAGGCAAGGACACTGGAGTGAGTTGCCATTTCCTTCTCCAATGCCTGAAAGTGAAAAGTGAAAGTGAAGTCGCTCAGTCGTGTCCGAATTCCTGCTCTAACCCTGGCCATAATTACGGATGGGTCCATGTGGTTAACACAAGGCTATGGTCATTAAAGTTTAAAAGCTCTCCTATGTTGGGGACAGTTAAACCATACTAAGGATGATCAACCAAGTAATATCAGGAAACTAGGCTGGTTGCCTTACGAACAATGCCTACGTATTATTACCCTTAGAGAGAGTGACTGGTATGGAACTGACTGGGTCAGACGACCAGAGATTTTCTGGGTTGTACCTAATGGAACCCAGTGGATTTGTGGTACTAATTTATGGCCTTGGCTTCCATCGGGATGGATAGGAAAGTGTACCCTGGGATTCTCATGGAAGCAAGGTCTTATACCTAACAAATTAGAGGTAACTCCAGCCAATCTACCATTGATGTGAGCCTGATGGGTCAAACGGTCTATATTCCACTGGTATGACCATTTAGCAGCTATTCTTGTGCCTCCAGTAGGATTAGAGGATGTAATTACCCATATTGAAGCCTTAACAGCTTTCACTCAACAAGTTTTAAATGATAGTAGCCAGGCTATTAGCCTGTTAACCTCTGAGGTCTCTGTGATGAGAAAGGACGTGCTATAAAACAGCATGGCCCTTGACATCCTTGCAGCATCTCAGGGAGGCACCTGTGCCATAATTTAAACTGAATGTTGTCTTTTTACACCTGATGAACCCTCTAATATAACACATTTGATGAACCATATGAAAAATCAGATGTCTGCCTTAGGTGACCCACTCCCTAGTCTTGATGATCTTTTAAAATACTGGTTTGGTGTAAGATGCTCATGGCTAAAATATTTACTTATAATTTCACTAATGTTATTAACTATACTATTGTATTTTGCCTGTTTTACAAGATTATTGTTTCTTGTATTACCAAGTGTATGACCAAGCTTCCAACCAGATTAATGCTGATTAGACTGGAAGCAGTTGATCAAATGTATAGCTCCATTTGTGATCAATGATTGTAGCCTAGGAGGCAGCACCTCAGATAGCTCTGGAGACTGCTCCAAAGAGGTAGTAGGGGAAGGTCAATATATAGGATTTGGGGGAAGGGGTGAGCTCAGTACCATTAAGCATTCCTAGATATGCCTATCTAGGCAATACTTTTCTGGACCATAACTAGAAGACAGGCGTCCAGAGAACTTTAACTGTGAAGACCTAGCCCAGTAATAGCACACTGAGTGGCTTCTCAGCTAAAACCTTCTTCAGAACTGGAAACGAGCCTCCCCGGCAACATGGGACAAAACGGTCCTGAAGTGCCCCTCAAAGTATGGTTGGATTTATGACCACAAGGGGGCCGTGTCAACTACAAATTGGCACGTGCCAAGATCGTCGCCGGTGACTGTACAACGAGGGCATTCGCCATCTGCCTCTGCGGAGACCAAACCCTGCAGTGTTGCAGCTGTTGACCTTCAACACCTCCTGAGGGGGTTCAGGGTGGAGTAAGGCACTCTGTGCTCCAGGCAATCTGGTCAGACAGGTCTTTAGATTGATGTTTTAGGAACAGATTTTATGATCTCAGTCCTTGCATCTCCTCATATCTAGAAAAGCAATAAATCCCTTCCTGGTGAGATCAGATCCTTGAGAATGGCAGAAAACTTTTTGTAAAAGGAATGCTTAATGGTACTGAACTCCCCCCTTCACCAACATCCTATATATTGGCTTTCCCCTACCACCTCTTTGGAGCAGTCTCCAGAGCTCTCTGAGGTGCTGCCTCCTGGGCTGCAGTCCTCATTTGCCCCCAAATAAAACTTAACTCACAACTCTCAGGTTGTACATCTTTTTAGTCGACAGCTGGGAGAAATATCAATAACCTCAGATATATAAATGACATCACCCTTATGGCAGAAAGCAAAGAAGAACTAAAGAGCCTCTTGATGAAAGCGAAGAGGAGAGTGAAAAAGTTGGCTTAAAACTCAGCATTCAGAAAACTAAGATCATGGCATCTGGTCCCCTCACTTCATGGCAGATAGATGGGGAAACAATGAAAACAGTGAGAGACTTTATTTTGGGGGGCTCCAACATCACTGCAGATGGTGACTGCAGCCATGAAATTAAAAGACACTCCTTGGAAGAAAAGTTATGATCAACCTAGACAGCATATTAAAAAGCATATTACTTTGCCAATAAAGGTCTATCTAGTCAAAGCTATGGTTTCTCCAGTAGTCATGCATGTATGTGAGAGTTGGACAATAAAGAAAGCTGAATGCTGAAGAATTGATGCTTTTGAACTGTGGTGTTGGAGGACTCTTGAGAGTCCTTTGGACTACAAGGGGATCCAGCCAGTCCATCCTAAAGGGAATCAGTCCTGAATATTTACTGGAAGGACTGATGCTGAAGCTGAAACTCCAATACTTTGGCCACCTGATGCGAAGAACTGACTCCTTGGAAAAGACTCTGATGCTGGGAAAGACTGAAGGCAGGGAGAGAAGGGGACGACAGAGTATGAGATGGTTGGATGGCATCACCGACTTGATGGACATGAGTTTGAGTAGGCTCCAGGAGTTGGTGATGGACAGGGAAGCCTGGCGTTTGGCAGTCTGTGGGGTTGCAAAGAGTTAGACATGACTGAGCAACTGAACTGAACTGACTTTATTGATTATAACAATTGGTGTGTTCAATTTAACTGTCTTGAAAGTGTGTTACTCAGTTGTGTGGACTCTTTGAGACCCCATGAACTGCAGCCTGCCAGACTATGCATGGAATTTCCCATTCAAGAATAACTGTCCTATAGACAACTTTTAGCCAGAAGATGGTGCTCGAGAGCCAAGATAGGAAATCTTGGCACGTTTACGGCTTTTATCCTTTTCCTCTGTTTTTTGAAAGGACTGGAGTCATAGTCTTCGGTTTAGCCCTTGAGCCCAAAGTTCAACAGCCAGATACAGAATGGGTCCTCCAATGATATGTTTTAACAAGCATACGATTGAGAGTTAACAATTTGTTGACAATAAGGAAATGAATAAATCAATCACCAGCACGAGAAAATGGGACTTGGGTCTGTTCTAACAAGCAGTGTACAATTGGTGATGTTGGTGCTATGGGCTACGTGTCTGTATGGCAGATCACCCCGGATCCGAAGGAGCAGGGTTAATCCATTCTGTGACTCATTGGCCATAAGACAGATTGCCTGACTACGGTAAAAGGGGCACAGAGCAGTGCTGTATGCCTTTCTTATTCATGCAACTCTTTCTCCAAGTTTGAAGTTATTGCAAGTAAAAAGAAAAAAAGCAAGTTTCCTAGTTTACAGTCAGTCAGACATGACATGATTTTATCATTTGGATAACAATAGTGCTGACATCGCCCTTAGCTTATTTCGTAAGTAAAGACACTCAAATACTGGAGTTGGTGGAAACCTACAGCCAACTGTGAAATGATATGTCATGAGCATTAATCAAGGGAGTCTGAAGATTTGATACGTGTCAGTGATCTGAATCTCAAGTGTTCACAATCCGAGGAATCGTAGAGTCTCCAATAACCAGAGATGTGGCAGTGTGTCTGAATTCTTCCAGAGAGGCATGGGGAAAGGTGAGGAGCTAGGTTTTGGCTTTCTTTCTTTGTTTTTTAAAAAGAATCTTCCAGCTTAGTGAGCTTGCTCACTCTTCATCCATGACGCAGCCAGGGTAATCCCCGCCTGTGCTAGAACATCTTCTCCTCACACCCAAACCCACAAGTAGCTGTGCCTCTGGGCTGGGGGGCGTTGAGATCTATTCCAAGTAAAGTAAAGTAAACCAGCCGCAGTCTTCAGCTTTACCTCCAGGACGACCAGAACAGGACCCACCATGATGAAGAAAACAGCAGCAAGCGCTGTTCTAGGAGGCAGTTCCTCATATTTTTATTACTTGGAGTCTGTCTTAATCTTTCTCTTCCTATCAGGCAACATATGGATTATATTTTCTCAAAAATCAGACTGAGTTTGGCAGTCCTGTGCAGATTCTGGAAATGTATGAATGAATTCAGAAGGAAGTGGGCTTTTCTTTTTTCTCTTGTTTGCTTGTGTGTTTCTTTCTTTTTTTTTTTTTTGTGAGCACTTAGTGTTCATTCTTTACCAAGAGGATATCGGATGTGCAAGTGCATCTGAAATAGAGCTATGGACGTTGGGAGTTCTCCTCTCCTATGGCTTCAGCATTCGGTATCAGGAGCACTGTGCTCACTTGGCAGGACTTCTTCACGTGGAGTGAGAGACACAGGTTTTACTGCACTCTATAAATACGCCACTTATTGGCTCCAACACATTTATGTTCCCCTTCACTCAGTGCTCACTTAAACTGTCCAGTTTGCTTGACCTGGTCTATAAATGTAAATTGCCTACATCTGAAACCCACTCTGGTTGCCTTCTGAATGCACAGGAACTAGAGTCGCATTACTTCTGCAGATAGACAGAGACCAGGTCTGAAGAGAGCCCTCAAGCAGGGGGTCACCTTCTTACTGTCTCTTCCCTCCACCCTCAAAAGTGTTAAATATGGATATTATTCCAAAACTTTAATTAAACAATTACAGGGATGGGATACCAGGTACATTTATTGAGGCCATCTTTTATTTTAAAATGTTTTCTTTGATGAAGGACGTCAGGAAACTTGACTGATGTCAGAGGAGCAAAGATGAACTGCGTTTGTTTTCTTTATTATGAGCCTGACACTACACGTTGCACAGTAAGAGTCAAGAGATACTAGCAAGGAGTCTTGAGAGTTTAACTAGTCTTGGCCCTCTCTACGGCGCAGCTATCCTAAGACATCCTGCCGTCTTCTGAGGCTGGAGTTCGTGTGCTTGGTCACTTCAGTCATGTCAGACTCTTTGCAACTCCCTGGACTGTAGCCTGCCAGGCTCCTCCATCCATGGAATTTTCCCAGCAAGAATACTGAAGTGGGCAGCCATTTCCTCCTCCAGGGGATCTTCCTAACCCAGGGATGGAAACTGCGTCTCCCATTGTAGGCAGATTCTTTCTGCTGAGCCATGGGGGAAGCACAAGCTCTTAAGGACGGTGGGGGCTAGGCAATTTCACCCCCTATTTTCATCCTCCGTGTTCCTGTTCTGCATCTACACTGGTTAGACAGTGTGCTGTAAGTACCACTCTCCGTGATTTGATTCCACTTGCTCTAGTCTGCTTTCTCTGTACTGGAGACTAAAGCCCACATCCTTAAAGGGTGTTCTGAGGCAAATCCATAATCTTTTTTCCCTCAGTCACAGAAGCTCGTCACCTGAAGTCTTCCTATACGCTCCAGCTTTCCACTTTTTAAATATTTTCTTCTGGACTTATCTCTAATGTCAATCAACCTACTTCCAGAAATATAATTAAAAATAGAACTAAAAATATGTACACCTTATAAAATCAAACTGCTGTGCACCAAAAAGGTGATCGAAATTAAGAATGCCAGTGGTTTGCTGTCTTCTAAGACATCTCATTTGTGTCACCTTAGTAACTGGTTCATCGACCATAAAGACTGCGAAAGGAATGCTAATGATACTTGTGTTAAAATTAATTGGATGACATTCTGTGTAGGCTGGAAATTCCTTTTTAACTTCTTTGGAAATTTTAGAGAAGTGGATGAAGAAACGTTTTTAAAATGCTTTCTTAGTAAACTTATTAGGAGAGACACTGTAATGATAATCAAAGAATTCAGCACAATGCCCAGCACATACCAGATGTTCAATAGTCAGTGGTCCTTATTAGCTGACGGAGCTTCAGTCTTTGAGCTATTTAAGCATATGTTCTAATGTAAAAACATTTAAAAAAAAAAAAAAAAAAAAAAACCTTTCTTCTAATTAGGTAATGAAGGCTAGCCAGTTGGAAACTGTCCAGAGAACAGTTACTTTATCTGAGAACTTACAATATCAAGCAAGCAGCGCCCTGAATGCTGCAAAGCTGCAGAATGGTCTGAAATACTTGAGTCTGAAGTATAATTGGGCCGCTAACTTAGATTCATGGGACACGGACTCATCAAAAGTTTTTCCACTCATCTGAATACTACACAGTACAGAACATTCTTCCTATATTCTTTTAGTGGAGATATTTTGAGGAAACACAAATGTGGGGAGTTATCCAAGCTCTTTTAGACAAATGTGAAGTTTAATTTAGTTGCTTCCTGAGAGGCTGACTTCTTGCAAAAGCCAAGGAAAATCTCATACTAATCCAAAAGGTACCCAAAGAAATGTTGACACTGTAACACGGGGGAGGGCTCAGTTTGGAAAAGTTAAAGTGTTTGGACAGGGGTAATTACGAGGGCTGTGAGGCTGCACTGTAAATCCCATCATCCCGTTTCTGCTCAGATAAGCAGCACAATGGCTCTTTTATCTTTTTATGTTTTTACCAGGAGACTAGTAAGGCAGCTTTGATGAAGGAAATTCCTATTTATGTCAAATCTAAACTCCCAGGGTGAATGGGATTTTTTCCCCTATGACCCAGGCATATAAAAACAATGATCTTAAGAGTGAGAAATCCCAAGGAACCAATGGTCTCCATGTGACCTCTGAGTTATTAAGTTAAAAATATGAAATTTGAATTCTGTGTAAAATGACATCCTTTCATACAACATAGCATTAGACATGACTCCAGGTTGTCTTGCTCTGCAGGGGCCAGCCCTGCCCCACCTGGAAAGTCTTCTCCATTAGGGGAATCCTTGGGTGGCTGAGCTTCTCAGACTCACCTTTGTGGTACCCACTGAGGCTGGCAGCCTGCTGGGCCAGCCCTGGGTCTCAGAGGTACCCGGAGCCCCAGTGCCCAGGCTTCTGCTTGGGGAAGGCCTGGTGATGTCCCACCCCCTACAACACTGCAAACGATGGAAGCTTCTGGCACTGGTTCTGTGGATGGCAAACTTTTCCGTTTCACCTGGTGACAGCCAGGAAACAGCTTGTTTCTTTTCTCAGCTTCCTTCATTGCAAAGGCACTCTCACCTTCAGCCTCAAAAGGATTCTGTTAGGCGGGGCCCTGGGAGGCTCCGAGCAGGTAAGCAGGGCTCCCCTCTGAGCCTGCCTTCCGAGGCTTTCATCCCCAGCGTCCTCTGTCCTCTTAGAGTCACACTGAGCAGTTAGGGCTTCAGCCTGTGCATTTGGTGGTGGTGTAGGGGTGGGGGGAGGGTCATAATTGAAGTCCATAATGGAGAACTTGCAGCATTCATTTTAGAGGGTAGGAATTACATTCAGAAGTGTCTGACCGTGTCTAGCTTCCTTGGTTTACCATCGTCTTTTCAAAGTTCACCTGCTCGGTAGCAAGTGTCAATACTTCATTTCTTTTTATGGCCAAATAATATTCTAGTTGTATGGACTGACCACCTTTTGTTCATCTGATCGTCAGTGGCTGGACACTGAGTTGTTTCTACTGTTCAACAATGATAATTAGTGCTGTTATGTGTACAATTGTTTGTATGGACACAAGTTTCCAGCTCTTTTGGGTCTGTGCACCTAGGAGTGAAATTGCGGGGTTGTAGAGCAATTCTGTGACTTGAGGATCCAAAAAGTTGCTCCAAAGTGGTTCGTATTCCCAGTTAGCAAAGTGCAAGGTTTCCAGTTTCTCTCCAACTCTTGTTATTTTCTGTTTATTATTATCTTTAGTATTACTACTATTGGCATCCTAGTAGGTGTGAAGTGTTATTGTGATAGTGCCTGGTCTTCCTCTTGACGATAAAGAATCTGCCTGCAATGCGGGCGACTCCGTTTTGATCCCTGGGTTGGGAAGAGCCCTAAAGCTGTTGAACGTCTTTTCATGCGTTTGTCAGTCTGTCTTCTTTGGAGAAATGTCTATTCAAATTCTCTGCTTGTGTTCTGATTGGATTGTTTTTGAGTTGTATATACACTCTGGATACTAGACTCTTCTCATATACTTTGCAAAAACTTGCCACAGGCTTTTTGATGTTGTGTTGATTTTATTCATGCCACCCTTTTAGATACTCTGGCATTACTGGAAATCCTGGCTGGTGTTTAACTCCATATCTTCAAAAAGAAAATATACCACTAGTAAACATAAAAATCAACATAAAAATGGTTCATTAAACTGTGGAGTTAGGGGTGAGGATGGGGCAGGAAGAGAAGTATGCTAAATGTTTAAAGTGAATAGTGGATGAGAAGGAAAAGAATTTTAAATAAGGAAATTACTTTCCTGAAAGTCAGTATATTAATTACAAGGAAAAAACAGGAGGACAAAAGATGAAAACTTTTAAAACAACAGGAATTTTTTTTCAGAGTTTTATGACCATTTTCATTTTCAGATGAGGTTAGGTAACCACAAGACAAAATTAAAAGAAAGGTAAATTAGCATATTTGTTTGGGTTTGTGGTCTCACTCGTTAACACAAACACTTTAACTTGAAAGAAATTCTGGTAAACCAAATGTGAGTTTTCAATACTACTCCCATTTATAAAACAGGAGGGAAAGAAGTGAATGAACCCAGGGAAAGACATTCTTCCTAAACAGACTGCTGACTGGTGTGCAGATGGTAGCAACCTTCTGCTCTTCCTGAAATTTATAGAAAATCACGGTAGATCTTGCAATTTTTAGAACTGCCAGACAAATGAAATATGACTACCCTCATATGATTTGCATCAAGTCCAGTTAGCAAAGTTATAAGTAAGCATTTCTATAGTTCTATGACTTTGTACTTGTACTCTTGAAGATATGTCAGGAGTTTGTTTTTAAATAATTGCATTTTATTCATATATATCTGTATATAGGCACAGACTGAAAGGTAAAACAAACTGAAAATCTGCAGTTAGTGTCTATAGAATTCAACTTTTTAAAAGGGGGAAGGGCACACCTTCATCGGTGTTTAAATCTACTCTGGCAGACTGCCTGACATTTAGTTTTTTGATTATAATAAATTATTATTACTCCTACCTACATGTTTTGATAACTAATTACAGCTGCTCAGAAGAGACTAGTAAAATAGTTTAAGGTTGTCTCTTAAGGATGGTCAGGAATATTTTATGGAAGGGGTCCAACCACCTTACTATGTTCAGGTAGCACCTCTCACAGAGATGCCCAGTAAGTACCTGACAACTTATTTTATAAAACTTCAGTACAACATACTAGATACACACAAAAAAGTAAAATCAAGTCAGAGGGAGGAACAGAGTGATATAAAGTCTCCATGAGCATTGAAGACAGTCAACCACCTCATTGAGAAACCACAGGAGAGGCCACTCCTTCACTCTTAGGGAATACATGAACACAGCAATGGGGAAAAAAAAGGATGAATTTGCTCAAAGCTTTGCAGTTCCAAGTCTTCTGGTTGTGGGCTAAATTGTGAACTGTTTGGGAAAAACTTCTTGCGTTTAGGCTCAGGTATTACCAGGTCATAAATCAATTTCCATATGAAAATGACCAACACTGGTTTCTTCATTAGTAAACTCTGACAAATGGTGGGTGTTTTGGAGAAGTGGATAAATGTACAGTGGAAGGAAGCTATGACATAGGTGCTGTCTGAAGAAATGGACAGTTCCCTTGCATTTTCTACCCCCAAGACAAAGAGCAAAGTAAAGTATTAAGCCTTTGAACACCGCCCTAGCTATTTTATGGTGCCATAGGAAAGTAATGCTGCCTAATCATCTGGTGATTGGTGTAGGCGCTGAAGTTCATTCCAGGCTTTCTGCAGTGGAGCCTGCTGACCAGCAGCATGGTGGGCAGGCTTTGGAGTCCAGGAAACTGTCACTTTGTTTCTAAGGACTGAGCGGGCTATCCTCAGCGGTAAAGTGGGGCAAGTCATTATGCCTTCTTTGTGGGGTTGCTGTGAGGATTACCCAGGTAAAACTCAGCCCTGTGTCCAGCATAGAGGAAGCACTCAATAAGAAAAAGACCCAATCTTAACACCTGAGTCTTCCCTCAGCTTCATCTGGACTAATGCCATTGCTCTGATGATTCTTCTGACCCTCCCACCCACCTCCTCGCCCCCAGGTTATGTGCTTAAACTGACTCTGGACATCACCACTCAGCTTTATAATACTGTCTTTGCTTAGTCGGTTCTTTGTGTCTCTGTCAATTTCCATTGACTTTCAGCTCTGTTTGGAGGAAATGGCCAGGATGTCTGGCTTTTTGGAGAACCCCTAGTACCCAACCCAGGGCACAGTACCCCATGACTGCTTAGCATGCAGCTGCGGAACAAATAATTTGATATTAAAATTTTGTTAATTTACTTGGTTTAGAAAAGTTCCTGGCTGGTGCATTTAAATGCACAATTTTCTGAAGCTAAAAATACATCCCTCCCCACAGTGCAATGAAGTAAAGTGCAGTGTTTGGAGAGAGGTTTACTGAAGAGTAAGATGTTTGTTTCCACGGTGTAGGGTAGGTTTTTTCCTTTGATTCTGTGTGGTGGGTGGCAGCCTAGCCACCCTACTTGAGTTGGACAGGTGACCCAGCCGACACAAGTGCCCGGCGGTGCTGAACAGCGGTGGCTTTGCTGTGAATAGAACTGCCTTTTGTTCCACGGTCATGGACTTGGAAGGGACCTCTGCAGGTCGTGTATGTATGCTAAGTTGCTCCGTTGTCCTTGACTCTTTGCGACTCCATGGACTGTAGCCCATCAGGTTCCTCTGTCCCTGGGATTCTCCAGGCAAGAATACTGGAGTGGGTTGCCACGCCCTCCTCCGAGGGATCTTCCCGACCCAGGGACTGAACCCATGTCTTTTATGTCTCCTGCACTGGCAGGCAGGTTCCTTACCCCTCGCGCTACCTGGGAAACCCCTGCAGGTCCTGTGCTCCCACTTTACAGATCGGGAAACTAAGGCCAGCACAAGCACTACCTGGGAAACCCCTGCAGGTCCTGTGCTCCACTTTACAGATCGGGAAACTAAGGCCAGCACAGTGCGGGGTCCTTCTGGTCAGATGAGGCCTAGATTTCAGGTTGCAGACGAGCAAACCTTGTTGGCTGGGTCACCAGATCCTTTAAAAATAGTCGTGGCGTCTTTAAGAGCATCAGCACCTGTTGCTGCGGCTTCCGCAGGTCAGCAACTATCAGTTTCTCCTCCTCAAAGCCACGCTGCGGGTCTGTCGGGAGCCTTGTTTGCTTCCTCCCACAGCTGTCTACACCTCCGGGGCCAAATGGGGGGCCCAGGAACCTTTCTGCCTGGATCCAATAAATTTAGAAAGACAAGAAGCGACACAAATCATCGGGAAGGAGGACCCATTCGGGCATTCTCCGTCCCACCTAGTAGAGGCCCGAGCCCACCGCGGGGCTCCGGGGCCCCGCGTGGCTGGCCAAGGCCTGGACAGCAGGGGCCTGGAACTAAGTGGGGCAGTGCTTCTGAGCGACAGCTTCAGGGTCTGCCAATGGAGCGCAGTTATCATCCTTCTTTGGAAGTTTTGAGAATCAAACCGAACTGCGAATGCCTAAGACCTGCAGAAACACGTTTAGTTTGTCCTTATTGCCAGGACTGCTGTTACCGTGTCAGCTCCGGCCCGGGTCTCCCGCCCGCCTTCCAGGGGCAGCCCACCGCCCGCCACTGCCGGAGTCCGCAGGTGAAGGGCCGGCGGCCCGGGAGGCCGGAGCAGGGGGGGGGCGGTGGTCCAGCGCGCATGCGCGTCCGCGGCGCCCGCCCCTCTTAAGAGCGCAGCGCTGCCGCCTGGCCCCAGAGTCGGAGCCGCGCGCGCCCGCGCGGGGTCCCTGCGCTCCGTTTCGTCCGCAGCCCCCGGGGGTCAAGACTTCCGTGGGAGGCCCCCGGCTGTGCGCGCCCCCTACCCACCGCCCCCCGACCCCCGCGAGGGCGCACCGCCCGGGGAGAAGGAGCGCCGGACAGAGCTGGCCGCGACCGGAGAGCAGAGGAGGGGCGCGGGGCGAGCCGCCTGTCTGGATCCGCGCCCAGCAGCAGCAGCCGCTGCCACCGCCAGCCCGGCCGGCTCACGGGACCGCGGCGGGGCGCGCCGGACCCTCATCTACGTCCCGGACGCCCGCCAGCGTCTGGAGGACCGACAGTCCGGCCGCGGAGCGGATCGTGGGGGCTGTGGCCGGGTGGTGGGGAGGTGCGCTGCCCGGGCGGCGCGGAGCGGATCGTGGGGGCTGTGGCCGGGTGGTAGGGAGGTGCGCTGCCCGGGCGGCGCGGCCGGAGCCATGCGGACCGAGCTCGGAGCGCAGAAGGCTGGGCGCGGCCGACCGCTGCACTTGCTGCCTGGAGCCCTACGCCCGCTGCTCGACTTCCTGGGCTCTTCTCACCGCCCGCTCAGGGTATAAAGGCAAGGAGACGCACTCGGGACCCCGGGGCTTAAACTCTGCGGAGCGCCCTGGCTCCGGGGACGCCCACTGGTGGTCCGGCTAGAGTGATCGTCCCCTCGGGGATGCACGGGCAGGGTCCCGTCGCGGGTGAAGCCTCCAGGGGCTGCGCGACGGCAGCCCCGGGGACCCTCTGACTCGTAACCCGGAGAGCTCGGTCGGGGAGTGCCCACGAATCCAACGCTGCCTCTGCTCGGACCGCGCCGCCGGCCGAGGGAGGGCATGGCTTAGGTCCCGGACGTCGCAGCGGGGGCGGTGACCCGCGGACCGGACACTCGAAGAGGACCCGGCCTCGGCACCGCGGGGACCAGGGCGCCGGAGTCGGTTCTGCGCCCTCGGAAGACGCGCCGCCCGCGTCCAGGGTGGTGCCATGTGGGCCAGCCGCCACCCGGCCGCCGCCTCCCCGGACGCCGCTTCGCTCCTGCGGCTGCTGCTGGCCGCTCTGCTGGCGGCCGGGGCGCTGGCCAGCGGCGAGTACTGCCACGGCTGGCTGGACGCGCAGGGCGTCTGGCGCCTCGGCTTCCAGTGCCCCGAGCGCTTCGACGGCGGCGACGCCACCATCTGCTGCGGCAGCTGCGCGCTGCGCTACTGCTGCTCCAGCGCCGACGCGCGCCTGGACCAGGGCGGCTGCGACAACGACCGCCAGCAGGGCGCCGGCGAGCCCGGCCGCGCGGACAAAGACGGCCCCGACGGCTCGGCAGGTAGGCGGGCCGGGCCGGGCGGGGAGAGCGGGAAGGGGCGGAAGGGGCGCTGGCTCGCCGGCGTGCCCCGCGAGCCTGGAAAAGGGGAGGGAGCTATGAGCCTGCGATTGCCGGCCTGGGGTCTGGACTGGGGGCGGGGTTGTGGTGGGCGGGGGACGGTGTCTAAACTCTGGCCCAGCCTTTAATGTGTGCGGAACCGGACACCGGTTCAGGGCCCTGGGCCTCAGCTGCCCCATCTGTCAGCTAGAGAGTGGCTTTGGCTTGGTTTTTTCCCGAAACAAACAAGATCGTAACATGCAAGTCAGGGTTGGCCACAGACTGCCCCACGTTCCTCCTCCCCGGGGGTCTCTGTGCCCCTCCCTGTGTCTCCTGTCTCCATGAGTATAAGTCCCGGGAAAGGGTCCTGTCCTGGCGGGGGCGCTCGAGGGCTCCCCAGAGGGAAGACAGCTCCGGGGCCTCCCCCGGGGTGATGGTGACGCGGCGCCCCCAGACCCCGGGAGAGTCTGCTGCTGCTAAGTCGCTTCAGTCGTGTTCGACTCTGTGCGACCCCATAGACGGCAGCCCACCAGGCTCCCCCGTCCCTGGGATTCTCCAGGCAAGAAGACACGGCTCCTCCGGCCGGTCTCCTTACCACGTCAGACCTGGTGAGTGTGACATCAGAGCGCTGCCAGTCTTGCTCGTTATGGCTTTGATTTTTTTATTATCGTTTTTCAAATTGCCCAAGTTAGCGTTAGAAAAATATGCGCCTGAAAGCATTTGATAGGTTCCACTTCCTCTGCTTGTCACCAGCCTCCAAGACCCCTTCCTACCTCGAAGACACACCCAGAATGTGTCCAGGGAGGGAGGACATGGTCCGATGGAGGTGGAAGGGCACCCATAGCCCGGAGCGGCATCTCCTCTGTTTCTTTGGCAGGTACTGAGAAGGAGAGGACTCTGCACCCCAGGCCCCCTGGGTTCCCGCTGCCTGAGCCCCACTCTGCTGGTCACTCTTCCCAGAACTGGCTGGGCTTGTGAGAGGCAGCTCCTCTCGGTGTCCTTCAGTCACACATTTCTGTTAGCCACCCTTCCCGATCTCTGTCTTGACTCAGAAGAGGGGAAGGGAGGGTGACTCCAGTCGAGGAGCTGTCCTGGAAGGCAAGCCCAGTGCAGCTGGGTGTGTGGCCGCAGAGCAGACCTGGAGCTGGAGGGAGGAGCCAAGGGCACAGGGCTCCCTTCTCCCGGGGCCTGTTGAGTTGGCTGTAGATGGCCTCCCAGACTCCGCCGTGACTGCGGACTAGTCGGTGGGCAGCTGGCTTCTCACGATCCTGTCGTGTGAGCGGATGCCTTCTGAATTGCACTTTT
Source organism: Oreotragus oreotragus (assembly GCA_006410675.1). Classification (NCBI taxonomy): domain Eukaryota; kingdom Metazoa; phylum Chordata; class Mammalia; order Artiodactyla; family Bovidae; genus Oreotragus; species Oreotragus oreotragus. The sequence goes on along the minus strand of SJYX01005862.1, from coordinate 592,914 downwards.
GGATCTGTTTTCCTAAAAACCCTGCACTTCTGCAGTCCAGAAGGACAGCATGGCTAATCAAGCAGTCTCCAGGGCTTCCAGAAGCACTGCCTTCTCTGCCCTGCATAGTTGTTTAGGCTTCTGATTAAAATCCTGGAAAGAGAACAGTTATTTCTCCCCAAAACTCGTTATGTGGACTTAGACTGCTTTTAGTTTGTTACACCATAACGTTTGGGGTACTTTTTCTTAACTGTTAATTCCTTTACTTCTCAATAACGTATAAGGCTGGCATCTTAATTTAGAAAATGTTATCTTCCATCATCAGCCTTTGGTTACATGCTTAATAAAGTATGTTTTACTGACAAGCCATCTTTTCTCTGTGGCTCTGTGTGGTTCTGTGTCCTAGAAACACCAACTCCAGAAATATCAGTGCTGTTAGGACAGCCGCTGCCCTAGTGGACAGTTAGGATAAGAGGGTGTTTTGAGTCTCTGCCCTCAGGTGCTGGGGAGCTGCCCATCTTCCTGGACCATGTACTGGCCAAGACCAGTGGGACCAGTCCTTGTCCTTATGTCCAGTCAGACAGTCAGGGAGATGGGAAAGAACACCTCAGAAGACATGGGCTCTTGGTCATGTAGGGTGGGGTCCACAGACCCTTCCCTCCTGGTTCTGGGTCCCCATCAAGCCACTGTGTCCAGCTTCTGAGACCCCATAGTGCTAGGCCCACAGCCCCTGGCAAGATCTTTGTAAGTAAAACAATTTTAAAAATGGAGCTCACTACTGATTTTAGGAAAGTGTTTATTTTTATCTTGACAGTTTTATTTTCTGGAATAAATCCTACTGGCTAGGTACGATGCCCGCTGCTGTATGTCCTATGGCTTTCCCTGTGGTTCTCCACACAGAATTCAGTGTCCTAAGCCAGGCCTGTGACTCCTGCTCCACCACCTGGTCCTGCCTAGGCCCTTCTTGGCGCCCCTGGAGACACTTGTCCTCCTGGGTACCTTGTTTCATGCTGACCCATTGTCTGGACAGCTCCCCTGCTCCCTCCCCACCGCCCCCCATGCAGGCCCATCTCCCAGTTACCAGCCTTCAGCTTGGCAAGTGTGTACCGGAGGGCTTTTTTCCTTTAAAACCCTTCTTTGACCTTTGTGCCTTACAAACTCTTTTTGGAAATGGTTGTGACTAGGATGTGACCTAGATTTTTTATTTATTTGCCTGTGAAACAAGAACCTGTGAAAAACTGGTCAAAGAAGTTTGCAAGGAATGCGAATAACTTTCTGGGGAAAAGAAAAAACTTTGAAATACTATCAACTCATTTTTGTGCAGACTGCACAAACTTTAGGGCAGACTGAAATGTGGGCAGTGCAGTTACTGTAGGAATTATAGAATAAACTCAATCTGCAAAACTCATATTTTTGCTAAATTGGATATCTGCCTCAAAGAGTGTTGCGATTGGTGAGTCTAGCTGTCAGCGTTAACAGCTTTGCTTTGGGAACCAACCCCCCAAGTCTGCAAGCAGGTCCTATTCCTCACCCCCTTTTCCTAAGCTCCTGATAAAGGACGGTGCTTCCTGTGCTGTGCGCTGCTGACAAGCGCGCATACCAGCCCGGCCGCGGTTCCAAGATTCTGGGTACTGGTGTGGCTCATTTATTCACCTCTGCTGCCCATCACCGATTTCTGCTGCCTCCTTCCAGGAAGTCATCAGATTTTTGCTGCCTCCTTCCAGGAAGTCATCACGGTATGTCTCTCTCCTTTTCTTCAGTCCCCATCTACGTGCCCTTCCTCATCGTCGGGTCAGTGTTTGTGGCCTTCATCGTCTTGGGGTCCCTCGTGGCTGCCTGCTGCTGCAGATGCCTCCGGCCCAAGCAGGAGCCGCAGCTGAGCCGGGCCCCGGGAGGGCCCCGCCTGGTGGAGACCATCCCCATGATCCCGAGCGCCAGCACCTCGCGGGGCTCCTCCTCCCGCCAGTCCAGCACAGCCGCCAGCTCCAGCTCCAGCGCCAACTCAGGGGCCCGGGCACCCCCAACCAGGTCCCAGACCAATTGTTGCCTGCCCGAGGGCACCATGAACAACGTGTACGTGAACATGCCCACGAACTTCTCCGTGCTCAACTGCCAGCAGGCCACCCAGATCGTGCCCCATCAGGGGCAGTACCTCCATCCCCCCTTCGTGGGGTACACCGTGCAGCCAGACTCAGTGCCCCTGACCCCGGTGCCCCCATTCCTGGATGGGCTGCAGACGGGCTACAGGCAGCTCCAGGCTCCCTTCCCTCACACTAACAGCGAACAGAAGATGTACCCAGCAGTGACCGTGTAACTCGGAGGGTGTCTGGGGGCCCGGACCTGACAGGGGTGAGCAGGCGCTGTGGGCTTGGGAAGGATTCTAGCCTGGAAGTCTGTGCCTGTCGGTGTTGCACGGCTTCATTCGCCCCCAAGCTGTATGAAAACATCTTTCTCAGAATTAGTGTGTCTAGATCTGTTTATCCTGGTTTATGATAGATTTACGATGGGAAAGAGCAGTCCCTGGAGATACAGCTCCTTGACATCTATAAGCCTTTAAGTGCCCTTGAGGTATGGCTGTCAAAAGAATTCTGTAAACGGATGAAGTGTTTTTATTATTTTGTTATTATTACTTTTTTTTTTTTTGGTATAAGATCAGAATTGCTGTTCTCTCCCTGTTACCTGGGCTGCTTTCTAATAAGCATCTAAGGTTTTAGGGGAGATGTAAAGAACAACAGTTCTTAAAAAAGGAAGCCAAACTGGACTCAAACGTTAGTCCTTGATCTCAGTATTTCCCAGGCATATCTTAATTTGTTGTAAAAAGATATATATATATAATCTATTTTTGTGCTTTTTGGGGGGTCTGTTTTGTGCTTTTTTACCTTATGTAGAGATCTTATTACAAAGTGATTTTCTACATTAAAAAAGACTGAAAGAAATTGTATAGTTCTTAACTGATGACATTTCAGAACTCTGGGATTATTTTAATCTTGAAGTAGTGGATGGTGTAGTAATAAAACCATTCATCCCCTTCTTGATTGTATCTTTTAAATTTCTGGCTTTACCTTGATATCTGAGAAGAAGTAATTGTTTTTGCGTTGAAATCATAAACTGTATCACCTGCTACTTCTCCAGATTACTTTTTAATTTTGTCGTGTGGTATGGCTTGGCTTTCATTCTGTTTGGTGTTCAGATCTCCACGTCCATATGGTACTGAGTGCAGGTAATTACTGTTGTTATAAATGTTATAACATCAGCCTTTCTGCCTAGATCTGATAAAACATTTTCTTATTTTCCCTATAAAAACTCACATGCTTTATAAAGATACTTAGTATCGTTTCTCAGCCATAATCCCAGTCTTGGGATGAAATTTAAACCACAAATACGATTTACTGTGCAAATCATAGGCTTTTTATACTGTCGTTATCAAAATGTCTTATTTTTCAAGCAAGAGGGACTGTTAAGTTGAGAAGAGCTTTTCAAAGTAGATATTGTCTTTCTTCCCCACAAAGTTAGTTCTTGTTTTCCTCTCAGTCCTCAGCAAGCACTGTATTCGTTACCAGCATTGTGAATTATGAATCTCAAGTGAATTTATTTGTGTATTGTTCACTTATAAGAAATAAGTCAAAATGTGTGCCAGTAAATTTCCAAATGCGAGCAAAACCAAAATTTGTAATTAAATGGTCATAAGGTATGGTCTTTTACATATTTATATCTGTATCTGTGGTTATCTGTCATCAACTGTCTACCTGTTTGATTGCTTATATGCATCTCTACCTGTTATCTCATGACTGAATAATGTAAAACCATTGTTGGCAATTGGTGTCAACAAGATACTCCATCAAACCTCTTAATAACCAAAGGCAGGGGAAAATCATTTTACTTATTAATAAATATTTTATGGGATGAATTCCTAGAGGAGTTTTTTTTTTTTAATTTTCCTTCTACTTGGTAATTTTTCAGATGGTCTATTAAACCTGTTAATAGAGTAAAATTGCTAAAAATCATAAATACTGCTTTCTAGAACCAAGAGCCTGCCTTTAAAAGTGATTAATATCTGGGAAAGTGATGGTGTGTTCTGAGTCAGTGGGTATCATTTTACGTGTGTCTTCGGAAATGTTGACAGCCCAAAACAAACAGTTCTTCTGGGGTCATTATACTATCAGGCTAATGTGTGTTCTGTACATTGTCTTTGACGGAGGATTCTAGCTTATCTAAGGAAGTAAAATTCCTAGGAATTTGGAGGTGAAAGGAGCCTCAGAGATCGCCCAGACGAAAGATTGGCAAACTATTTTTTTTTTTTTTCTGTGAAGAGCCAAATTGTAAATATTTTAGCCTTTGCCTGTTGTCTCTAGAACTATTTGGCTCTGCTGTTACAGCACAGAAGTAGCCATAGAAGGCACATAAATGAGCGTGTCTGGGTTCCAATGAAACCTGATGGATGGACACTGAAATTTGAATTTTATGTAACTTTCACATGTTATGAAATTCTCTATTTTTGATTTCATTTTTTCCCAGCCATTTCAAAATGTAAAAGCTATCATTAGCCCTAGGGCTGTACAAATCCAGGGTGCCAGATTTGGCCATTAGGCCGAGGCTCCCCAGTCCCTTGTGGCTCAGCTGGTGAAGAATCTGCCTGCAGTGCAGGAGACCTGGGTTCAATCCCTGGGTTGGGAAGATCCCCTGGAGAAGGGAAAGGCTGCCCACTCCAGTATTCTGGCCTGAAGAATTCCATGGGCTGTATAGTCCATGGGGTCACAGAGAGTTGGACACGACTGAGTGACTTTCACTTTCCCAACCCCTAATCTAGTCCATGGGCTTCCCAGGTGGCTCAGTGGTAAAGAATCCACCTGCTAGGGCAGGAGATGAGGGTTCAGTTCTTGGGTTGGGAAGATCTCTGGAGAAGGAAATGGTAACCCGCTCCACTCTTCTTACCTGGAGAATCACCATGGACAGAGACGCCTGGGGGGTTGCAGAGTCGAACACGGCTGAGTGGCTCACACACGCATAGTCCAGTCCATCATTACTTGGCGCTGGGTCCTCATACAGTGTTCTCAGCAGCCTCTTCTAAGCCCACAGAGCTAGAGGATGCCTGCTTCTCTATACGGGACTGTCTGACTTTGTCTTCTTTTCAAAATCATGATTCAAGCAAAAGTGCACTTTAATGAAGGACATGAGTTTTCCCCTTTAGTGAATGCCACTTGGTCTTTCAAAAAAATATAACATCCCTAGAAGCACTTCAGATCTCTTCAGTTTTGCTCAAAGCTGGAGAAGCTGACAAAGTATCCGTAAAAACATTCAGACACCTGGTTTTCGGTATACCTTCCGTACTGCCAGGAAATGAGAACCGTGAAGTGTAACATGTACCCTACAGAAACATTGTAAACCTATGGAAAAAGAAAAAGCACACACAGGAAATAGTCTACTGCTACACATCCTCTGTGTGGAAAACTTCAGCGTCGGCTGCTTCATGGTGGTTCGGGGGCATTTTGGGTTCCCATTTGTAAGAGTCAGGTCCTTTGATAGCAGGGAAGAAATTAACTAGGTCTCAGCATCCACTTGAGAACCTGGAAACTTCCTGTCTCCTATCTCTAATGCTGCCGCTGGGAAAGTTAAATTTTAACAAGAATATCAACAGCCAAAGTGGCGAGAAGACCATTGAGACAAATGTGTTTTTCCAGTGTGTTTACTCTGTGATGCTCACCTTCAAGCCAGCCTTCTGCTTCCGATTAAGTCCTTAGACGCGTGACTAAGGACATATTTCATTTATTAAATTTACCTTGAGCTCATTTTTTCAAGATTGAACTGTCATGGTCCATGAATTCTATGACTTGAATTTTCTTTGTGTTTTGTTGCAAATTAGGATTTAAGTTTCCTCCGAAAGCATCTCCTGAGGAATGCATGAAGGTGAGAATGGCGTTGGCGAGGCAAGCAGGGCAGAAGTTCTGCGCACATGAGAGGAAAGTTGTTGTTTAGTCACTAAGTTGCGTCTGACTTTTTTGTGACCCCACGGACTGTACCCTCCAGGCTCCTCTGTCCATAGGCTTCTCCGGGCAAGAATACTGGAGTGGGTTGCCATGCCCTCCTCCAGGGGTCCTTCCCATCCCAGGGTTCGAACTCCATGTCTCCTGCATTGGCAGGAGGATTCTTTACCACTAATCACCTGGAGAAAAGTTTGAACAGAGCTGCAAGTCGGGCTCAGAAAGCTTGGAATACCGCTTTCTCTCCTCAAGTGGCCCCTGCCCAATAACAGCGATCACCCTTCGTACCTTTTTCTCTCAAGATTTTGGCAGTGTTTCCCTGCAAATTCACAGCAGTCTTTTGCTTACATAACATCTTCCCACCACACACGTGCCCAGCTATTCATTAAAGTGGTTTAAATTAATGCACAGATGCTTGCTTTTAGTTGCCTAAACTTCCTGAGTGTGTAAAAGGAATACGTTTATTTATAATCGACTTTAGCATTGTGACTTCCCAGGAACTTGGCCTGGTCCTCCTCTAGTCTGTCAAAGTGCAGAATTAAAATGAGTCATGGCTGTTTGACTCCATCTACTCCTAGCCTGTTCTTGAGGGGGCAGTGTGCTGGTGGGATCTAGGGAGAGGGCTTACGCGGGCTCAGAAATGAGCCTGACCCTGTTGGTTGTCAGGAGGGAAGGCCAGTGTCTCGGGCAGCTGGTGGACTTGATGGGTTGCTGCCCAGTGAGTCAGGTATTGGCAGCTGTGGCTGACTGAACTTGCTGGGAGTTTTTTGTTTTTATTCTATTTAATTTTTTGGTCAATTTTTTAACTTTTTATTTTATATTGGAGTATAACTGATTAATAATGTGATAATTTCAGCTGTAGAGCAAAGTGAGTCAGTTATATTCATACATCTGTTCTTTTTCAGACTGATGCTGAAGCTGGAACTCCGATACTTTGGCCACCTGATGCGAAAAGCTGACTCATTGGAAAAGACCCTGATGCTGGGAAAGATTGAAGGCAGGAGGAGAAGGGGATGAGAGAGGATGAGATGGCTGGATGGCATCACTGACTCAATGGACATGAGTTTGAGTAAACTCCGGGAGTTGGTGATGGACAGGGAGGCCTGGCATGCTGCAGTCCATGGGGTTGCAAAGAGTCGGACACGCCTGAGTGACTGAACTGAACTGATTCTTTTTCAAATTCTTTTCCCATTTAGGTTGTTACATGATACTGAGCAGAGTTCCCTGTGTTATTCAGTAGGTCCTGTTGGTTCTTTTAAATGTAGTCGTGTGTACATGTCCATCTCAAGCTCCCTAACTATCCTTTCCTCCCGCTTCCACCCGGTAACCGTAAGTTCGTTCTCTAAGTCTGTACACTATCCTGAAGGCGAAGGTGTCTGATCTCATCTGATCTTGGAAGCTAAACAGGGTCTGTCCTGGTTAGTGCTTGGATGGCACTTTTTAACATGATCACTTCCCTATTTTATTTCCTTCGAGTCTTGAACAGGAACTAAATTACAGTGTCTGAGAACGCTGTGGAGGAATCCCCAGACCTAGAGTGGGTGGCCACAGGAACTTAAAAAACCCAGAGGAAAGCCCAGGAGCCTGGCAGTGGGTCGGAACCTGGCCACTGGGGAGATCACGTGTCTTGCGCTCATACAGGGCTTCCCAGGTGGCTCAGTGGTAAAGAATCCACCCGCCAATGCAAGAGACACAAGAGACCCCTGGGTTGGAAAGATCCCCTGGAGGAGGAAATGACAACCCACTCCAGTATTCTTGTCTGGAGAATCCCATGGACAGAGGAGCCTGGAGGGTACAGCCCACGGGGTCGCAAAGAGTCAGACGCCACTGAGCGAGCACATGCGTGTGTGCACGTAGAGCTCTTGCACTGTTTGAGGAGCAGCCTGTATACTGCAGGGAAGAATGAGTCACGCACACGAGTGAGAACCCCACTCCCTGTCGTCGTCCTTGAGCCTCCTTTTCCTCCCCTTCTTAGACAGTGGAGCAAGGAGGACAGCTGCGTCCTTCTGCCCTCTCTCTCTTTTTTAAGAACCAGAGATGAACTATTTGCATTGGCCCATTCATTCCAAAATACTTATATAGAAGATTTCTTGGACTCCTGAGAGTTTTTTCTCTTTTTTTAAAATATAAATTTATTTATTTTAATTAGAGGCTAATTCCGTTACAATATTGTATTGGTTTTGCCATACATCGACATGAATTGGAAACACAAATGTTACTGTGATTTAAGTACCTTTCAAGTGGGCAAGTGAAAGATGATGAAGAGAAGTTATTAACCCCTTTCCTGAAAATTACGGCTACACGGGCGCACGTGCGTCCCGCAGATTTGCCAGTGAAAGACGAAAAGATACAGCCCTGGAAAAACAGTCCCTCCTGTCTAGAATGTTTGGTATTTTGAATATTAACTATAACCCACAGTACTCTGAGCTAAAATGTAGGGAGTTGGCTGTAATGGCCATTTTACTTTTCACAGTTAAATGTTCAGAATGCTGTCAACACTTACACTCAAAACTGAAGGACATCGATTCAAATCAAGAAAAAGAAATTTAGAATTAATGTCTACAAATTTTTTGATGAGAGATGATAAAAAAGGGGTAAAAATGATGGCAGCTTTAAGATCAATTTTAAACATAAAACTGGCATCTTAATTTCACACATCTTGAAATGCAGGTCTTTCCATTTAGAAAACTTGTAGTTTACACGAGACATTATTTACTCAGTAGACATAACAGCTGTAGAAGACTGATTGCCATCTGTATTATGTATATAAAATTGCCACGTGTGTGCACATAAGTGTCCAGAATGCACAGAGGGAAAATTGGAACCGGAATGACTTATTATATGAAGCTATCTCATCCGTGACTCTGCCCAGGGTCCTTGACTGTTATTTTGAAACTGGAATTTGTTTGCAGGGCTCAGCTTTTCCTGTTTTGGTAGAGTTGGTTCTGTCCACCTATGCTGGAAGTAGATGGGCCCAGGTTTGAACCCATTCCTACCACTTGCTGTGTGGCCTTGGAGGAGGGTTGCTAGTCTTTGAACCTTGGTGTGAATTCTGTGAAAGGGGATTAACATCTACCTCCTACGGTTGGCATGGGGATGGAGGACTTGGCATCATACAATTCTGGTGGCATCCAGTAGGTTTCTGTGATACACATAGAACTTAACTTCTTTTCAGGTGTTTTTAACCTGCTCAATATAAAGAAATATATACTTTATTTAACAAAGTATATCACATAAGTGTGTATGTGCATCTTTATAGGAGAACCAGCTTAGGATATTTCCCTTATTTTTGTTTCAATAACTAACAGGTTTTACCTGGGTTAGTCTACATTTCTTGTATTTTGGGGTTGCCTGGAGAAGGCAATGGCACCCCACTTCAGTACTCTTGCCTGGAAAATCCCATGGACGGAGGAGCTTGATAGACTGCAGTCCATGGGGTCGCGAAGAGTCACACACGACTGAGCAACTTCACTTTCCCTTTTCACTTTCATGCATTGGAGAAGGAAATGGCAACCCCCTCCAGTGTTCTTACCTGGAGAATCCCAGGGACGGCAAAGCCTGGTGGGCTGCCGTCTATGGGGTCGCACAGAATCGGACACGACTGAAGCGACTCAGCAGCAGCAGCAGCAGCAGCAGCAGCAGCAGCAGCAGCAGCAGCAGCAGCAGCAGCATTGTACTTGTGTGGGCTTCCATGGTGGCTCAGACGGTAAAGAATCCACCTGCAATGCAGGAGACCTGGGTTCCATCTCTGGGTCAGGAAGATCCCCTGGAGGAGGGCATGGCAACCCACTCCAGTATTCTTGCCTGGAGAATCCCATGGACAGAGGAGCCTGGCTACAGTCCATGGGGTCCCAAAGAGTCAGACACGACTCTGTAATAGCACGCACACACAGGGGACTTGTGCAGAACTGGCCTTCTCTGACCCTGGAGTCATTTCCATTCATCATAACACCCCGAATACCTGCATTACTTTGCTGTTGCTTTGTAAATTCCCAGGCTCTCTCTGCTCCTCGTGTCTCTACTAGATATGGTAGTTCCTACCAAGCCTTCCCACTCTGCCACTTGGCATCTCTTTGAAGCAGTTATGGTTCAGTCTAGAACCTGGACTGAAACATTAAAATTTCCCACTGAATTACAACCAAGCACACACATCTGAAATCTGCATCACAGTGAACCATCACCCAGATCAAGAATCAAAAATATCCACTTGATAGCACCCTTAGAAAATAAGTGCTCTCTCGCCACCAATGATTAGCATCACCTGGTTTTGAGTATCATACAAATGGAATCACACAGTATGTACTCTTCTGTGTCTCAATGTTATGACTAGTGTTGAGTAGGGCTATGTATTCCTCTTTTCTGCTGGGTACTATTCCACGCATGGACTGCAGTGTAAGTGTAATTATTGATCAATTATTGTAGATGGAGTTAGTGAAGGACAGAGGAGCCTGGCATGCTGTAGTCCATGACAAAGAGTGGGACACAGCTTAGCAACTGAAAAAACTGTTGAGGGACACGGGTTATTTTCAGTTTGGGGCTGTTAGAAATAGGCAGTTAGGAACACTTTGAAACTTGTGTTTTGGTGAACAAAAACACTCAGTTCTCTTGGGTGGAATTTCAGAGGTAGAGTTGCTATGGTATAAGATATATTTGTATATATTTGCCTTAGTATAGTAGATATGGTCATTGACACACCAGTTATTTTTAACAGAAATTTGTGTAAGGAATTGATTAAACAAGTGTGAGAGGCCTGGAACAACAGAAGGGGATGCTGAGGTAACTCAGAGGGAGACAGAATTGTTACCCACTCGAGGCAGTTACTACCCCAGGGTCAAAGTGAAGAGAAGAAGCTGGGGTGTTGGAATCTGGGAGCTGGAGGACCTGCCATGCTCAGAGAGGGGGTACCTGCAAACTGGTGTCCAAAGAGTTATAGGGAGGCTGATTCTGGGGGTCAGTTCCATTCAGTCGCTCAGTTGTGTCCGACTATTTGCGACCCCATGACTCGCAGCACGCCAGGCCTCCCTGTTCATCACCAACTCCCGGAGTTCACTCAGACTCACATCCATCTAGTCCGTGTGCCATCCAGCCATCTCATCCTCAGTTGTCCCCTTCTCCTCCTGCCCCCAATCCCTCCCAGCATCAAAGTCTTTTCCAATGAGTCAACTCTTCACATGAGGTGGCCACAGTACTAGAGTTTCAGCTTTAGCATCATTCCTTCCAAAGAAATCCCAGGGCTNCCATCGAGTCAGTGATGCCATCCAGCCATCTCATCCTCGGTCGTCCCCTTCTCCTCCTGCCCCCAATCCCTCCCAGCATCAAAGTCTTTTCCAATGAGTCAACTCTTTGCATGAGGAGGTCAAAGTACTGGAGTTTCAGCTTTAGCATCATTCCTTTCAAAGAAATTCCAGGGCTGATCTCCTTCAGAATGGACTGGTTGGATCTCCTTCCAGTCCAAGGGACTCTCAAGAGTCTTCTCCAACACTACAGTTCAAAAGCATCAATTCTTTGGCGCTCAGCCTTCTTCACAGTCCAACTCTCACATCCATACATGACTACTGGAAAAACCATAGGCTTGACTAGATGGACCTTACCAGGCATGCAAATAAAGGGGAAAATATGACCCCTTTTTGAGGACAAAATTCATCAATAGAGATACATATAGAAGTGAAAAGATGACAAAATTAATAGACAAGGATATTAGGACAGTTACTATAAGGATACTCAATATGTTCAAGAAGAAAGAGGGGGAAAACATGAGCATGAGGAAAAGAGAAATGGAATATGCAGAAAAGAAAAAAGTCAAACAATCTCTCACAGAAAAGATGAACTGGATGGGATTAACAGCAGATTGAATGATGATAAAGAAGAAAGAAAAGATTAGGGAACTTGACAACATAGCAATTGAAAAATATCCAAAATAAAACACAGAGAAAAAAGACTAAAATATGAACAAGCTTAAATTATATGAGACAATAGCAAGTGATAAACCATGCAAGGAAGGAAAGGGGAAATATTTGAAAAAATAACGGCAAACTTTTTCAAATTTGCTAACAACCTACATCACAAAAACTCAACAAAACCCAAGCAAAATAATTGTGAAGAAAATATGTCCAATTCACATTATATTGACATGACTAAAAACCAATAATAAAGAGAAAAAATTTTTAAACATTCAATGAGAAAGACATGACATATAAAAGATGAAAAGTAATAATGACAGTAGATTTCCTTTGAGCAGCCACGCTAGAGAAGAGAATGAAGTAACATGTTTAAAGCACTGAAAGAAAACATTTTAAATTAAGAATTCTATACCCAGCAAAAGTATGCATCTGAAAGGAAGGTTGATTAAAGACTTTTTTAGACAGACAAAATACTTAAGAATTTGTCACTAGAATTTCTTCAAGAAGAAGGTTGATTAAAGACTTTTTTAGACAGACAAAATACTTAGGAACTTGTCACTAGAATTTCTTGAAGCAGAAGGAAATGATACCTGATAGAAATTTGAATCTGCACAAAAATATGAAGAGCACCAGAAACAGGGAGAAGGAGAGGGAGAGGGAGAGGGAGGGATGATTTGGGAGAATAGCATTGAAATATGTATACTATCATGTAAGAAATGAATTGCCAGTCTATGTTCAATGCAGGATGCAGGATGCTTGGGGCTGGTGTATGGGGATGATCTGGAGGGAAGATGTGGCGGGGGAGGTGGGAGGGAGATGTGTATAAGAGACAGGAGGTGATGGGACCGGATGCATGATCTTTGTTTTCTGAATGTTGAGCTTTAAGCCAACTTTTTCGCTCTCCTCTTTCACTTTCATCAAGAGGCTTTTTAGTTCCTCTTCACTTTCTGCCATAAGGGTGGTGTCCTCTGCATATCTGAGCTTATTTTTTTTTTTTTTTTGCATCTCAAGAATATCTTTGAAAGAAAATCTACTGCTCAAAGTAAAATCAATAATGAGGGATGTGTCTATGTGTGTCCTCAGTCGTGTCTGACTCTTTGCGACTCCATGGACTGTAGCCCACCAGGCTCCTCTAGCCATGGAATTTTCCAGGCAAGAACACTGGAATGGGTTCCCATCGCCCCCTCCAGGGGATCTTCCCTGCCCGGGGGTTGAACTCGTGTCTCTGCATCCCCTGCACTCTAGGTCGATTCCTTACCACTAATGCCACCTGGGAAGCCCCAGTAATAAGGTACTGTGGTGGCCTTCCTGGTGGCTCCGATGGTAAAGAACCTGCAGGCAAAGCAGGAAACCCAGTTTCCACCCCTGGGTCAGGAAGCTTCCCTGAAGAAGGGAATGGCTACTCATTACATTATCCTTGCCTGGAAAATTCCATGGACAGAGGAGCCTGGTGAGTTACATTTCATGGGGTCGCAAAGAATCAGACACAACTGAGCGACTAACACTTTCACGTTCATGGACTTTATAACATGAAGAAGTAAAATGTATGACAATAACATAAAGTATAGGGAGATGGAAGTACTGGAGTAAATTTCTTATATATATAGTTATGGGATGTTATTTGAAGAAAGACTTTGATAAGTTAAAGATATGTATTATAAACCCTAGGAAAAACCACTTTAAAAAATTATAGCTAATAAGCCTGTTATAGAAATAAAGTGGAATCATAAAACTTAATCCAAAGGAAAGTAGGGGGAAAGGAACAAAGAATACACAGAGAAACTAGAAACCATTTTCTATAATTTTCTAGAAAAACAAATAGAAGGATGTTAGATATACATCCAATCATATCAATGATTATGTTAATTATAAGTAGTCATAGAGAAAAAAAAGAACATTTAATTTGCCACCAGGGTCCATATAGTCAAAGCTATGGTTTTTCCAGTAGTTATATATGAATGTGAGAGTTGGACCAAAAAAAAAAAAGGCTGAGCACCGAAGAACTGATGCTTTCAAACTGGTGTTGGAGAAGACTCGTGAGAGTCCCTTGGACTGCAAGGAGATCCAACCAGTTTCTCCTAAAGGAAATCAATTCTGAATATTCATTGGAAGGACTGATACTGAAGCTGGAACTCCAATACTTTGGCCACATGATGTGATGAGCCAACTCACTGGGAAAGACTCTGATGCTGGGAAAGATTGAGGGCAGTAGGAGAAGGGGGTGACAGAGGATGAGATGGCTGAGTGGCATCACCGACGCAATTGACATAAGTCTAAGTAAACTCAGGGAGATAGTGAAGGACAGGGAAGCCTGGCATGCTATAGCCCATGGAGTTGCAAAGATCGGACATGACTGAGCAACTGAACAGTCACTCAGTGTTTTAATAAGAAAAGATACCATAAATGACAGCTGTAAAATAAAAATGCATTGAGGTATGGTTCTAACATTGATTTCTCTAGGAATGAAAGTAACCATGATGCAATGTATTTGTAGACTTCTCCCCTGATGGAAGGACATACAAACAGCAATCTATCAAGTGTTAAGATAGAGATAAAGGTGGAGAATATACATTCAACAGTGGTTAAGTCCAGGGAGCAATGTGGGGAAGGTGAAGTAGAAGGAAGGAAATAGGGAGCTTGTAGAATGCAGATTTCCAAGTTTTACCATGAGGGATGCATTTAATAGATCTGGGATTGTGCCTAAAAGTCTGCATCTTTAGCAGGCACCTTTGAGTAGTTAGATTGTGAGTAGTCCCTGAATCTCACACTTATGGACACTGGTAGAGGCGTTTAGAGAATGGGACCGTAAGTGTATATAGTCAGACCACCTGGTTTGAATCACAGCTCTGCAAGAATTAGCTTGACACAAGTCACTTAATTTCAGTTTAATAACATGTAAATAGGAGTATTTGGAAGGTCTGAGTAACTTCGTTTAAAGCACTCACCATAGTGCCTAGCACAAAGCCATGACAATGAGTGTGATTAATGCTAAACATTGCTGTCGTATGTGAATATTTCTGAATAACTTGGATTTTTACGTGGATGGTATTTGGGTAGTACTCAGTGTGTGACAAGCCATATTGGAGGTTTAATCAAAAGTGAAGACCAGTTACTGTTGCTACTGTCTTTANTGCCTAGCACAAAGCCATGACAATGAGTGTGATTAATGCTAAACATTGCTGTCGTATGTGAATATTTCTGAATAACTTGGATTTTTACGTGGATGGTATTTGGGTAGTACTCAGTGTGTGACAAGCCATATTGGAGGTTTAATCAAAAGTGAAGACCAGTTACTTTTGCTACTGTCTTTAAAATTTTGGTGTTGTGTTCATCATAGATTCTTTCATTAATTTTGATTTTTCTCAAATATATTAAAATATTATTTTTAGTGGTTTTCTTGCACTTAACTATAGTGTCTAGCCCTTATTCCATCTTAGATAATTTGTATAAATGAAAGAATTAGGGAAGATGCTTATTCCTAGGATTACATAATCCACTGATCAAATATTGAGGAGATACAGGTATGGCCTCTAAAAGAGTGGGAGGTATTAGTGTCTTGAAAGTGAGGGTCTTCTTCACTATTCAAGGCACTTCCTGTACTTCTTTCAAATACCCAGCTCTCTTATAAGTACTTCTGGAAAGAATTTAGTTTACCAAAAATTATTTGCACAAGATACCGAATCAGTCAGTATCTTGATCTTGGACTTCTGAGCCTCCAGAACTATGAGAAATAAATTTCTGTTGTTGATAAGCCTAAAAAAGAAGGAAAAAGAAAAGTAACATGGTATCATTCAGTGCTCAGCTCATGTCAAATATTGTTCTAAGCATTCCATATATGTCAAATGATTTCATTCTCTCAACAGTCCTAGGAGATAGGCACCATTTTTGTCCCTATTTTTATAGATGAAGAAAGTGAAGTCCTTAAAGGTTACATGATTTTCCAAACATCACACAGCTGTAAAGTGGCAGGGTCAGGATGTAAAACTAGGCCTTTTATTCTGGGACCTCACTGTTAACCACTACACTACATGTCTTTTCACCACCCTCTCCTAAACTTAGGAAGCAGAGAGGCAGGAAATACAGGATGTCAGTTCAGGTCAGTTCACTCACTCAGTCGTGTTCAACTCTTTGCAACCCCATGGACTGCAGCATGCCAGGCTTCCCTGTCCATCACCAACTACAGGAGCTTACTCAAACTCATGTCCATCATGTCAGTGATGCCATCCAACCATCTCATCCTCTGTCATCCCCTTCTCCAGCCTTCAATCTTTCCCAGCATATGATTAGGTCTTTAATCTTCACCTTGATTTTATTTAAAAAAAAATTGCAATACCAAGTTAACTGTTCACTGGAAAAAGAAACCATCCAGGCATTCCTGGAGTTGCTTATTATTGACTTAGATCAGGTGCTTATCCTCAAAGACCCAAAATGCCATAAGCCATGAGTTAGTGTAGTCAATGACAGTTGAAAAGTTGACTTAAGTCAGTTTAATGGGGGTTTTAGTAGGACTGTGAGTGTATCCTGTGGTTATTTACCCAGTCCCAGAAAGTACAGCGGGAAATAAGTGCATTTAGTTACTGGCAGGACCTTTGCATTTGTCATTAAACTTTGTTGTGATAATGGAAAGATTATAAAATTCTAATTATGATGACAAAGATATGAAAATGTTCCATATGAATGTCCTCCCAAGATGTCAAACTAAAAGTAATACTATATCTCTTGGAAAAAATTCCCAAGACTACTGCCATTAACTGAAATGTGGTGATTTTTTACCACATCCCCATTAACTTGCCTGTTTGGCCATTAAAAATGTTAAAAGAGTTATGAAAAGTAATGGTAGAAATTTTTGAAAAAATCCAATTATTGGTATCAGTTATATATGTGATTCTGGATGTGATAAGTTCACTGAAGAAAATCAGTACAGGCGCTGACACATGGTACATAGTGATTTAGAGTATACATTTATTTTTTCAATTCCCACAATAAAAAATAAGAAATAAATTTAATTTATATAGGAAAGCCAAATATATAGTTTTAGAGACTTCAACTAGTAGTGTCATCCAGGTTTCTATCCTGCTCCATCCTGCCTTGTTATTCCAGGTAATATCATGCTAATCCATTTAAGAAATGAGACAGAAACCACAAACATTCAAAATGAACTATGACTCATGAAAAGATAAGCTTCACTAAACTGTGGTATGAAATACAATCTAAGTTCAATTTTTTTAAATAATTTATTTTAACACTAAGTAATTCAGATCAAGAGGTTCCATAAGAATAATACATAATATTATAACAATAGTGAGTTCATATGGATCAGTATATTTCAAATACACAATGCTCCAGCAAGTGTTGTAGTTGAACAATTCTGTCGAATCAGTTCCCTAAAGCTAAAGACAATTTTAACAGATATGTTGATTGTAGCCTTTTGAGAACGCGAGCAGGTGATCCAGCTAAGACATATCTGGAACCCTAAACCAAGGAAATTGTGAGATAAAAAATATGTATTGCTTTAAATTTCTAAAGTTTATGATAATTTGGTATACAGTAATAAAACTGATAACAGATTTTTTGGTACCAGAAGTGAGATGCTGTGATAACAAATAACTAACTATGTGAGTGCTTTGGAGCTAAGCAATGGAGCTGAAATCTCTTTGAACAGGGTTTTAGTAGAAATTTAGACTTGTAGCTAAAGGCTCACAAGGAAGTAAGAAACAGGTTACTGGAAACTCAAGGAATGGGGATCATTATGTAGTGGCAGAAAACTTAGAAAAATTATCTCCTACAGTTATGTGAAAATCAGAATTTTTAAGTGATGAATTTGGTATATAAATAAAGATTTCCAAGAAAGTTGTTGAAGGTGATATCTGATTTTTTCTTAATGATTATAGTAAATTGAGAAAGGAGAGAGATACTGAATAACAAGAAAATGGTAGTTAACAGTTGTGAAAATTCTCAGTCTCTCAGATGGAAAAAAAGATGCTAATATTAAAGAATTCACTATCAGAAAAATATCCTTTTCTGAGGAGGAAATGGCAGCTCACTCCAGTATTCTTACAGGGATAATCCCATGGACAGAGGAGCCCGACAGACTACAACTGAGTAACTGAACACATCAATAAAGTATACTCTTTAGAGAACAGATTTATGGACATGGGGAGAGGGGAGGAGAGGGTGAGATGTATGGAGAGAGTAACACAGAAACTTACCTTCAGTTCAGTTCAGTTCAGTTCGGTCACTCAGTCATGTCCGACTCTTTGCGACCTGTCTCTTANAAGACACTTGCAACACACACACACTACCCTTGGAGTGCACGTGGAAATTCATTCCGCTTGTCAAGGGAGATTTGTGTAGAAAGCAAGAACACTTGGATCGCCAGAGTGTTGCTGCTGCTGCTGCTGCTGCTAAGTCACTTCAGTCATGTCCGACTCTGTACGACCCCATAGATGGCAGCCCACCAGGCTCCGCCATCCCTGGGATTGCCCCCCCTTTTCTCATTATGATATCTTTGCCATCGTGAAGGCTTCTGATGGCATGTCAGTTTGGAAAGGGTTATCTCTGTTGAAAGCTTGATGAGTACATCTTATTTTTAATGCTAACTAATTCCTGCTTGTAGATGATCCTCTTCAAGTGATGTTTACATAAGATACAGAGACATGACAGGATAAAAATAGTTACTATGAAATTCTCTGCAGGCTATAAACAGTTTTAACTTTTGGCAAAAGGACTTTATTATTTACATACTCAGAAAAATATAGGTCACACTCTCCTCAGATTATTAATGTTCCTCTGCAAATAACTGACATGCAGAGTGTGTAAATACACCAACTAAACCCCTTCCTGTGTCTTAATTAAATTCTCACAATCTTGCTCAGAGTCTTGTATATTTGGTTTATCTTAGGATCATCATTAATGTATATCAATATTATTGCAGTCAAAGGATCTTTTCTTGCCTTCTTTTTAAAAAACAAATACAGTCAGAAGTTATTTATTTCCAATAATAGATAATGTCCAACTCCAAAATCTTCAGATTTCAATCCCCTTCTGTCCAAATGTCCATAAACTTCATATAACATCAACTTAAAGGCCATAACCCTAGTAGAGAGAACGAGGTGGCACATTCTGTAACTGAAGTAAGAAGCACACTGGTTTACATTAAAACAGTTATTTCTCTGTCAAATCCTCACAGCAAGAACAGAATCTCAGTTCAACGTTTTCAGGCCAAATGAAGCATCATGTTTATAAATAAAGCCTTCAGTCCTTTTCCTCTCTAAGCAGTAAATTCTTTGCAACCCCTGGCATTTGCAGTATGAACATTTGTCTGATTTAGGTGCAGGACAAAGGCACTCTGTTACAGAAAAAGAAGTATTTCTGCACTCACTCATAACCCCAAACATTCCTAAAACCTAGGTGTCCTACGGGGTCTGTAGTGAGTGAAATAATGACTCCCAACATATGTCCAGGTCCTCATCTCTGGAACCTGTAATTATGTTATCTTATGTGGCGAAAGGGAGTTTTCAGAAGTGCCTAAGGTTAAGGATCTTCAGATGGTGAAACTAACCTAGATTATCTTTAGGTGGGCTAACTCTGATCACATGGGTATTAAAAATAGAAACTTTCTCGACTGGATTTAGAGTCAGAAAGAGATATGTGAGTAAAGAGGAATGGCCAGAGAGATGTGATATTGCTACCTTTGAAGATGGAAGAAGGGGCCACAGGTCAAGAAACATGGACTCTTTCTACAAGCTGGAAAAGCCAAGAAAGATTGTCCCCTAGAACTACCGGAAAGGGGCTGTGTGTGCCAACACCTTGAGGTTAGCCTAGTGACACCTGCATCTTTCCAACCCAGAATGTAGCACTATGTATGGCATAATGTAAGAAAAGTTCAAGGTAGACTATTGTAGCTAAAGATATGTACTTAAACCTTAGAGCAATTTTGGAGAAATTTAAGAAGTATAACAGATATTAAATGTGTGTTTAAAGTCACTGACGTTTTAGTAATTTGTTACAGCAGTACTAGGAAACTAATACAAAATATTTTTAACTTAAGAGGCAGCTTAACTTCATAAGGAAAATGATTCCACTTTACAGCAGATATTTTCAGCATTTACTCCTAGCAAAGGAAATGTGTGATGGTTAACTTTGTGTGTCCAGTTGACTAGCCACAGGGTGCCCAGATTAAGCAGTACTTCTGAGTGTATCTGTAAACGTGGCTTCAGATGAAATTAACACTTGAATTAGTAGACTCAGTAAAGCAGATCGTCCTCCCAAAGTGGGTCAGCATCAGTCAGTCCACCGAGGCCTGAACAGAACAAAAGGGGCAGGAGGGAGGAATTTGCCCCTTTTGCTTTCTGCCCACTGGCTTGAGTTGGAGCATGTCATCACTTCTCTGGTCTTTGGACTGTGATGTATATCATTAGCTTCCCCAATTCTTAGGGCTTTCAACTCAGAATAAATTGTATTATGAGCTTCCCTGTGTTTCCAGTTTACAGACAACACACTGTGAGACTCCTGAGCTTACCTAATCTTGTGCGCCAAGCCAACTGCTCATAATAAATACACATATTTATCTGTATACATAGAGAGAGACACATACATATATCTTACTAGCTGTGTTTCTCTGGAGAGCCCTAGGATATGAACTTTCTTCTCTTTACACAGAAACCATGTGCACTATTAGGACGTAAAGAGTTAATTAATCTTGTATTGTCCAAGAAATAAACTAAAAGAATGTTCTTAGGTACTGAAACCAAGATCACTGAACTACAGACCTCAAATTTCAATGATTTTTCATGTCTCTAAGATGCAAGGTCCCCAGAATTTCTTAAGAGTTAGCAACTTCTGAATTCTCTGAAATCTTGGGCTCACCATCAGGATATAAGGATAGGAGGTGTGGTGGGAGAGGAGAGATAAATGCTCCAGGTGACTTCCCAGGTGATTTCCTTAGGGCACTGGAGTTGTACACACACCTTGCAGGTCAGTTTATCGTTTGTTCATTCCTTAAACAAATACTTACAGTGCATCTGAATGTTCCAAGCTCTGTACTAAGTGCTGGAGATACAGTGGTGTTTAAATGCTTTAACAATCATTAGTTGCCCAAAGTAAAAAACACTGTCTTACAAGATATATAACATGTGGGGGAAAAGTATATAAAAACTATTTCACAAACTATCAGAGAGGAAATGAAAATATATTCTTTGCTAAAATTTATTTATTTATTTTAATTGGAGGCTAATTACTTTACAATATCGTGGTGGTTTTTGCCACACATCGACATGAATCAGCCACGGGTGTACATGTGTCCCCATCCTGGACCCCCCTCTCACCTCCCTCCCCATCCCATTCCTCCAGGTTGTTCCAGAGCAGCAGCTTTGAATGCCCTGCTTCAGGCATCAAACTTGCACTGGTCATCCATTTCACATATGGTAATATACATGTTTCGATGCTATTCTCTCGTAGCTTCCCACCCTCGCCTTCTCCCCAAGCCCCAAAGTCTGTTCTTTACATCTGTGTCTCTTTTGTTGTCTTGCATACAGGGTCGTTGTTACCATCTTTCCAAATTCCATATATATGCCTTAATATACTGTATCCTTGTTTCTTTTTCGGACTTACTTCACTCTGTACAATAGGCTCCACTTTCATCCACCTCATTAGAACTGACTCAAATGCATTTTTTATAGCTGAGTAATATTCCATTGTGTATAGGTACCACAACTTCCTTATGAAAATATATTCTTGAAAATACCTTACACTATGTATGATATAATGAAAGATAATTTCAATGTAGACTATTGTAGTTAAAGATAATATACTTACATTGCCTTAGGGCAATTTTGAAGAAACTAAAGACGTATAACTAATAAACCCACAGTGAAGATAAAGAAGGAAAAAAAAAAGAGGAAAAAGAGAACTAAAAATAGATGAGGCAAGTAGAAGAGAACCACCAATAGCAGAGTCAGTCCAAGCATAATGGTAATTAAATTAAATATAAATGTCCTAAAGAAAAGGAAATGATCATTAGGCTGGATTTTTTTAAGGCAAGACATAACTATATTTAATCTATAAGAAACCACTTTACCTATACAAACATGGATAAATAGTAAAAGGTTGAGAAGAGATATATTATACAGACGCTAACCAAAAGAAATCTAGAGTGGCTATAACATCTGAAAGACTTCAGCATAAAGAACATTCAGACACATGAAGGAACATTTCATACTGAGATAAAAAATATGGGAGCAAAGCCTCAAAATACCTAAAATAAAATTAAGAAAACTAGGAAAAGTCAAATTCACAATTTTTGTTGGATATTTCTGAGCTCTTCTCTTAATAATTGCTAGAATAAGTAAATAAAAATCAGTAAGGATACAGAAGACTTAAACAAAACCATCAGCCAACTTTATCAAAATGATATTTATAGGATCCTCCATTCAGCAATAAAGAATATAATTTATTATCTGGCCATATGGAATATTCACTATGATAGGCTATATAATCTAGGCCTTAAAATAAATCTCAAGAAATGTAAAAGAATTTAAATCATACAAAATATAATTTCATAATGAAATTAGATTATTTCAGTAATAGAGAGACATTCAGAAAGTACGCAAATATTTAGAAATGATATAAAGTTTCTCATAAGTCTCTCAAATTTATCCTTTTCCTCCTCAAACCTAAATCTTTTTAGGAGGTTATACCTCAGAGGATATTATCATTTTCCTATCCTCTATTACATTAAAATTTTCTACTCTTTTCTTTTCATAAGCCGCCAACACTGTCTACCAAATACAAACATAAACCATTGTGATTCAATTTCTAAAAAGTTCCCCCTATTTTAAAATCACACTGTATTGCCAGCTCAAGTCCTTCTTACCTCCCCTGTAGCTATTTTATCAGCTTTCCAATCTACTTTTCATTCACTCCTTCAATATAGTCTTACAATAAGCAGTATCTTCTAAAACAGAGTTTCAAATGAACTGTGCACAATTATCTATTAATCCTTTTAGCTATGCTATCAAAAAAGTATTTCTGTGACCAAAAATATCAGGGAATCAGCATATTACATCTACCTCTTGACAATATATACTGGCATATTGAGTTATTTGAATTAGTGCATGAAACAGCTGCTTAACTTTGCTTAACCTAGCATGCCCCAAATTTGTTTGAACAATGAATTGTTGGGCTTTGTCATATAATACCTATCAATACTCTAAGAATAATTGTCTAAAGAATGTTCTTTAGCAAATACTTTCATAAATTACAATATGACTTCACTTTTCCCCTCCTTTCAAAATTTGATGGTTCAAATTTGCTTATGAAGGTCGCTTAAGCTCCTTGGGCTAGGTGCAGAAGGCTTTCACGGTCAGGCTTCAACCTCACTTTGAACTTTATCTTCTTTATCCCCAGTCCACCAATCCAGTCATGACTCAGCTACCTGGACCAGCGTCTATGAACCAAAACCGCCTTGTACTTTCCCTCTGCTTATCTTGCTCTTTCCTCTGTGATCACCAATTAATTGTGCCTGTCTTTCTACAACGACCATATATAGCTGGAATGCAGCATTATCTGTGATGAGGTGCTAATTGCCCAGTGCCCCCAGCTGACTCTCTGCGACCCCATGGGATGTAGCCTGCCAGGTTCCTCTGTCCATGGAAATTGCCAGGCAAGAATACTGGAGCCGGTTGCCGTTTTCCACTCCAGGGCATCTTTCCAACCCAAATATTGAACCCGCTTCTTTCGTGTCCCCTGCATTGGCAGGTGTATTCTTTACCATGACATCACATGGGAAGCCATAATAGCTGAAATACAGCATCATCTGTGATGACGTACCATTCATTTATTCAGAAAACTTTAATTAAATATCTACTAACTACTATACGGGCTTCCCAGGTAGTGCTAGAAAAACGGACAGAGGAGCCTGGAGGGCTATGGGCCACAGGGTCACAAAGAGTCAGACACGACGGAAGCAACCTAGCAGGCATGCATGCAACTGCTAGATACTGGGGCTTATTAGAAGAAGACTCCAGTAGTAAATAATCTCTATTTCCACAATAATCTAACAGCAGGTTTTGACTATGTTACATTTTTGCTTATATTTTATATGTGTTAAAGCACTTATCAAAAGCTGTAAACTTTAGGTACCCTCCTGCCTAAAGTTTACATTCGCCATTCCCTCTCCTAGACTATTCCTCTCCAGGATATTTGTATGAACACTTTCTTATGTCCTTAACATCTAGACATACATGACAACTTCTTAATGAGGCCTTTTCAGACCATTCTCTAGAATTATATTGACTAGCTCCCCTCTCCTTTTTTTTAAATCTTATTTTTCTCCATAATATTTAACATATGTTATCATGCAAATTTTACATATTTGTGTGTTGCAAACTCCATAATCGCAAGGACTTTCATCTGTCTCGTTCATTGTTATGTGCTTAGTGCCCGGAACAAGCCCTACCCCTTAGTAGGTGTGATGGCTAATTTCCAGGGCCGACTTAGCTAAGCCACAGTAATCACATATTTGGTGAAACACCAGCCTAAGTGCCACTGTGAAATTATTTTCTTTTAGATGAGATTGACATTTAATCATCATTGATGATCCTCAATGATGTGAGTGGGCTTCATTCAATAAATTGCAGGCCCTAAGAGGAAAAAAATTGAGATCCTCCAAGGAAGAGGGAATTCTGCTTCAGACTACAGTTGAGCTTTACCATCAGCTCTTCTCTAGATTTCCGTCTTGCTGGCTTGCCCTGCCAGTTTCAAACTTTCCAGGCCCCACAGTCTCATTAATCAATTATTTAAAGCAAAAATCTACCTAGATAGATATTTCTCTATATAGATGGATAAAGATATTTATATCTCTATAGCTACGTCTATCGGAGAAGGCAATGGCACCCCACTCCAGTACTCTTGCCTGGAGAATCCCAGGGACGGGGGAGCCTGGTGGGCTGCAGTCCATGAGGTCGCTAAGAGTCGGACACGACTGAAGTGACTTAGCAGCAGCAGCTATGTCTATATCTATCACTAGCTAGCTATGTATAGAGAGAAAGATACATATACATCCTTCTGTTTTGCCAGACAATGCTGACTAAATACGGTAAATACTTGTTGAATGATAAGTAGTTATTATTAGTTATGTACAGATTATGATTTATTATTATTTACAGATTCAGTTCCCTTACTTTAAGTTCCCAGAAGGAGCTATAACTTACTTATCTATTTTTTCAGTGCCTAATACCTTTATTCATTCATTTATTGAGCATATATTTGTTGATTCTCTACTTTGTTGGGTCCATGCTGCATACATGCCTGTACTTTGCTACATCTCTGGCTTTACTCCCCCCTCCCCAGTTAACTTATTTAATTCCATCTATCCTTCAAAATCCAGTTCAAATATAACATCTTCTGTGACTAAGAAGCTATTCATCTATTCAGCAAACATGAATTAAATGTCTACTATGTACCGAGTACTGGGTTATGTTTGTTGAATAAACATATGAGCTTCTAAAAAGAAAGAGTCACATAAAGAGAAAGCCAGCATAATTAAAAGAACCATGCTCATTCAAGCTGAACTTGTTACAGAATCTATACATTAATAGCATCACAAACACCAAAAAATACATAGATCAGTTGACTGGAGTGACATTCGTCATCTTTGAAATGCAGTCACCAGTCAGCCAAAGAGCCACAGGTCTGGAGATCTTAGTACAGAAAAGTAGCACATTCACATGAAATCTAAAGGTCAGTAAATGCAGGCAGTGAAAAGTGGACAAGTTCAAATATGAGTCCACCGGCTTGAGGGTAATAAAGAAGGCAAATGGCAAAGGGTTTTCAAAGGAATATCATTTTCACACCTCATCCATATTTTCATCATCCATCAAAGGTGATTAGTCCAGGGTAAGTGTCAGCACTACATGCTAAAGCTTTATGTATGAGGTGAAAAGTAGTCTTCTTGGCTCCTTCCCTGCACTGAAATGATTTATGAGCATAACTGAGATTGACAGATTGAAAAGGTCACTTGTCCAGTCAGCTCACCACACCTCGTCTTGCTTCCATGTCATAATAAGCTTCACTTGCAGACCGTCCGAGAGCACATCCTTATGCCTAGGATGCTCCAGAAGCTGAAAGGCCACTGTGGACCTGAGTGACTCTCCGTTTGGTGTGGGTGCTCCTGGTCTCCCCGCACTTGCCTATTTCTGTACTGAAAGCCACAGCAGGTAAGTTTCCATCTCTTGTTCAGCCTGTAAGCCTGAGTCTGCATCATAAATTATATTTTTCCATTTTACAGTCAGAAAAATCTCCTCTTCGATGATAATAAAATCAGTGGACCAGACTCTGCCCTTCGTTACTAATGTACAAATCCTGCTAAAGTCAGCAGAACTTAAGGGCATGCAACTTTGAGCAGAATGTATTCCAACTTTTTCTTTCCTTGCTGGATTTTTATTACCTGACATCTTTCTGATTCCTCTGGATTGCACAATAAGGGAAGGGTGGCCCAGTTTGGGTAAAATAAAAAATGACCCAAACCACTGACCTAAATCCTGCCTTTGAAATTTAAAATTACATTTACTAGGAAGGAAAATAGTTTTTTGAGTGTGGGTGGTTTTCTTTTTCAAAACCCATTTCCAATGTTGA
Source organism: Oreotragus oreotragus (assembly GCA_006410675.1). Lineage (NCBI taxonomy): Eukaryota > Metazoa > Chordata > Mammalia > Artiodactyla > Bovidae > Oreotragus > Oreotragus oreotragus. The sequence continues at coordinate 566,423 of SJYX01005862.1, read as the reverse complement.
CCTCCTGAATGTTATCATACCAGTTTGGATTGGAAAACAGAAGGGTAGGTAAACATTTTTTTTTTTAAGCTTGGTTTGGGGGAGGTCATCCTTTCTGAATTCATTATCTGAAAAGAAGCAGGAAATACCGAGAACTTTTCTTTTTTCAAAAGATTTCCTGGTCACATTGCCAGATTTGACTTGAAAAGAGAATTGTCCAATTTTGTGAAATATTGAAACTTCTTGTCTTCCTTTCCTTCAGAGATAAACTGAGGTGGTGAAGAAACAAAGGTAAGAAAGCTTTGCTTGGGGCAGGGAGTGGGGCATGGAGGTGAGGAAGGTTCACCCTTTGCACAAATAAATGACATCATACATGGCTTGATGGAATGACTCAAGGACTACCCCACTATAAATCTCAAGCTCTTCCCTTGTACCTGAGATGCCCAATGAAGTCAGTCTTTTCAGATAAGACGCCACTCCCAGAAGCACTCTGTAAAATTACTTGGGCTATAGGATTCTCAAACATTATAACCACACATCCACTTATTTATCACTCCCTGTCTGAGACTGCAGCCCTGACCAAATGCAACACAACAGGGGCAAATTTTTATGAAAGAGAAGATAGATTTGATAATGGAAAAAGGAAAGATTCAGAGATTCAGAGGAAGCACTCTGTACATTATAAGACTTACTCCTCTATGTTGTCATCCTTGGAATACATAACTCGCCCCTGACCACAATTTATTGCCATCCTTGAAACTGGGATCTTTTCCTTACTTACTGTTGTTTCACTGGCCCCTGACACAGGGCCCGATAACGTGGAGGCAGTTTACGATGGTGCTTTGATTTCAGTCTTGAGCTTGCATTCAAATTCTGCCAATTACAAGCCACATGACTTTGGGTAAGATATTGCACCTCTTTGAGTCTAATCTATAAATTGGGTATAAAAATTCCTTCCTTTAAATATCCTTCTGAGGATTAAATGAGATAGACTTTTAATTGCTTTTTTGTAGTGCTAGGAGCAGAGTTTGCATTTAATAAACCTTGTTATTATCCATCCAAAAACTGCTAAATGAATGAATGAAGCAACAAAATGGAATTAACAATGGAGCAGCAGTCTTAGAGTGATACTATCAGTCATATCCAGATACCTAAGCGGGGGCGTGAGGAGTATGTCGAGAAGGCATGAAGCAGTTTGACTCAACCTTTTTTTCTCAGCACATTTTCAAAAACTCGTCACGTTTAATAGGACACCTGAATAGAACAAAAAGTCTTCATACAGCCCTGAAGTAGCAGTAATTTAGAATAACACTGTTTCACAATGTCAGCACCACGCACTGGTCATCCCTCAGCCCCATATAGCTATCTAAGTAAAATTATCCATGTGCTTTCTGAAATTGGTATAAAGCAAAGTCACCACATGCTCCAGTAATTTTTTTCATGCTGACATGATGCTTTTTGGGCTTCTGACCTCATTCCAGTCATGTTATACTACACGCTACATCATGCAGAAGTGGTCATTATTGAGAGCTTTCTATGTACTCAGCCTGTTTCTAAGAACTTTGCACAGCATGTGTTGCCTACATGAAAATTACCATTATCATCTTCATGTTATAAATAAGGAAACCAAGACATATGGAATCAAATAACAACAGAGGTCACAGAGGTCATGAAATTGCAGTGGGTATTTCAACCCAGATGGGTGGACTCTAGAGTTCCTCATCATTATGTTCTATGCCCACAAGACACACTAGTTCCACCTGCCTATTACAGGCACCATCATGGCCGTTCTTGTCTATTACTTTGTAGCTAAATAAGTTTTCACACTGGAGGAGACATAGCTGTATACCTGGGGTGGCTCTGTACACACAGTATGAGATCCATGGGCAGAGGCACAGTGTTCTACAGGCAAATGCTATTTAAGTCACAAATACACCAAGGGCCAACATGCCAAGCTGACGAAGTGGGACAAAAATCAACCACATTCCCAAACATATAATTCCCAAAGGAAATGTGGTCTGTCACAAGATCTCGACTACAATCCCATTTATCCTAGCATTGCTGTTGAGGGCTTCTTCAACTTACTTTCCAAATTTTCTGCCAATGGGGCAGACATACAGGTAGCAACTGAACAATTAATTGTGAGGCATAGTCAGAACTCCCTAAAGCTTCCTACCTAAACCTCTATCAATTCCTCTCTCATCAAAGGAAATGCACAATCTTCCTTTCAGGCTGTGTTTGGGCCCAGGCCTGTGCACCTGCATACTGGTAGGTCTTTTCCATGCTGCCATACACGAAGTTACTGCCTTTGGGAATTTTGCTCACACATATTTTTATAGTTGTGCATGAGCTGGTTAATCAGCTCCCTGTTTTTATTTGTTGCTCTTGGATCGATTGCATCTAGATGTTAAGATTTAGCAGTAGCATCCATTTTCCATTTTCTGGACAACAGCAGGATTCAGTAACTCCTGTCTCACTGAAATTTTTTAAACCCTTGCAATTGTACGCTGTATTGCATCCAAAAAAAATGTTAGTTCTGTCCTAGAATAGGCAGATTGGATTACATATTTATTAAAATTTGGAAAACAGGCCAAGACCTTTGGGGAACTCAACTTTGTTACTCCTAGGATATTTAGCATTGCAAACTGCCTCTCCTCAACTGAAACAGTCACGACCAGTAATGGAGAACTGGTAAACCCCTTTGACAGCTTCAGTTGACAAGTTCTTAAACCATCGTTAGAACACTTTTAATGTCGCATATCATCTTTCATCCTAGTGCCACCCCTACTGATTAATTCATCCTTTCTTTTTGTCTCTGAACTCTGAAGAGTCTGTGATCCTTAACAACGAGAAAAAGCCTCACTTGGCAAATGGAAAAACATGAGCTTCTCATTGGTTCTTCTCTACTCACAAAATCAGTATTCCAGAAAATCGCGCAGCATGAGTAGGAAGCATGTCATGCCATGAGTGTCAGCTCAAAAAACATCCTCACCCTCAGATCCCATTGCCGTTGTTTAGTCACTGAGTTATGTCTGATTTTTTGTGACCCCTTGGACTGTAACTTGCCAGGCTCCTCTGACTATGGGATTTCATTAATGTATCTTAATACCTGGGAAAGTATTTCTAGTGAGATAAATACTATAGAATTCTCCATCTGTCATTGGGCTTCGGATGTCCTCATACAGCACCCAAGGAGTGGTGACTGAGGGATTTCTGAGGGATTTCTGCAGACCGCTGCCTCTCTTGCAGCTACATACCCTCAACAGGAACCAGCTAGATAACTGGCACCAGAAAATAAAGACAGGAAAGGATAACATTAGCCTAAGTTATCCTCATCTCTAAACTAGACCATTGTAATGCTCTCGCTGCCACCTTTCTTGCTCACTCCAATTCTTTCTCTTCATATAGACCAGGATTATTTTCACAAATACCACGACAGATCATACTCCTGTCCTACTTAAAATTATAATGGATTACCATTACACGAAGGAGAAAATGCAAATTCTTTAGCACAGCTTACAAGACACTTGAAGCAGACCCTGCCAGCCACTGCAGTCTCATCTTCAGGCATTTCTCTTCTCCCTTCTCTCACATGTTCCAATAACACAGTCATCCTTCCATATCCATATCCATCTGCACATTCAACCAACCTCGATGGAAAATACAATAGTAGTTGGAAAAAAAAAGGAAAGTTCCAAAAAACAAAATTTGAATTTACCCTACCCTGGCAACTATTTACATACCATTTACATTGTAATAGGAATCATGTGTTATGTAGAGATGATCTAAAGAATGCAAGAGGATGTGTGTAGATTACATACAAACACTTAAGCATCCACGGATTCTGGAACTCGAAGAGGGGTTCCTGCGAACAATCCTCCATGGGTACTGAGCCACAACTGTATTCACCACCTTTAACCCCTGAGCCATGCCAAGGTGCATGCGTGCTCAGTGTGTCTGACTCTTTGCCACCCTGTGGACTGTAGGCCTCCAGGCTCCCCTGTCCATGGGATTCTCCAGGCAAGAATACTGGAGTGGGTTGCCATTTCCTCCTCCAGGGGATCTTCCCAACCCAGGGATCAAACCACCATCTCCTGTGTCTCCTGCCTTACCAGGCAGCTTCTTTACCACTGAGCCACCTGAGAGGTTCATCTCCCAAATCAGAGGANCAGGCAAGAATACTGGAGTGGGTTGCCATTTCCTCCTCCAGGGGATCTTCCCAACCCAGGGATCAAACCACCATCTCCTGTGTCTCCTGCCTTACCAGGCAGCTTCTTTACCACTGAGCCACCTGAGAGGTTCATCTCCCAAATCAGAGGATAAGCTCTTCCCACTTCCTGGAGCACATTCTTCCCCTTTCTTCCCCGCCTCCCTCCAGACAACCGCCTTCCCTCTGACTCTTCCTATGAATGGCATCTGATTTTTCAGGTGTGAACTTTAATGTCACCCATGAACCCAGGTCTTTATTTACTAACCTACACAGATCTCACCCGCTTTTTGCTATCACAACACCCTGTTTTTTTTTTCATTCATTTAACCAATTTGTTTTGTTTACAAGTATGTGCCAAGAACTCTTCTAAGAGCTGTGGATACAGCAGTGAACCAAACAGACAAAAAATGTGTGCCTTCTGGAAGCTAACATCTTGGTCAGAGAAGCAGATCATGTTGTTTTCATTGCTGTTGTTCAGTTGCTCAGTCATGTCTGACTCTGTGACCCCACGGATTGCAGCATACCAGCCTTCCCTGTCCTTCATTCTCCCAAAGTTTGCTCAAACTCATATCCGTTGAGTTGATGATGCCATCCAGCCTTCCCCCTTCTCCTACTGCCTTCAAAATTCATAAAATATTCTTCTGAATTTCAACGTATCTATAGTTTTAAGGGTGCTAGACCAAGATGGGCATATTTGCACTGACATAAGTAAGCAAAATGGATAATGTGCTACATAAGAGTGTGTACATCCTCTTTAAAAATAAATATTATCAAACATAAAACATGATTCTAGACTATGAGTTTCTTAAGGGCAGTATCTAGAAGAATGCCTGAATACAGGTAGAAGTTCAATATAAATTTGTTAAATGACTAAATGAATAAGTTCAGTTCAGTCTCTCATTCATGACCAACTCTTTGTCAACCCATGGACTGCAGTACACCAGGCCTCCCTGTCCCTCACTGACTTCCGAAGTTTGCTCAAACTCATGTCCATCGAGTCAGTGATGCCATCCAACCATCTCATCCATGTCATCCCCTTCTCCTCTTGCCTTCAATCTTTCCCAGCATCAGGATCTTTCCCAGTGAGTCAGTTCTTCCCATCAGGTGGCCAGTGTATCGGAGCTTCAGCATCAGTCCTTCCAATGAATATTCAGAGTTGATTTCTTTTAGGATGGACTGGTTTGATCTCCTTGCAGTCCAAGGAACTCTCAAGAGTCTTCTCCAACACCACAATTCAAAAGCATCAGTTCTTCAGTGCTCAGCTTTCTTTATGGTAAAACTCTCACATCCATACATAACTACTGGAAAATCTGTAGTTTTGACTGTATGGATCTTTATCAGCAAAGTGATGTCTCTGTTTTTTAATATGCTGTCTAGGTGCTAGTCTAGTTTGTCATAACTTTCCTTCCAAGGAGCAAGCATCTTTTATTTTCATGACTGCAGTCACCATTTCGAGTGATGTTGGAGCCCAAGAAAACAAAATCTGTCACTATTTCCACTTTTTCCCCATTGATGGGACAGGATACCATGATCTTAGTTTTTTGAATGTTGAGTTTTAAGCCAACTTTCTCATTCTCCTCTTTCATTCTCATCAAGAGGTTATTTAGTTCCTCTTTGCTTTCTTCCATTAGAGTGGCATCATCTGCATATCAGAGGTTGTTGATATTTCTCCCGGTAATCTTGATTCCAGCTTGTGAGTCATCCAGCTCTGCATTTCACATGATGTACTCTACATAGAAATTAAATCAGCAGGGTGATAACATACACCTTGATGTGCTCCTTTCGCAATTGTGAACAAATCCGTTGTTCCATATCCAGTTCTGATCTTTTCTTCTTGACCTGCCTACAGGTTTCTCAGGACTCTGGTAAGGTGTCTTGGTATTCCCATCTCTTTAAGACTCTTCCACAGGTTCTTGAGATCCCCACAGTCAAAGGCTTTCACATAGTCAATGAAGCAGATGTTTTTCTGGAATTCCCTTGCTTTTTCTATAATGCAACAGATGTTGGCAATTTGATCTCTGGTTCCTGTGCCTTTTCTAAATCCAGCTTTAACATCTAGAAGTTCTCAGTTCACATACTGTTAAAGCCTAGCCAGAAGGATTTGGGGCATTACCTTGTTAGCATGTGAAATGAGTGTGATTGTGCAGTAGTTTGAACAGTCTTTGGCATCGCCTTTCTTTGGGATTGGAATGAAAACTCTTCTTTTCCAGTTCTGTGGCCACTGCTGGGTTTTCCAAATTTGATGACATATTAAGTGCAGCACTTTAACAGTATCATCTTTTAAGATCTGAAATAGCTTAGCTGGAATTTCATCAATTCAACTAGCTTTGTTCATAGTAACGTTTCCTAAGGCCCACTTGACTTCACACTCTATGATGTCTGGCTGTAGGTGAGTGACCACACCATCGTGGTTATCTGGGTCATTAAGACCTTTCTCATATAGTTCTGTGTATTCTTGCCACCTCTTCTTAATATCTTCTGCTTTTGTTACATACTTGCCATTTCTGTCCTTTGTTGTAACCATCTTTGAATGAAATATTCCCTTGGTATCTCAATTTTCATGAAGAGATCTCTAGTCTTTCCCATTCTCTTGTTTTCCTCTTTTTTTTTTTTTTTTTCATTGTTCTCTTAAGAAGGCTTTCTAATATTTCCTTGCTATTCTCTGGAGCTCTGCATTTAGTTGACTATATCTTTCCCTTTCTCTGTTGCCTTTCACTTCTCCTCTTTTCCCAGCTATTTTTAAGACCTCCTCAGACAATCACTTTGCCTTCTTTTCATTTGTTTTCCTATGGGATGGTTTTGGTCACCAACTCCTGTACAATGTTATGAACCTCTATGCATAGCTCTTCAGGCACTCTGTCTCCCAGATCATGAGAAAATGAATAAGTAAACATTTAGATACTTAATTTTCTTTTCAATAGAAAGACTAGAGAGTTTTACTGAGAAGCCGGCTTCCCAAGTGGCACTGGTGGTAAAGAACACACCTGCCAATGCAGGAGATGCAAGAGACACAGGTTCAATCCCTGGGTTGGCAAGATCCCCAGGAGGAGGGCATGGCAACCCACTCCAGTATTCTTGCCTGCAGAATCCCTTGCACAGAGGAGCTTGGTGGGTTACAGTCCATAGGGTNCTGCCAATGCAGGAGATGCAAGAGACACAGGTTCAATCCCTGGGTTGGCAAGATCCCCAGGAGGAGGGCATGGCAACCCACTCCAGTATTCTTGCCTGCAGAATCCCTTGCACAGAGGAGCTTGGTGGGTTACAGTCCATAGGGTGGCAAAGATTTGGACACGACTGAAGCAACTTGGTATGCACACACGAGAAAAGACAACCAGGAGCGGAGGGGTAAACCTTATAATCCTCCAGAGAAACAGTGTTCCAGGCAGACAGAGAATCAGGCGCAAGGGCCCTGAGGCAGGACAGTGCCTGAGATGTTTGAGGAAGGCAAGAAACTGAGCTAGGGAAAGTGAACTGAGGTGGGGGACACTTTAAGAGGTGAGGCTGGAGACGTAACCATGAGGTCAGATAGAGCAGAGCCTTGGGCATCACAGTATATCCTCTGGCTTTTACTTTGAAATGGCAAGGACTTGGAAGCCTCTGAATGGAGGGTGATAAGATCTGCTTTGTATTCTAATAGGATCACTCCATTTGCTCCCTGGGAGAATAATTTGGAGAGAGTTATGGAACAAATGTTTCTATTCCCCTCTACCATCCCAAATTCATATATTGAAGCTCTAACCTTCAGTGGGTTCATCCTGGGAGAAAGGGCCTTTGAGAAGGTCATAAAGTTAATGAGGTCATAGGGGTGAGTCCCTAGTCTGATAAGGTTGGTGCCCTTACAAGAAGAGGAACAGGCCCCAGAGCTCTTTCTCTTGGCACTCAGACACCAAAGAAATGCCATGTGAGCACACACCAAGCCTCCAAACTCTTAGCAAAGAGTTTCTGTTGTTTAAGCCACCCAGACTATGGCATTTTATTATTTACTGATGTTGCAATATATCTTTATTATTTATTTTTATCAAAGATGGGGTACAAGAATGGAAGAGCATCTTTCCTTCACAGCCCTTAAGAGAATTTGCAGTTTTTAGCATCTGCCAGTACGTGTTTGTTTCAGATCTTCTCCAAGCGGGTGTAAGCTCAGGCTCTTTGTCTCTCTCCACCACACCCTACTTCCGCTTCTTAGAACTGCACCAGGATGGCTGTAGATTTATAGTAAATATTTGCTAAGAGTAATCTGATGTATTTAGGATTTCCCCTAAGAAGGGTCCATACATTTAAGACATTTGCTTTTCCACTGGAAAAAAAATTTTATTTTTGTTTCTTTAGGGCCTTCTATGTGGCTCAGATGGTAAAACATCTGCCCGCAGTGTGGGATACTCGGGTCCAATCCCTGGGTTGGGAAGATCCCCCCTAGAGAAGGAAATGGCAACCCACTCCAGTACTCTTGCCTGGAAAATTCCACGGACTAAGGAGCCTGGTAGGCTACAGTCCATGGGGTCACAACTGAGTGACTTCACATACATACATATGAACTGATATGATACTTTATATTAGTCAACTTTCCCCTTTTGCATTCTTTCATTCCACCACCATCTATTGAGTACTTGCTGTAAAGTGGGCACTGTGCCAGGAGTGGGATGGGCAGATGAGCCTTCATCGTTTATTTCCAGCTGTTAGCAGATTTTTATGTTTGTATTATTTAATATCATACTGTTTAATGAGAATTAAATATGCAAAAAAAAGAAAAGATGTTTACCAAAGCTGAGTAGCTTTCATTTCTGAAACATTTTACTGGACTACTTAGAGGTCATCTATCAGAACTCAGATGGCACTTAGTCAAAATGTAACCTTTGTACACAATCAGTTCAGTTCAGTTGCTCAGTCTTGTCTTGTACACAACAGGCTACAGTTTTAAAATTTGCATCACTTTAATAGACTCTTGTATTAATTTCCTAGGGTTGCCACAGCAAAGTACCACAAGGTGGGTGGCTTAAATAGCAAAATTTACTGCCCCACAGTTCTGGAGCTAGAAGTCTAAGATCAAGGTGTCAGCAAAGTCAGTTCCCTGTAGAAGTCTGAGAAAGAGAATGTTTTACTCCTCTCCTCTAGCTTCTGCGGTTTGCTGGCAACCTTTGTCTCTCCTTGGCTTGCAGAAGCATCGCCCCAATCACTGCCTTCATCTTCATGTGGCATTTTACCTGTGTGTCTGTGTCCTAATTTCCCCTTTTTCTAAGGACACCAGTCCTGTTGGAATAGGAGCCTGTCCTACTTCTCTATGGCCTTGCTTTAACTAATCACATCAACAGCAACAGTACTTCCAATGAGGTCACATTCTGAGATATTGGGGTATTTAGTTTTTCTAACATATGAATTTTAGAGGGGACAAAATTCAACAAAATTCCCTTCAAAAGAAAGAAACCAAAAGCTCTTCTCAGACTCCTCCATCTTTATCCTTCAGTACTTATTTGTCTTCGATGATGTTCGGGTTTGAAAGTACAATTCTGAACTCCACCTCTTTGGTAAGAAAAGCGCAATGGTGTAGCCAAGAAAACATTTTAGCAGGAGTCAAAAAGCCCAGTCCTAGGCTGGCATATCTCATAACATTTGATTCAGCTGATCTTATTCAGGGTATCAATGAGTTTGCTCATACATGAAATGCAGAGTTAACTTTCATGATCATTAATGTTTCCAACTGTCCCAAGAGTGTCACTATTTTTGGCAGGTAGAATTTTAAAATGACCCCCAAAACCTGCACTTCCTGCTGTTCGCTCTGTGAGGGTTAACTTGTATAGCAAAAGGAATTTTGTCCATAAGATTACCCACAAGTTGACTTTATCATAGGGAGCCTATCCCTATGGTGGGCTTAAACAATCACACGAGCCCTCTAAAGGCAGAGTTTTCCCCAACTCGCAGGTGAAGAGAACATCAGAGAAACTCAAAGTGTGAGGGGAATTCTTGTGAGGGAGTTTCTCCATTGCAAAGCTGGGCGGCCGCAGGGGCAAGGACCCGAAAGCAGCCTCTAAGAGCGGAGAGAGGAATCTAGCCAACAACCAGCAAGAAAGCAGGGGTCTCCGTCCCACGAGTTCCAGGCTCTGAGTGCTTCCAACAACCTGAATACCCTTGGAAGCAGATTTTTTTCCCCAGATAACCCCAACTTTTGAGACCCTAACAGAGAACCTAGGATACCCACGAGGACACTAACCTACAGAACCGTGAGACATAGAGGGTGCCGTTCTAAGCTACTAAATTTGCAGTAATATGCTGTACAGCAACAGCAAACTAAGACATTATTACCTCATGGTGAGGAAACGAATAGAACAAGCAGCAGGCAAAAACTGGGCAGGAGAGAGCAGAATCAAAAGAGGCAAGGGAAAAAGACAGAAGGAGGTAAAATATATGAAGTTATCCTGAAGTGTTTCTACTTGGTCAGAGCTAAGACACACTTCTGGCTCTCTGACTGTGCCCCTGTTTGCAAAGAGTGATGACGACAGGTCTGACTTGAAACATGCAACCCTTTGTACAGTAAAACTCAAATCACACTCCGTACTATCTAGGAAAAGATGCGATAAAAAATATGGACAGGATACAGCGTGCTTTTTTGCACACATTAGGAAGAGTAGAGGGGAAAAGGGAGGTTAAAAGAGAAGGAAATGCAAGAAAGGGAGAAAAAGGACAGAAGGTGGGAGGGGAAGGAGAGGGGAGAAGGGAAGGAAACCACAAAGAAAATATCTTTTTTAGACGAATATAAAATTCTGTATTGAAAATTAGACTAGCATGTATCAGGGAGAAGAATGGGGATATCAAACTCCTCTTGAAGTTCTCCAGAGGCAACAGAGAAATTGCCATTTCCACTCCTGCTATTTCAAACGTTTTTGAGCTTCACTGGTTCCCTAGCTTCTTAAACAGCCTTCAGAGCCATCAAAGGAAACAAAAGCTCCACAACCATGACGTTTAAAAAAAAAGTGTCTTCATGTAGGTATTTCTGAGCCCAACAATGACAAAAACACAAACTCACATCAGTTTGAAAGAGATGGGTAGATCAAGAGCAATGTTAGACATTTCCATTAAAATTCAGTCATTGAAAATAAGTTTTATTAAGAAAGCATCATTCCTGGATTTGCCTCGGCAAGGCAGAGAAATAAGTCCGACATGCTCAGACCCCAGTGAGATGTTTTTCCTCTGTCCTTAATGGTTCTGTGGCTCCTTCAGAGTAATGGGGGACATTTTACTCCCCGTTCAGTGCCCAGCAACACTGACCAACATCAGTGCATTAAAACAAAAACACAAAGACCAACCTGGTGTAGAATTTACAGTAAAACACAGCAAAAGAGCCAAAGTGGGCAGGCAATTAAACAAACACAAACAGAAGTGAGCAAGGCGTACACAGACTTCCTCTGCTGAGTTTCCTGTAAGAATTCTTCTCTTTTCTATTGAGCTATTAAACATAAAACAAGGGTTGAGTACACAGGACAAAGTTCAGCTATACAAACTGTCATCCAAATAACAAGAAAAAGGTGAATATTCGTCCAGCAACTTCTGTTCTGCATGCGAAGGAAATACCAACTCTATTTGCTTTGTCAAGGACTGCCAATATTATTTGTAGAGCATTCTCAACAAGTTGGTTAAATAAGATCTCTTTTCCAGCAAGAGCTGAACGGGCACTAATGGAAGTGTGCCTTCCGTAGCTCTTCTGACTTTTCTCAGGAAATTGTGCATGATTATTGCCATTATTTCCTACATAGATGACTATTATACAATCATCTATTCCCTGTCTTGTGGCCTTGGGAAGACTACTGATGTGATGGTTGATGACCAGCCAAACCCCAAGACTGTCAAGTGACCCAAAGAGTTGTTTATGCCAATCTCAGGGAGGAAAAGTACCACATAATTACAAAATAACATATTTAGACCAGGGGCTAGCAGACTTTTCTGTAAAGGGCCATAGAGTAAATATTTAAAGATTTCAGGGCATGTGGTCTTTGTCACAACTACTCAAATGTGATTGTGGTGTAGTCAGAGATGATATGTAAATGAGGGGTAGGGCTGTGTTCAATAAATCCTTGTCTGTGGACAAAAATTTGAATTTCTTAGCTTTCTTGTGTCATAAAATATTACTCTTATTTAGATCTCCTTCTTAAAAGATGTACAAAATGATTTCTAGCTCACATCCAGACGAAAAAACAGGTGGTAGGATGAGATTCAGGAGGGTCATAGTTGCAGTTTTCTGTGTTTCCAAAGTATATCACTTGATTATAGACTGAATACATAATAAAAACAATAAAAATGATTAAAAGATATATAATAGCTCCCAGATGCACGTCACTGAATTTTGTGAAATAGTAATAGAAATTCACCTTTTCTAATATACTAAAATTCTATCTAATTGGTGCTTCAGAATATACAGTCCATAAAGAAAATATCCTGCAGAAAATTTGAAAGTCCCAAATAATACGACTACCTGTCCACTGCAATTTTTTGACAGAAATGCTGTGTAATGTCATAAACCCCTGATATTTGTTTTCCCACAGAAATTACCTCAGAACTATTTGGTGTTATTGATTCAGCTGAGAAATTATCTCAAAATTAAGGGATGATTTATCTCGTGCAATGACACAATTACAAATGAGCAGTCGTCAGTATCAGCCTTGCTCTTAGGCCTCTGATATCAGTGATAGGATAAATCCAAAGAATCAAGGTTGACTTCAATTGCATGCCCTGGGGACTGATGTACTAGGAGTTGTAATGCAGCTGTTCCCATTATCCACACGGTGTCATTCATAGTTTAAGGTAACACTAGCTATTGTTGGTCTGACACTATTTGTGTGTGTGTTAAGTTGTTCAGTATGTATGGTTTCAAATTCTTCATAATAACACAAAATAAAATGATTGTTAAAAAGCTGTCTAAACTAGTTCAACCCTATGCATTAATTAATCAACAAGTATTTGTCAACTCTCCGACTTACCAAAGCTTCACAAAGTTCCATTTGTGCCTGATGTCCCCCTAACACGCCAGGGCAAGTTCTCTTTCACTGGTTCAGCAGATCATGCAATTGCTTTTCCTAAATTTTTATCTCTCCCTTACAACACAATTACATTTAAATTTTAGGGATCTAGCTAGGCTCCAGTACCAAGAAAATATGATTCAAGTGTTTGGAATCTTCAAGCTCTTTCATTCTCTACAGGAAAATGCATCTTCATCTTGGTTATAAAGAACAAATGCCATCACCTTTTGTCTTTATCTCTGGTTTATTCTCCTCAATTCTTCTTCATTCTCATTCACCGCCTTCCTCTGTCTTTCCTTTCCTTCTTTTATAGTCCCCAACTTTTCTTTTCTCCTTTCATATTTTTCCATCTTTCTGTCTTCCTTCCTACAGACACTGATTAACTATCAGGCCCCATGCTCAGCACCAGAAATTCAAAGATGAACAAGGCATGGATGTATGATATAGACGATGGCATAGATGTGCAAAGAATAAGATGCACTCTGGAGCTGAAAGTCTACTTCTCCCTTGGATCTAAAGACCCATACATCATCAAGAAGCCCACTCTGTGTCCCCAGTTTATTCAGAGGCTTAAAATTCTCCCCCTCAGTTAGCATCCTCTAACTTCAAATATAATTATACCTCCCCAAATGAAAAATATAATTATGCCTTCACTTTCATGTTTTAATAGAATATCTTAAACATTTATAAAAATAAAGAAAAACAAGTCATCCACCGCCGTAATGAACATGGTAGGTATTTCATCTTACTCGACTCAGATTTTTCAAAAATTTTTAAAGATAAATAAAACACTCCAAGTTTAAAGCTTTCTTTCTGATTCTTCTTGAACCCATTTCTACCTAACATCTTTGCCAACCTTTCCCCCACCAAGTAACCACCATCCTGAATCCTTCCCATTCAATTTTTTAACATTTTTGCTATTTATATATAGGTTTTATTATGCGGTTTTACTACATGTATACATAGTTCTTAAAGCAGCATCCTTTTGATCATTTTGCTTTTAGAGGGGGGTTCAGGGTTGGGAACTCATGTACACCTGTGGTGGATTCATGTCAGTGTATGGCAAAACCAATACAGTATTGTAAAGTAAAAAAATTATAATAAATAAATAAAATGATTCCCAGAAAAAAAATAAAAATAAAAAGGTGAAAAAAAAAAAAACAGTACATTATGATATCACATGGTACNATGTACACCTGTGGTGGATTCATGTCAGTGTATGGCAAAACCAATACAGTATTGTAAAGTAAAAAAATTATAATAAATAAATAAAATGATTCCCAGAAAAAAAATAAAAATAAAAAGGTGAAAAAAAAAAAAACAGTACATTATGATATCACATGGTACCATTCCAAAATTTGTTCCTTAAATATACTTTATATATCATATACCTAAGATGTATTCATTTTGAGGCACATAGTTTCAATTCATTCGTTTCACTTGATGAGTACTATCTACCATATATCATATGCTGCTGCTGTTGCTTCAGTCATGTCAACTCTGTGCGACCCCATAGACGCAACCCACCAGGCTCCCTCGTCCCTGGGATTCTCCAGGCAAGAACACTGGAGTGGGTTGCCATTTCCTTCTCCAATGCGTGAAAGTGAAAAGTGAAAGTGAAGTCACTCAGTCGCGTCCAACTCTTTGAGACCCCATGCACTGCAGCCCACCAAGCTCCTCCGTCCATGGGATTTTCCAGGCAAGAACACTGGAGTGGGTTGCTACTACCTTCTCCATCATATATCATATACCTGACATGTATTCATTTTGATGCATACAGTTTCAATTCATTTGTTTTACATGCTGAGTACTATCACGTCCAACTCTTTGAGACCCCATGCACTGCAGCCCACCAAGCTCCTCCGTCCATGGGATTTTCCAGGCAAGAACACTGGAGTGGGTTGCTACTACCTTCTCCATCATATATCATATACCTGACATGTATTCATTTTGATGCATACAGTTTCAATTCATTTGTTTTACATGCTGAGTACTATCTACCATATAAATAAGACAAAAATTATCTTTCCCATACTGATGGACATTTACATTACTTCCAATTGTTCAGTACCAAATCTAATGTCAGAATAGACATTTTAGTTCATGTCTCTCTGTGTCATGGGAAAAGTTTCTCTAAGGTATGTAACCAAATGTGAAATATCTGCACCCCATGCCACATGGTCGCATGCATTTCCTCAATACTGTGGATAGTATCAGTGGCCTTTCCTGAATAGTTGTTTCAGAGTATTCTTCCACTGTTAACATATGAGGCGTCCTCCAGAGCCTTGCAGTAATTGGTACTGTCAGATTTTTATACTTTATACTGTCTAATGGGTTTAAATGTATCTTACCATTGCCTTCCAATCTGGTTTTCATCCTCATTTAGCTATAAAACTGTTCTTTCCATGGATATCTAATAATCACAGTCTTGCCAAATCTCGGAGACTTTGCTTGTACTCATCATTCTGTTTGACCTCAATTGCATTTGGCATACCAGTACCCACCCAGCCCAAATGTTCTTCCCCCTTTGCTTACAGTTAACAGTACTCTGGGGACAAAGAGGCAGAAAACAAGACGTTCCCCCGAAGTTCAGCTGTAAGCCTAGTAGATACTCAGGGAAGGTACCTTTTAAAGAAATATAAATTCATAAGAGGACTGCAAACTTGGGAAACTAAAAAATATACAGGTAGCTTTTATAATATGAAATACATAAAATCAAAACAAAGCAAGTACTTCTCAGTTTGGGGGTATTGCAAGAAACAGCATCAGAACACATTTATAATAGGAACTACATTTAATGCATCACATGATCATTTCTTAATTATGTTCAACGTGGCTATGTGTACAATGCATTTGACAATGATAAGGTTATCACTTATTAAAAATAACAAACATTTAATGTTTTATGATATTTGCATCTACCACAATGTCAAAAAGGGAGTCTCATGAAAGCTCTTTATGATGCGTCTCCCATTTCCTTTCTCATCAGCTATAGTTCATGCTCTATGCAAGTGACAACACAGATTGTAAAACAGGACTATTTATGAAGCTTTAAAATAGGCTACATGCATAGCTATAGATGGAAAATCATCTAAAATATTGTTTATTGGAGCTTATGCATATCTGAAGCTGCCAGCCACCGTTGACATCACTGATGACATTAAACACATATTCTTAAGAAATTCGTGCAAAAGATATTTTCTGAACATTAACTCATTGATTCATCTAGGTGAGGGGATTGAACAATGAATAAGTCTCTTTCCTCACACAACTAAGATTCCAGAAAAAGTTTCTGTGAAAGTTATGCCAGGCTCTAATCAGCATCTCCAGTCTTCAGAAGTTTTCTGGAGGATGAGGGATAAAATGTTTTTGTTTTAGAGAAACATTAGGGTAGCTGACAATGTTGGAAAAAATAAATTTCTAAATGTGAAAAGGCTGATATTGTAAAAGCTTACAAACATTGTCAAAAAAAATGACATTCAGATTTCTCAGAATAGTCTAAGTCTAAAAATACAGAGTAATGAAACCAAATGAATTTCTTGAATGATACTTAAGCAAAAAAAAATTTAAATCATATAAGTCCTAAAAAAAGACTATTCTCTGTACATACATGAAATTGGCAATTACTAAAACCTCTAACCAAGAATCCTCAAAAACTGAATATTTTATGTGAAATAGCCCCTTCAACTGCAAAATGTAAAAGTTTTAGTTCTTTGGAGACTCTCATTAAACCTTGTACTGGGAATGTTTCCAAAATGTTTCTAATAGTGTTTCTTTATTAAAAAAGTAGTGCTTTATACTAAATAACACTATGGTGTTTCCTTGTATTAGTCCTATGATTAATCTTGAAACAGGTAACTCTGCAGAGAATATCACAATTCAAATTTGGCAAAAAAGCAGTCATTACCTTTTATCTTCTTTGCTTAACTTGTGATGGTTGATTCTACCAGTGGGAAAGTCTAGTCAACTATTAGTTTATTTTGAATATATAGCTAGATAATCTGTGGAATAAAAATGCTTTTTTTCAAGGCTTAGAAACTACCAAAAAGGTGAATTATCTTCATGGTTCTGTCAAAGTTTTCTAAAGAAGCAGAATGAGGGAAAAAGACAATTGTCATGGATGTTTTTACCTTCTAGAAATATTAGGTTGGCAATCTAGATTGCTAGCAAAAATAAATAAATAAATAAAATTGGAGAGAAATGAAAATCATTGGTTCAGTTGCCCTATACCATTTGCCCCCCAAAATAATTGCCCAGATGCTGCCAACTTCTCATAGAGAATTCACCTCCCTATCAAGATAATTGATTATGGGAATAATAGCATATGAAACACCAGGTTTTTGTCCTTTGCTTTATGAAGATACATATTTGGGTTAAAAGAAAAAATGCTTGTGGTCCATGTTGAGGTTCTTTGATTCTCAAAAGGAAACATTCTTGGCTAAATTTATGAGCTGAAAGACCAAGTTGTCTATTTTTTTGAACACCAAAGAGATCAATTGTGTAAAACTTGAAAAAATTGTAACTGTCAGTGGATGTTGACTGTTTGGCATATATACCTGAAGCATTGCATAGACTAAATCTAAAATTTCAAGAGAAAATTCCCAACCTCATTTCTCATTATAATACATCTTAAATATTTATAGTCAAAATCCAGATATGGATATAGCATATTAATGTTCAAATAATCTAATTACTCTCTAACTTGATGAAGATTTCAAGGACAATATCTTAAAAGTGACTTTAAGGAGGAAAAACAGTGTCATCTACTCCTACTGTAAGAAAAATGTGAATAATATTTTCTTGATGTCATGGAAAAAAATCCTTTTTGGAAACTCACAAGAAGTTTTTTGTCAAATTGGACTTTATACAACTAACTCTGAATGTTTCAAAAATTACACTTAATTCAATTTCCAAAATTAATTTTTATATAATCATGAGTGGAGTAAAATGTCATCCTAGAGGAAGTAAACAAACTTTGCTTGTCACTATTCGATGCTCATCAAAATACACATAACACATATTTTCTTCATTTTTGGCAAGCAAAAAAATAACTGTACAATTGATTTGATATTTAAGCACACTCTTATATCCTTCATTTTTCACATAACCTACAGTAGAAAAGTTTAAAGAAAGCAAACATACTCAATTCTCACATAATCAAACATTTTAATTACTATTTATATGATTAAGGGTAGTTTTTTCTTCTAAAACTACCACTGAAATGTTGCTTTAACCTATCACTTTTTAATTGGAGACATTTTATTCATTAAAGCTATTGTCTTTTTGATTGATACCACTTTTGTGGGTTCCTTATCTTATTACACTTTCCCAAGACTCAGCTCTTGGTCATGATTTCTTTTCCTTCTTTCTTCTTCCTGTCTTCCTTCCCTCTCCCTCTTCTTTTCTCCCTCTTCCCTCCTTCCCTGTCTCCTTCTTTTCCCTTTCTTCCTTCATTCCTTTTCTTTTGTGACACTCCTNTTTGTGGGTTCCTTATCTTATTACACTTTCCCAAGACTCAGCTCTTGGTCATGATTTCTTTTCCTTCTTTCTTCTTCCTGTCTTCCTTCCCTCTCCCTCTTCTTTTCTCCCTCTTCCCTCCTTCCCTGTCTCCTTCTTTTCCCTTTCTTCCTTCATTCCTTTTCTTTTGTGACACTCCTTTTAAAAACTTACCATTTCTCACATGTTGAACTATCATCTCTGTATGAAGGACTTCCAAATCTGTGATCTTAATGTTTAACCAGTTCTCCATGATTATATATTTAGTTATTTTAAATCACTCACCTAATGTGTATAGGGCACTTACTGTATACATGTCTCACCACAAGCCCCAGAAATACAGCAGAACATAAGGCAATCAGTGTGAGTACCTTCGGAACCAGCTGCTAATGTGTGACCTCCTTAGATGTCCACTCAACACATTGCATTTGACTTTCATTAGTTATTACATTGGTGCCAATGTAACTGTGATTTCAGACTGTGAATTTGAAATCATTATAACCAGGCTCAACTACATCTTTATTAATCACAATAGGAACCATCACAATCAACACGTTTGCCAATGAGAAATAAGACTGATCATTCCTGTAACTTAAAAATTTGTGCTTCAGGAATTGACGAACACTACGAGAGGATTTTCTGCCTCCTGCTGGCTGTGAAAGCATTTTCCCTGCAAAAAGTTGAAATGCTTGGTAGTTGGTTGGTGAGAGGTCAGTGAATATGGTGCATGAGGCAAAACTTTGTAGCTCAATTCGTTCAACTTTTGAAGCATTGGTTGCGCAACGTGCAGTCAGGAACTGTCATGGAGGATGAACTGGGCCCTTTCTGCTGACCAGTGCTGGCTGCAGGCATTGCAGTTTTCAGTGCATCTGGTCAATTTGCTGAGCATATTTCTCAGATGTAATGGTTTCACTTGGATTCAGAAAGCTGTAGAGGATCAGACCCACAACAGACCACCAGAAAGTGCNCAGGCTCCTCTGCCCATGGGATTTTCCAGGCAAGAGTACTGGAGTGGGGTGCCATTGCCTTCTCCGTTTCTAATACATGGTGGCTTTTAAAAATGAGTAACCTTCATTTTTATTATTGTTAGGCATTGAGATTTTTACGTTAGTCGCCTCAGACTGTGATATGTCAAAGATAGGAATCATGTCTTAAATGCCTTTGTGTCCCCAGCACCTAGCAAATTTCCTAACCTATACTAAGGGTAGACTTGCTCTGTGGAAAGAGCCCAAGCTTTGGATTCAAGTAGAATTGAAAGTGTATCCTGGATCGAGTACTAATAGCGTTATCAGTGGTAACCTTCTCTGTCTGTTTGTCTATAACATGAAATAATAACATTCACTTCAGAGAATCATTAGAAGAGTCAAATAAGATGATTGTGCCAGCGTGTTTTAGCCAAACATGAATCTTATTATTGTGACATGAAAATTGAAATTTTTATATGTGCCTTTAGATCTTCCCTGGTGGCTTAGACGGTTAAGCGTCTGTTTAAAATGTGGGAGACCTGGGTTCAGTCCCTGGATCGGGAAGATCCCCTGGAGAAGGAAATGGCAATCCACTCCAGTACTATTGCCTGGAAAATCCCATGGACAGAGGAGCCTGGTAGACTACAGTCCATGGGGGCGCAAAGAGTCGGACACGACTGAGCGACTTCACTTTCTTTCACTTTCTATATGCCTTTAGGCATCCTCCTCTCCTCTTGGCTGGCACCTTTATAAGATGGTTCTTCTTCGCCCAGGCTTCAGGCGACACTGAGGGACTTTGATAACTTTCATTATAGATCAGCCAGAGGAAGAGGCAGAAATAGTGTACTCAAGAGTTGGACCACTGCCTATTTTGCTGATTTCCCTGGAAAGGGATTGAAGAGTTGTGGGTTTGAAGACCCCGGGATATTCATGTGAGGGAATCCGTGGCATCTGGGAAAGAGAATCATGTTTTTTTAAAAAAAAGGCCTATTGGGCCCACAAGTTCAGTGTGAACCTGCATTTTGATGTATCTGCCAAAAAAAAATGAGTGAAATCTCAGGTCGTGTTAACAGAATTATAGAGTCTGGAAGCAAGAGAATGATGGTCCTTCTTTACCCCCAATTGAATTAGAACATATCAGCCATCACATCTCAGAGGTAACATTTTAGCATCCACTCCACAGGTTCACAACTTTGGATTCCAAATATATCACTCAAGGGTCCCCAAATATAGCAAAGAGGATTCTTGAGCAATTTCCAGTATTTCAAAGGTTTTACTGGGACTAAGTTTCTTTGTTGTGAGCTAGAATTGTATTAGGCTAAGGAGGGTAATTAGCATGGGCTCTTTCCTGTTAATCAGAACTCTTTGATAAACAGAAAATGGTCATGGGGCATGAGGAGGCTAGTACCTAATAAAGGCAGTCCATTAAAGAGACAGAATTCTTTACAATTTGAAATTCAAGGGAAAACAAATAGAAAAATGAGGCCAGCCCTACTTTCTACCCCATTTGATAGAATAGTAACTGAGATCCAGAGAGGAGAAGGGGTTAGCCCAAGGTAGTGTAATAATTTGATATCAGGATGAGGATTTAAGCCAAGGTTTTAATAACTCCTAAAAGCCCAAGGATTCCTCCCAACCCTTGACTGCCTGCAGCTCAGAGCCCCACAATTTAAGAGGAACCTTGGCTAATCAGTCAGAAGGTCATCAGAGGTGAGTGACCAGCTTGGTCTGAGAACCAGATTATGTGCATATGGGCTGAAGAGCTGGGGACATTTGGCCCTGAGCAAAGTAGGCTCAGGGCTCACACCCTAGGACTCCACTCCTCTGCAAGGCTGTCCTGGGGCATGAGGAAGAGACATTTTATGAGATGTCAGAGAACAGAGTTCAATCAGTGGGAGAAGCCAAAGGGAGGCAGATATTGATTCAAAAAGGCTAGGTCTTTCTTAGACTAAGACCTGGAATTCTTTTGTAAAGTGCACCCTCAAAGTTACATGAGGGCTATATTTGATTCACCAATTTGTAACTCTCCATTTAAAAAGCACCCCCAAGCCTGGAAGATAACCAGGAAAAGGCTAAATGTGGGATTCATTGAAGGAGATTCTTGCATTGAATAGAAAATTGAACTAAATCCTTGTGCCAAATGGAATGCCTTAAAATGCAAGCTTAAATAACAAAAAATCCCCAAGAATCTACAAAACACACACAGAGAGACACAGTAAACAACCTCCTAAACCTAATAAGTGCACTTAGCAAGGTCATAGTATGTAAGGTCAGAACCAAATATCAGTTGTATTTATATATGCATCAGCGACAAACAACTAGAGACTAAAATTTTAAATATAGGGACTTCCCTGGAGGTCCACTGGTTAAGAATCTGCCTGCCAATCTAAGGAACAACAGTTCAGTTGCTGCTCTGGGACGATTCTACATTCCTCGAGGCACCTGAGCTCTAATGCCGCAGCTACTGAGCCTGCTCCCCAAAGCCTATGCTCCACAAGAGAAGCCACACTGCAACACGAGAGTAGCTCTCACTTGCCACAGCTAGAGAAAGGCTGCGTGCAGCAACAAAGACCCAGTGCAGCCAAATACCTAAATATTTTCTAAAAAGACAGACCTTTAAAAAACATAATAAAATATCACCTATAGTCACTCTAAAAAATGAAGTAATGAGGCATAAAGCTAACAGACATGTATAGGATCTATACAATAAAAACTATGAAATGCTAGTGAAGGAAATCAAAGAAGACCTGAATAAATGGAGAGATACACTACGTCATGGGCTTCCCTGGTGGTTCCGTGGTAAAGAATCTGCCTGCCAATGCAGGAGACACAGGTTCAACACCTGGGTCAGGAAGACCCTCTGAAGGAGGAAATGGCAACCCACTGCAGGATTCTTGCCTGGAGAATTCCACAGACAGAGAAACCTGGTGGGCTACAGTCCACAGGGTCGCAAAGAGTCAGACACGACTGAGCCACACACATACACAGAATGTCATGAATTGGAAGACTCAACATAGTAAAGATTAAAAACCACAGCAGCCCTTTGGTACATATAGACAAACTGATTCTAAAATTTATATGGAAAGACAAAGGAAATAGAGTAGCTAAAATAATATTGAAAGAGATAAAGTTGGAGGAAATCACCCTACTTGATCTTAACACATTATACAGCAACAATAATGAGGACAGTGTGGTACTGGCGGAGGGACAGACACCTAGATCAAGATAAAACTGATTGAGTGTCATTTCAGGGGCCCTGAAGAGCCCTGGTACCATAGTCCTTTATATCCCAATGCAGAAAAGAATTCAGCAAGAGGCAAAGTGATGGATAAGAAGGGATTTATTAGAATAGGAAGCTTGTGAGGTTTACAAGCCAGCAGGTGAGAAACACCTCGCCCCAAGAACCTATTGGGCTACAGTTTTATAATCAAAGGAAAAGTGGGGAGGGGGAGAACTTTGTCTGTCTTGAGTAGATGTCATGCTCTCATCATCATCTTCTCCTCCTTTGGGCAGGGGAGTTTTTTGTCCGCACATGGTCAAGCTTAGGTCTACAAATTACTGTTTTTCATGTGTGCAGAGAGCGTGTCCTAGGGATCATTAACTTACTGAGCTCCCTGGGCAGGATGTGGGGCTCATGCCACCATTGTTTCCTTGTCTGGGGGCATGTCTCGTCCTTCTGTTGCATGGTTTTGTTGCTAAGCAAGACTGCTTGGTTTCGTGGTTAAGCAAACCCACTTTCTTGAGTAATCATTAACTTACAGGGGTCTCCCATATTTTTTAAATCCACCATGTAATTTTTGTGGTTAAGCAAACCTGCTTTCTTGAGTGATAATTAACTTACAGATGTATAGATGTCTCTCATATATTTTCTACTTACAATCCCCTAGTGAGATTAACTATTTAATCATCTACTTTGTTCCTATCAAAGATATAGACCCACATCCTATGTATGTCCAAAAGATTTTTGACAAAGTATAAAAGCAATGCAATGGGGGAAGATTAGTCTTTTCAATATATAATGTTGAAACAACTAAACTTCCATAGATTAAAAAAAACGCCTTTTACATAACCTCATACTTTATATAAAAATTAACCCAGAATAAATCATGGACTAAAATGTAACCTGTACGACTATAAAACTTTTAGAAGAAAACAGGAGAAGATCTTCATGACCCAGGGTTAGGCAAAGAATTCTTAGACATGTCATCAAAAGCACAAAAAAATACGTTAGTCATTGACCTAGATCAAAATTCAAAATGTTTGTGCTGATAAAGACTCTATTAAGAAGAAAAAAAGAAGAGCCTCTAACTGGGAAATAACATTCACATATCTAACAAAGGTCTTTTACCCAGAACATATAAAGAATCCCCTGAACTCCACATTAAGAAAACAAACAGGTCTTCCGTGGTGGCTCCGTGGTTAGGAGTCTATCTGCCTGCCAATTCAGGAGGCCGGTTCGATCC
The DNA here is from genome assembly GCA_006410675.1 of Oreotragus oreotragus. Taxonomy (NCBI): domain Eukaryota; kingdom Metazoa; phylum Chordata; class Mammalia; order Artiodactyla; family Bovidae; genus Oreotragus; species Oreotragus oreotragus. The sequence continues at coordinate 542,308 of SJYX01005862.1, read as the reverse complement.
CAGAAGCAGGAAGACCCCACATGCTGCAGAGCAACTGGGTGTGCACACGAGTTCCCACATCACGACTACTGCGCCTGCGCTCCAAAGCCTGGGGAACACACCTACTGAGCCCACATGCCGCAGCTACTGAAGCCTGCACGCCCCAGAGCCTGTGCTCCACAGGAAGCACCGCCGGAGTGAGAGGCCCACGCACTCAACTAGAAAGTAGCCTCTGCCCGTCACAAACAGGGAAAAGCCCACACAGCAACGAAGACCCAGCGCAGCCAAAGATAAATTAATTAGTTAAAATTAAAGGCGAACAATGCTGTTAGGAAATGAGCCCAAGACTTGAACTGACACTTTACTGAAGAGGAGATACAGATAGCAAAGAAGCACATGAGAATATGTTTCATCTTCATTAGCCATTAAGGAAACACATATTAAAGCCACAGTGAGATACTTCTCACCTATCAGAATATTAGAGTAAAAATACTGACAATTCCAAGGGAGGATAGAGCAACTGGATCGCTTACACATTTTTGGTGGGAATTAAAATTATATATAGCCACTTTGAAAGACAGTGTTTTCATAAAGCTAATCATCCTCACTATATGTATTAGTGTCCTATGACCACTGTATCCAATTACCGCAAACCTGGTGGCTTAATATAGTAGATATGTATTCTCTCACAGTTCTCAGGGCTGGACATTCAAGATCAGTTTTGCTGGGCAGAAATCAACGACTCCATGGGACAGTCTGTTCCTGGCCTCTTCCAGTCTCTGGGACTGCCAGCATTCCTTAGCTTGTGGCTCACTCTAGTCTCTACCTCTGTCTTTACATCACTATCTGTGAGTGTCTATCTGCCTCTGCCTTTCTCCTATAAGGGCACTTGCGATGGTATTTAGGGCCCATCCAGATAATCGAGGATAATCTCATCTCAAAGCCCTTAATTTCATCACGTCTGCAAAAACCATAGAAGTTAACAGTTAGTTACAGGTTCCAGAAATTGGGACCTGATATATTTGGGGGTCACCATTCAATATTATTATTATTATCATAGAGAAATGAAAATATATGTCTGCACAAAAACCTATACACAACTGCTCATAACAGCTTTATTTTTAATAGACAAAAACTAGAAACAAGCCAAAGGTTCTTTAGTGGGCAAATGGTACAACCATATAATGGAATATATGCAGCCATAAAAACAAATGAACTATCAATACACGTAACAGCTTGAATGGATTGCAAGGGTATTAAACAGAGTGAAAAAAGCCCATCTCAAAAGGTTGTACACTGTATAATTCATCTGCGTAACATTTCTTAAATGACCAAGTTACATATGGAGAAGGAGTTAGTGGTTACCAGCGTCAGGTTTAGGAGGAAGTTCTGACGTCAAGGGGTAGCATAAGGAAATTTTTCTTTGTGGTGATGGGACAGTTCTTTGTCTTGATTACGACAGTGATTATATAAAGCTGTACATATGACGGGGCTTCCCAGCTGGCATTAGTGGTAAAGAACAGCCTGCCAATGCAGAAGACATAAAAGATGCGGGTTTGATGGTTGAGTCGGTGAGCTCTCCTGGAGGAGGGCATGGCAACCAACCCGCTCCAATAATCTTGCCTGGAGAGTCCTATGGACAGAGAAGCCTGGCAAGCTACAGTCCACAGGGTCACAAAGAGCTGGACATGACTGACGCGACTTAGCCTGCATGCACACACGCATACGTGTGATAAACTTTCATGGTACTAAACACCCCAAAAAAGTCCATGTTTAAAAAATGGGTAAAATTGAATAGGATTTGTAGTTTAGTCAGTTATACTATATTAATGTCAGTCTCTTAGTTTTGAAATTACTCCATGATTATATAAGATATTATCATTGGGGAAAGCTAGGTGAAGGGTACAATGGAACTCTCTACTACATTATAAGTTTTTGTGAGTCTTAAATTATCAAAAATAGAGAGTTCAAAACAAACAAGAAATTTTATTGGCTCTGTAAATGAGAAGTCCACAAGCAGGGTGAGCTTTGGGAATGGTTTAAGTGGAAGTTCACTGTCCTCAGGCTTATGGCTCCAGCCTCCGAGATTCTCACAACTCTGCCCTCCCGTGTTAGCTTTCTCCGCAGACTGATTCTTCCCGTGGTAGGAAGTTGGCTTCCAGAAGTCCTTGGGACTGTGTTCTTTTTGTTCCCATCTAGCCAGGGGAAGAAAGAAGGAGCGCTGTCTTCCTTCATCCCTCCCCTGGGGGAGGAGGAGGCCTGACTCTGATTGGACCACCTCAGGTCATGTGCCCAATCACTATATCCAGGGAAATGCTATGCACTGATTGCCCACCCCTGTAGCAAAGGAACAGGACTACTTGACAGGCTCATATCAATCAGGCCCCTCTGCTGGAGCTGAGATGGGGTCAAGCCCAACCAAACATAATTGCTGGGTGGAAAGAGCGTAGAATGGGTGGAATGGATATTGCGTAGCCAACTCCAGTGTCCCATACAGCCTCCTTCTTGAAATTCCTTCTTTCCTTGTTTTCAGAGGCACCATTCATCCTTGGTCTCTTCCATCAATGGGTTTCAAAGCATAGGAGTTTTCTAGATAAAGAAGGTATAAAATGCCATTCCAGACAGAAGAAACAGTAAAAGCAGAGACTCAGAAATATGAAGGAATGGACCCATTCAGGGAACAATAAAATTTCTGGTGTAGTAAAGCACTGAGTTCTTCAGAGAAGAGTAGTGAAAAAGCTAGAGAAGGGTTGGGGCCCATACCTAAAGAACCTTGAATGCCACCTCAAGTATCACAGGTCATGGGAAGACATTGAGTGCTTTTGAGAAAGAGTAGTACATGGACTCACTTAACCTTAGAAAGATCTTTCTGGAAGATGGCCCAACCAAAGGCTGTCTTTTGGTCTGGGCAGAAGGAAATGAAAACCAGATCTAGCGTGGCGCCTTGAGGATGGAGAGAATGGGTGGGTACAGCAGATAGTGATATGGTGGAATTAACAGGACCTGGAGTGAATTGCTTGACCTTGGAAATGGGTAGGGAGAGAAGGTATGAGAGTTAACACTTGATACACTTGATTTCTAGCTTGAACACTTGATACATCTTTTATTCAAAAAAGGCAAGAGTGCTTAATTGTGTCAAATGCTCCTAATAAGTCAAAGGAGACAATGATTTATAAGTAACCATGGGATTTAATGACAAAACGTTTTAAGTTGTGTTACAGGCAGAAACCAAGTAGGTTGCAGCAGAATGTCATGAATGGGAAGTGGGAAATAATACAGCCAAGTGAGCTTCCTATCAAGTCCAGGTATAAAACGAGGAGAGGATCAAGCAGTCGGTGAAGAGAGTCATGAAATCTATTCTTAGAGTAAAGAACAATATGTATTTTTTTAAATTATTGCACTTCCCTGCAGGCTAGCTGTGTAGTCAGCCTGAATCTTTATTCAACAAGTGAGTTTTTAATAGTACCTACCCTATGAGTTTATGGTGATGGTAAAGTCTTCATACCTGCTAGCAAATGTTTATTGTCTGTCCCTTCCATTAAACTTTAAGATCATGAGAAACATTGATAGCTCGTAGTTCACAATGTGGTATATTATTAATGAATATTTGTTTAAATGAATGATGCATTTAAGACTCTGAGCCCACCCCTGTCCAAGGTAAACACTCAGGAAAGCTAGCCAACATGTATAATATGATCCTGTTGGAAAGGAAGGGCTTACAGGAGGAAGCCCCATGCTCTTGGCTTGCTGTTTTCCAGACCCTGATGAGGTACCCCCTGATTGCCAAGGTGGAAACATGGGCAACTCGGTGGAGGTGCCGGGGACGAGCCCTCTCAGGCAGAGTCACCCCTTCCTGAACTCATGGCTGGACTGCAATGAGGAGCAGGATAAGGATCCCAAACGCCTCCTCCAGCACTGCTTCATGGCTACAGTGACCGCCCGTGACCTTCCAGGGAGCCCTGAGGAAGTTCCTGTCCCCAGTCTATTATACGCAGCCCCATAAACATCCAATAAATGTCTCTACACCATCCTCTTCTGGAGTCTCTTTTTGGTGTTCGAAAAGGAAAAAAAAGGTGGGAGTGGGGGGGATAATCAAAGGGACTTTGGAAACCTAACAGGATAAATGAGTGCTTTTCCTAGCAAACCCACTCAGGTTCCGCTGGGAACCCAGCTACAGTGCTCTGCCTGGCCCACTGTGGGCTGAAGGGAGTTTAGAAGTGGGTCCCCAGTAAAATGGTCATGACAGCTCCATGTGATCAGGGAGAAGTCTAGGGCCTGTGGAGATTCAGAGGAACCCCTTACCTAAACCGGGGAGTCAGGGAATTCTGACTTAGTCTTCCTGCCACAGAGCAGATGTACTTAGGAAATCCAGGGAAGATGGCTAGGGCCCAGAAGCAGTGACTTCTGCCTCTCCAACAGCTCAGCATTGCTCCTGGAGTGAGTCCCTTGCCAAGGAACAGAATGAGAGGGACTAGAGCATACTCACTGGACTTCCCAGGCGCTGCAGGGGTAAAAAGTCCACCTGCCTGTGCAAGAGAGACAAGAGACATGGGTTTGACCCCTGAGTCAGGAAGATCCCCTGGAGAAGGATATGGCAACCCACTCCAGGATTCTTGCATGGAAAATTCCATGGACAGAGGAGCCTAACGGGCTACAGCCCATGGGGTCACAAAGACTTGGACATGCCTGAGCATAGCATTAATATCACTACAGAGTGCATACACAGGACCCAGCCACGTTTAGTATCGTTCCGCTCTTCAGGTGATTGAGAGAGTGAATAGTCAAGTGAGTGAGGGGATGAACGGTTAATAGGCTCCACAGCATGGTTTTGGTAAAGTCCCCTAGCCTCTCTGAGCCTCATTTCCCTTGCAGGGTTATGGTGAGCATTGAGATGATGTATATGAAACTTCTTCCTAAACTTGAAAGTGCTACAAAGATGTAAAAAATTATAGGTGAGTATTTTTCAATGTAACATAGTGATTAAGAGCAGGGACTTCTGAGCCCAATGCCTGGTCCAAATCCCATCCCTGCCCTTACTTGCTAAGTAACATTTGCACCTAATCATCTGTACAAGCAGGGATAACAGTAGTATTTACCTCATAACATTTGGGGGAGGACTAAATCACTTCATCCATGTAATTAGAACAAGGTTGGCAAATGGAAAGCATTGCGTTAGCTCTTATTAGGTTTTAAAATATTATTAGTCTGACAGCAAAGGAATCTTAGGGCAGGATGCTACTGCCACCCCTCTCTCCCAGCTATGCTCCTTATCTTCATTTTGTCAGTGGCTTTAGGCTTTTCATTAAGGCAAGGATGGGGAGACTCAGAATCCACGGAAAGCGGTTCTTGACATTTTTGACATTGACATAATCTGCCGCTGGATTTGGCAACAGTGAAATGGTCACTCTTAGACCTCTGTGCGTGGGGCCTGAACCAGCCAAGGACACATGACAGGTGGAAAGGCCTCGTGAGTCACCCTCAGAAGTGCCCTAGGCTGCAAATCAAGAGATCTCAGTTCTGGTCTTGCTTTATTTGTGGTCTTCTGTGGCACGTGTATGTGTAATTTTCAGCACTCTAAACCCAGCACCTTTTCCCCTTATTGTACTTTCCGTGGTGTTTATCCTGTTCAGGTTACCAGAAACAACAGGGAATTATCCACAGCTTCTCCCCTCAGGGAGTCCATGTGACGGGTGAGATGGGCACACAAAAGAGCAATGGACCCACTGTGACCCTTCATGCAGCTTGAGGGAGGAATAAGCGATGTCTGAGCTGAATCATCAGAGATGAGTCAGTTTCCAGGTAAGACAGAATCATTAGAAATTATGGCCAGAGTACAATCTGTTCAAAAACAGTAAGAAAAAAAGCCTAGCACAGCCTAAGCATTGCAAGTCATTTGTTGTAGAGAGAGCTTAGGGGGTGTGTTTGTGCATGCATGTGTGGCGGAATGGGTGACAGGTAGAGGGTGTAGTCACTGATGGACTTTGTGACCTTTCACAGGACAGATCCTGTCCGTCTCCTTCGTATTCACATCAGGAAAATCTCAGAGATTTTTCCTCAGAGCACCTTCTGGCAGGTTAAAGGAAGAATCCTATAAGGACCTTACTTTTAGACTGTTCTTGGTCTGTTAGGCGGAGAGGATCTGTAAATTCTAAAAATTCAAACGGTCATCAGTGGCCTAAGCAGTGGTCCTCAAACCTCAGCCAAGGTCAGAATCAGCTGGAGGGCTAGTTTAAAACACAGATCCTTGCCCCCCTTTCCCCGCCCCCTCTGCCGTCAGAGTGTCTGATTCGGTAGGTCTGGAGTAAGTCCTCAGAATCTGCATTCCTAATGAGTTCCAGGCAGTGCTGGTCTGGGACCACCCTTTGAGAATGACTGGCTAGGAAGAACAAAGAGAATTCAAAGCTGGAGAGGCTAGAAGGAGACCTCACACTGAGCAGGGCCCCAAGGCCTAGTGGAATCTCCCCAGCAGAGCCTCTGTGGATGGGGTGGGGATAGGTGGAAAACAGATTCGTGTGCTGCCTTTGCTGACCTACACATCCCAGGCCCCCCGTAAAGCTCCTCCCCATCGCCCTTGTTCAGCATCTCTCATCTGAATTCGATCAGCCCCCAGTGGCTCACACTGGTGTTGGTCTGCCTCAGTCCTGGGTTGGAAACAAGCTGCCCAACCTGTGCAGCAGGAACCCCCTCCCTCAGGGCAGCCAAAGAGGAAGGAAGCGGGGTGGGCTGACGCACAGACAGAAATAGTCTGAGGTCACTGCTGCTCTCAAGCACACATCGACCGGCTGGCAATTATTTCTCGTAAATTGCTTTCCCGGTTATGTTCCGAACACGTGTGTGTGCCTGCCTGAGAACAAACACTCAGAGGGCACGGGGTGGAGGTGGCTTGCTGGGGAGGGGGGGCTCCAGATGGAGTGGAGCCCAAGTCTGAATCTTTGACCGAGACTTAGGAGGTACTGAATCTTACAACGCGGAAATATTAGAACCTTCCTCTCGGTTTTATAGCGCTCCTGTCAGGTGGTTTTCCAGCCTCTCCTCAAACATGTACATTTGTTTGTTCCTTCAGCATCATTGACAGTGATTCTCTGCCAGAATCTGGGCTAAAGGAAGTCCCAGTTTCCATCCTCAAGGAGTTCATGGCTATGGTATCTACAAGAGATCCCCAATCCAGTCAAGGGCTTCAGGGAAGGCTTCTTGGAGAAATTGATGTGTATATCAAGTCTTGAAGGAAAGGGAGTTTGTGGTACAAGATGGAGAACAGCATTCAAGGCAGAGGGAACTGAAACACAGTGACCCAGGGCTAAGAGAGAGCAAATAATGATTTCAAGAAAACAATCAGTAGTTGAATTTGCTGGACACTACAATGTGGGAGATGGTAAGGGATGAAGCTAAAGGGGTATATGGGCCAAGTCCTGAAGCCTTGCCACATCGAGGGTTTCATCCTGTGGGCAAGGGGGAGCCTTGGGCAAGAGTTTAAACCATTGGAAGGAACTCGGTACCTTATGTGACAGCTTTTTATGTTCTTTGTGACACTGAAGTGAAATTTGCCACCCAGGAGCTCTGCTTTTGGGACCTAGTCAATAACTGTCCCTTTGGTTCCTGAAATGTCAGAAGTCTGACAGACAGTGATGGCTCTTTTGCCTGTAAGAAATGGCTCAAACCTTGGACATCTCTCCTCTTGTCAGGAGGAGGTCATTCCACTGCCGATTGGGACACTGTTCCTCTTGGTCTGGGTCCAGTTAGCCCAGGGGCCAGAGTGCAGACAAACAGAGCCCAGGCCACAGGTCAGAGCCCAAGGGAAACGTGCCTTGCTCTATCCCAGAGATCTCGGAACACTTGCAAGGGTGTGAATGACTCCCTGCATGCCTTCTACATACCTCATAAGGTCTAGGCTGCCCAGAGTGCATGATCCACAAAGGGAGTGTTGACTGAGGATGTACTGTGGGCCCACTATGTTGACAAGTTCTTAAGGATACATGATGCTGTCCTGCCCTTAGGGATTTACTCACTAAAGATGAATAGTAGGTTTGACCCATGAGACCCCTAGAGAGCAATAAGATTTTGAAAGCAAATGTCAAGCTGTGGTGTATAGGCCATGAAAGCTGCAGAGATTCTGAAGCAGGAGGAAAGAAGTAGTCTGAAAACTTTTATGGAGGATATGAGGATTGAATCTGACCCTGGTGCACCATGGCAATATTCAAAGGGTCTCAGTAAGGTAGGGGAAGTGTTCTATAATGTCAACTTTATATTTAAAGAGAGTACCGTTTGTGGCTCCACTGCTTTGGACAAGTAGACCATTCACCAGCCCCACCCCCAGCCATAGTCATTTAACAAACTACATTTAATATGTTTGGGATGCCTTGCCCTGAGCTCTAGGAACAAAAAAATCAATCAGTCATAATTCACATTCTTGGAGAGCTCTTAGGCTATTGGAGGAAGACTGATAGGTTAATACACAATTAGAATAGTTTGGAAAGTGCTATGATTTTGTTATTTGTCCAGTGGTTGAAAGATGGCTTACCATTAAGATAGGTTATACAAACTTACATGGTGTTACATTAGTGCAATGTAACTTTGCCACCCCTCCCATCAAGTAGTGGAATGTATTTTCCCATCCTTTGTTTCTGTGCTGACTTTGCAACTTGCTTTGACAAACAGCAAGTGGCAGAAGTTACACTGTGCTATTTTGAGTCTAGGCCTCAAAAGACCTTGCAGCTTCCTCTCTCACCCTCTTGGAATGCAGTGTTACCATGTAAGGAAGCCTGGGCTGGCCTGCTGGTAGAAGAGACCATGTTGAACATATGTGAGCTCTCCACTGAGGCTCCCAGGCCAACCAGCACCCAGCTGAACTACCAGTTAACTGCAACCACTGAGTGATCCCAGGTGAGATCAGCAGAAGAACCACCAGCTAAGCCTAGCCCAAAGCCAATTCATAGACTCATTAGCAAATATTAATAAATGGTTATTATTTTAAGCCATATGTCTTGGTATAGTTTGTTACACAAGGATAGATTACTGATATAGTTATTTTCACATATTTCATTACAATTGTGAATATACCTGTCTTCTCCATTATTTGGTGAGCTCCTCCTTAGAGTTAAAAAAAGGTCTTTGTGTTATCTTCTGTTTGCTACTCTAGACCCACTCTCTTCCTTTCTTGACCTTGATCCATATCTTAACAGGAGGATTTGTATGGTTTACCTTAAGGCATTACTGTGCCCTTGGATTCTAGTAGGATTTGGCCAACTAAAGTTAAAGCAGAGTATAAATTCCCCTAGCTTCCTCCCTGAGGTTACATCATGGATTGACTGCATCTCTATACCAAGAACATAGCTCCTGATAGACTGCCCTTACCACAGCTCTCTTTGACTCCAGATTCTTGCAATTGCTCCCTCCTCCTTGCTCCTTTAAGCCTAAGGGTAGTAACTAGTGCCTCAATATTACTTGCCCTGCAGTATTGCCCTATTCCTCTTCCCTGCATTACATAATCCCTTTATTAAAACCCTTCTCAAAGTATCCAATTTGAGAAATGCCATCTGTTTCCTCCCAACATCCTGATTGATTGTGTATTATTGATCTACCCCAGCTGCCACCTAGCTCATGGTATATGCTCAATAAATATCATTAGGTGAAGGAATGAGGTTCCGAGGGATCTGCTGATATAGTTATACTTTGGTCAAAAAGACCTAGGTCTGCATCTGGGCTCTGTGGCTTCCTAACTGTGTGAGCTCGGGCAAACTTCACTCCTCTGAGCCTCATATGCTAAATAACAAACACCAACACTGCAGGATTATTGCTTGGATTATAGCTAAAGTTTGTAAAATCTTTGGATCACAGTAAATGACAATATGACTTTGGTGGGGAGATAAGAGGGATTTCATAACCATTTTCTCATTTGATTCTTACTATACCACTATGAAGATCACTATCCCCATATATTTTTGGGTTTTTAAGCAAAGTAAGATCAGGAAGAAAAGCAACTTGCCCAAGCCCACACATTGAGCTGGAGGTAGAGTCAGAATTTGAATCCAAGTCACAGACTCCCAGTGCAGTGCTGTTTCTGCCCTACAGGTGAGGAAGAGGCATGCCCTCCTTCCGTCCTATAAGCCAGTTGGGAAAGAAAACAAAAAACGAAGTGGGCACTCCTAGGAGAAGCCAGCAGGGGCCATCTGCCGCAGCCTTTTCTTCCACAGAAATTTTTGAGCTTTTCCAAGAAAACGTCTTGGCCTGGCTGCCTTCCTCATTGTCTAGCAGGATCCTTGAGAATTAAATCTGCGTTTCTGTAGCCTGGGGATTGGGAGAAATCGCAGTTAGCCAGGAAGCCCCAGGACATGAATGCAGGGCATTTTGTAGGGCAGGTCAAGGTACTAGACATCCTCTCCTTCACCTGCACCTGCTTGGGCAGCCATTTCTTGCACTCAGGGCTTCCTTGGCCAGCAGGGCTTCAGCCCTCAGTGAGTGAGCCCTTCTCTGAACTAACCTGGCACTTAGTAGGTGCTCTTCAAACCTGTTGGAACAAAAGAATGACTGTGTCTATTGACACAAACATTCATTCGACAAATACCAGATGTCCCCCCTGTGCCTCGCCACGTGTTGGGGTGGGGGACCCAGAGACAAATCAGCCCATGCCTCACAGATTGCATGATCCTCATCTTAGTATTCACCATCTCCATTGTGTTTGCTAATAGTTTGATCAAACACTCTTAGGGCGCAAAGGGTCCTTGGAAACCGACTCTTTCAATTGTCTCATTGTACAGACAGACGGGGAGACCAGCGTTCAGAGAAACAGCATTCCGGTACAGAGAAGAGCGCGGATCAGAGGTCAGGAATGCCTGCCCTGCCAGTGACTTGCTGAGGACTCTCGACCTCTCTGTGGACCTGTTCTCCGTGTCTATAACACGAGGCAAAAAGCAGAACGCATCGGCGCAGAGGCCTGTCCCGAGTGCAGAGCTCTGTCTCCGAGAAGGCCTTTCTCCTGGGAGAAGGGAGCTTTCTTTGTGAAACCTTCAATTTCAAACCCTGCGGCAGCCGTTCCCAAGCCCCGCCTCCTCTCCAGGCTGCCGAGCGTTACCATGGAGACCGTAAGCCCCTCGCAGCTCCCTGCTGTTTCGCACCCCTCCCCCATTCACCTCGTCTTTAAGCCGTTTCTTCCGTGGCTGCAGCTCTCCCCCAGGGATGATAAACTCCCGAACTTTCCCAAGACAGGAATTATTATCCCATTTGTAACTGGGGAAAACTGAGACCCAGAGAAGCGCAGGGATTTGCCCCACGTTACCAGCAGCATCATAATCAAAGCTTTCCTCCACGAGAGACACCCCTTCCTCACCACAACCACACCTCCGTGTGGCTTTATGCGATTCTATTCAGGGAGGTTTATTTTCTCTTTTTTCTTCTTTCTTCATGGTTGGTAGTTTTTTTGTTCTAAGAAGATTGGAATATGTTCGGACTAAACCTAGAGCGACTTGAAGTTCAGTCTTTACATTAGTGACTTTAAATCTATTCTTGGATATGTTGTTTAAGTCCTTTGTTCACCGAAAATAGTGCTGGATGATAAAACCTGCCAAAAAGCTATCGCAGAATGTACCAGTCCTGATTATGCTGATGCAACTAGGATAGTCACATTTCAGAGCACTGCAGTTTGCCAGAAGGCATTAAGAAAACAGTACATGAACGTGCAAAATTTATTCAACAAAATTCCAAAAATTTGGACACATTATACCAAATAGTTAAAAGTGTTTTTACAACTCTTGAAGACAAGGGTATCAAAACTTTGGCATATGAAAAATAGAATTTATTCTGCAAAGCTGAGTTCCAGTCCCAACTGGCTTATTTTGAACTACACATGACTAAACCTAAAGGTAGAAAAGCACCCACTCCAGTGTGATGGAGTGATGTAAAAGGACTTTGGAAGGTATGACATGTGCAAAGATGTTATTTATTGTTATTAAAAGAAGATTGGAGAAGGATAGTGTGAATTTTTCCCAAGGGTCTCCAATTGTCAAATGATTAGTTTCCAAAATTTTCTATAACTACCATATGTGATGCTAAAGTCTGTGATTCTGGAATCCTGATCCTGATTCAAATCCCAGAACTCTGTGAGCTTCACTTTCTCTGGTTCCATATAAGCATGAAATTTAGGTATTAGACCAGGGCAGGATGGAGACCCAGGTCAGCCTTCTGGGCTCACCCATGAAGCCTTAGCCTAGTTCCCATCAGACCTGTCTCCAGTTCATCAGCCTTCCCCCAGCCAGCTTTTGTTGAGGCTCATTGCCTGGATTATCCATAATCATCACAAATATTCTCCCATTAGATTCAATTAAACCATTTCACCAACATTGCAGGAATAAAAGCTTCCCTTGATTATTAGACCCAGCAGAGGAGGTCCCAATTTAGGGTGAGTCCACCTCCCAACTCTTCACCCTATACCCTAAACACCCTAATTCCCTCACACCCCAGATCAGCATAGTGGCTTAAGGAGTGTTCCTTTCTGTAGGTTCGGGTACATGATGTTCCCTCTCTGCTGGCTTCACAGGCAGCTACTGACTCATCCCTGGTGGCTAATGTACCAGGTACCCACATATTCACATGGGGCTGTTCACAGGGTGCAGCAGCATATGTATGTGTGACCTCATGTGTGTGGACATCACCAGAACACCAGTCCTGGGGTACAGGCCACTACTGTTTATAGGGTTACTTTGAGGTATTACCTTCCTCTCTATCTAAAGAGAGGATTCTGGTCCTGTGGGCCTTTGAACCAGTGTATCAACAATAAACTGTTCAACAATAATGTGTGATGGAAAGTGATATATAAATACACTGTACTACTAAGGCGTTCATGGTCAGTCCCATACCACACTGCGGCCTTGCTGTGTGACCTCAAGCAGGATTCCAAGAGACTGGCTGCTCTGCAGACAGATCGTCATCACCATTACCACTGTCATCGTCATCATAGTGCTTTTAGCTCATAGAAGCCTCACAAAACCTGGGGAGGTAGGAATTGCCTCAGTTTGCCAGATGAGAAAACTGAGGTTCAGAGAGGCTTAGTGATCGTTCCAAGCTCACAGAGCAAATCAGAACATGAATCTAAATCTCCTGTCTCCAGAGTCTTCTCTGTCACATGGCCTCTGTTTTAAAGGAACAAGCTGAAAGCAGAACACTGATTCAACAGAGACACAGAATGTCAGGCCAGAAAGAGGTCTTAGTGATCTGCACATCCTTTCCCTCCTTTCACTGATGACAAAGCTGAGGCCTGGAGGGAAGAAGTGCCCTTCCGAACTTCACACAGTGCCATCTGTGAAGCCTTATTCAAGAGCCAGGGTTTGAATGCAGTTCCCTTGCCTTCCAGTTTAGTGACTATTCCCCACCCCACCATGGAGCTCATTTTAAAGCTGATGTAACTGAGATGGACAGCAAGCAAATACATGGTCCACCCAGCTATTGGGATGAGGGCCTGCCTAAGATGTGGGCCCGGAAGAAAGGGCACGGCAGCAGGACAGCTGGAAGTAAGAGGCTTTGCACCTCCATCCTGTTCTCTCACAATCAGGAAATGTCTCCAGACATTAAGAGCCAATTACCTCCTCCTGATTGCAAGAGACTTAAATTTGTCAGTTGTTAGAATAGCTGGGGCAAGAAGTCTGAAGACAATTAGTTTAGACCTGGACAGATCAAACTCGTCTGCCCAAAGAACTGGACAGTCTGCAATCATTAGCACCTTGATCTGAGCCCATACCTAGAGGCTAGGGAACTCCCATGTGCCTTGACTCTTGAGACAGCCTTCCCACCATGCAGATACCCCTCAACTGCATCGTGACTCCAGAGTCAGCTCAAACAGCATTCTTATAGGAAGATCTTTTTGGACTCCCACAGCCCTTATGACTTCCCTGTGTCACAGCCCAGACCACGCTGGGATGTCATTGTCTATGTGCCACTCTCCTCCATTATAGATTGTCAACTCCAGGGTACGATAAGGCTAGTCTAACTCCAGGGTACGATAAGGCTAGTCTTCATAAATAGGCCTCAGCAAAGTTAGCTAATTGAATAAATGAATGGAGAAAAAGTAGGAGAGAACATCCAAGAACCCACCCTTATCCCAACTCCTGCTCCATTTCCATTCACACCAGGCCAAGGGCAGCAGTCTCTGCCTTAGCTCAACTCCTGGATTTGGCCTTTAGATCAGGTTCCTCTGGTAATGAAGCCTCAACTGTCCCACAGCTTCCCCTGGCTTCCCCTGCTCATGATCAACTCCAAAGATCCGGAGTTGCCTTTACTAACATCCCCAGAAGTTGAACTCCAGCCCTAGGAGTCCCGTCCACAGATGGCCCACTGGGCAGCAGCTTAGCCAGGCTACCCTAGAGTAGCCATAAGCTTGGCATGACCTCTGGGCAGACGCTGAGATAAACACTGAGAACACAGAAATGGACAAGGTGGTCTACTGGGGTCCTGAGTCTGCAAGGTATTTGAGCTATATCTCAAAGAAGAAAAGGCAAAGTCAGGAAGGAATAGGCATCTACGTGCAAAATTGACAGAAGCCCATGAGCCAGCCTGGTGCTTATTATTGCAAGGCTCTAGCAACCAACCCTCACTGACCTCTTGTAGGGCACTGAGTAGGGGATGTAGAAGATTTAGAGGCTGAATCAGAGAGAAGCCTAACCCTAAGGTACAACTAAGCAAGGAGGATGCCAGGACTTCTAGAAGGAGATGTTCTAGGAACCCAAACACATCAGCATTCCAGAAATACTAATATTCTAACACACTAATATCCCAGCATACCACGTTCTTTTACCCTGCCATTCCATTACGGGGGGCACTCCACCCCACCAGCATTCCTCTTTCGATCATTCTAATGTTCTGCCCCACCAACATTCCTGCATACCACCACTCCAACATTTTAAAATACCATTATGTATTACACTTGAAACTTTCAATCTTCCAAATTCCTTCAAGTAAACGCATTTGTTTCTTGGTTCATTTACACCAATGACTCCTTTAGAAAATTAAAATCCATGGGTCCTTCTCCCAGGGGGGAAAAAAATAAGTATGTACACATACATTTTGCAGATCATTGCAGATTTTCAATGACTATTGGCAAGGTACATTGACTCTAAGAATTGTTTAATTTTATCCCATATTAAAATCTAGAAAAACATTTCAGTGAAACAAGATCATTAAGACAAGATTGAGAAAAACAGAACAGAGACCAAGTGGAGCCTGGGATGGTGCAAAAAGTGCAGAACTTAGTGACGAATTCAGCTAAATTCATGTCCCACACTTTTAGCTCTAAGACTTTCAGGAGCCAAGGCAAAAAGGGAAACCTGTTCACTGACACAGTTCATTGTGTTCATGAGATGAAAACAAACCACTTATTCCTTAGGAGACATACAACTATTCTTGGTATGAAGGTCAGACAAGAATTTCTCCCGAGAGCCTCATAAAGAATGACAGAGTGGACCATGACCTCAACAGGGCTCTCACGCAGCCCCAGAGATGCGTTATGTGATAGGGACCAACTTGGTCTGGTTGCTCAGTTTTACCACTGAAAGTCTTAAGCCCCAGAAAGGCTTTAGTCCCAGGCAAACTGAGATGGTCACCCTATTTGTGAACTACAGTCCAGTCAAAACTTACCTGGGCTAAGGTTCTACAAAGCTGTGTAAAAATTAACCTTGGGAAGCCTTTCGATCCCCCGTTACGTACAATACAGAACCATTTCTCAACAGCCTGGCCAATTTGTCCTCTAGCCCTGGAACAGATTTCTGTTTCTTTAGTGAGGTATTTGATGAAGAGATTGGTTTGCTTGGGGCCAAAAGTACTAGAATAACACTCACTGTGGCAAAATGCACACACGCCAGGAGGCAGCAGAAGGAACAGCATTTGCCTCTCCCCTGACACACTCATCTTGAGGTATATGCTGAGTGAGTGAAATATTCAATATGGTAATCGGGGTTTTTCTTTCCATCTCTTTTTTTATTCACAGCAAGTAAAGCTGAATTTCTGTAAGTTAAAGGAAAACAGTACCCACCTCACATGGCTTGTGTGAGAGTTAAGAGTTAATATTTACAAAGCACTTAACACTGTACCTAACATAGAGTGAGTGCTTGCTGTTGTTATTAATATAGATATGGTGGGACTCGACTCTGTGTCCTACAGCAATTCTAATATAAGTTGATGGCAATTTGGGAAAAAGAAATTCAATGACAGGGATGAGTTTTAGAGCCCCAGCCCTAAGTTGGAAGTTCATAGAGGGACACTCTCTAAGATTCTAGAGGAGCTGAGGACTGCCTGCCTTCAGACAATCCTCCTTGAGACCTGGTTCTGAATCCAAGATCTTAAGCGTGAGTGGCAGTGAACCCTCTTTGGTGAGGGCCATGACCCTTTCAGTTCATGCCTTGCCTTAGAAGATACCCAAATATCACCCAGAAAGCAGCAACCCTCCAAGCTCCCCTATATGTCCAGACTGCACACCCTTGGCTGGCTGGGATCTGTCCATAGGTCTGCACAATATGAAATGCTCTGGAGATGTGAGAGATCAAGATTAGTATACAGTGATGCTAAGTTTAGAGTCCAGAGGGATAATGAGACTGGAGCCTGGCCAGTGCCCATAGAGGAAAGAAGGGAGCACCTAGGCAATTAATTAAGAAGACACGGAACATGTCATATTTGATAATTATGTGGCGGTCAACAATTGGTAAGAAACCCCAAAATAGCTGGGTTCCCGATTCCTCCTCCAGCAAAGCACACATTTCCCAGAGGCTTACTATCTCAGAGATGAAAGAAATAATGATTAATTGATTAATTTAACAAAGAATAGATGCCTACTCTGGTCTAAGCAGTGGGCTAATGCCCATGAGCTCTGACCTAACTCCGAAGGTGGAAGGTAAAAGTTCCTTGACTGCTGGTCAAATCTTAGCTCTACCACTTACCAAGTCTGTGATTGACAAGTCACTGACCTTTTCTAAGGCTCAACTTGTTGTTTAGTCCCGTAGTCATGTTTGATTCTGTCGGGACCCCATGGACTGTCGCCCACCAGGCTCCTTTGTCCATGAGATTTCCCAGGCAGAAATAGGAGTAGAAATAGGAGTAGGTTGCCATTTCCTTCTCCAGGCACAGGGAACAAACCCAGTTCAGTTCAGTTCAGTTCAGTCGCTCAGTCGTGTCCGACTCTAAGTCTCCTGCATTGCAGGCAGATTCTTTACCACNGGTGGGGTGCCATTGCCTTCCCCGCACAGCCTCGTTAGTCCTCACAAAAACTTTATGAGGTTCATATTATTATCAAACCCACTTTATAGAACAGGCAACAGAGGCTTCAAGAGGTTAAACAATTAGCTCAAGGCCATAGACAGCACAGAAAAAATCAGAAGGTGGCCTGTCTGGTTCCCAAGCCCAGGCAGGCCCTAGGTCTAGAAGGGCTGAGGGAAGAAGGCAGGGCTCCCCGAGGGCCCAGGAGGAGGTGAGTGGGCAAGGCAGGACTGGGAGGCCCCAGGTGACCCCAGGCCAGAGCCAGAGGGGAAAACAGGCCGGGACTTTCCGCTGCAAGGGCCTGAAAGGACCCGCAGCTTTGCTAACTTTGCACCTCTCTCAATCAACAATACAAAGCCAAACTACTTAAAATAATAATGATGAAAACAGAAAGCCACCCCCTGCGGCGTCCTCTCCTGGGCTCCAAAGTGAGCCAGAGTCTTGGAGTACAGTGGGTTCAAGGCGCGAGGCACTGGCAGACTCAGCGCCCGCTGGCTGCACTCCAAGCAATGTTTCTCCTTCCAAACACACACAGAACTCTGCTCAGCACACCACTTGAAAGGCAAAAAGATGCCCCAAGGGTTGCCATGGCAATGCTAAACAGACAAAACATTTCAACCAGCTCTGACGCACAGACACAAACCTATTTAAGGGCCAAATGGATGGATTGAGGGGTGGGGTGGAGAGTGTTGTTTCTACAGCTCCATCTCCAAGGATTTGGCCCCTAAAGCATCTAGGTCAGACTGAAAGAGAGCAAAGGACTCCTTCAACACAAGCTGAGGCTGGGCTCGCTCGGGAAAGGCCCACCGTCATGCTCCCTGCACCTCGCTTGCAGAGGCAGTCCTGTTTCAGGAGGGCTACGACAGGGCGACAGGAGATGCTGATGGCCCTGGCTCTGCCTGAACCTGAGGACAGCCCTCTGCTCCCAGCACCAGGGTCTCTTGAAAGAAATGGGAAGTGATATGCTTTCCTGTGAATGTGAAAGGTCTTAAAGCACTGAATCGATGCATGTGAGTGCTGATATTAACCACCATTCCCCACATGCCATCCACAGGGGCTGATTACCATGGGTATTTTCCTTTAGAAAACCTCACTCCAGGGTCCAATGGAGATATTCCCTGAAATGCTGCCACCTGGAGAGAGATGATGACTACAGAAGATTTGGCCCAGTCTATGGGTTTGTCTTAGTTTGGGCTCTTCCATGCCCCATCCGTCACCTCAGACACAACAGGACAAAGGGCTGACCTTGGTAAAAGCCCAGAAGAGTCTCACCAGACACAGCTGATGGCACGTGGTAGCATCCCTGAGCAAATGCTGCAAAACTGCCTGCGCGGGGCTCGTGACATCCTCAGGTGAACAGCATCTCCAGAAATAGGAGTCTTCTTCCCCTCCTTATCCCCCTGGTGAACCCTCTCACCTTCCAAGACTCACCCCTGGGCAGTTACTCCTAAAGCTCCCCTTGTCCTGGAGTGGAACGGCTCCCCCATGTCCCTGCATAGATGTCTATGGGAACAGCACTATTCTAGTGTTCAAATTGTTCTCCGGTCTCCTGCCCATTCATTACTGAGCTCCCTGAGGACAGGGATCCCATCTCCTGCACCTGGGTATTCACGAGGCCTAGACCAGTGCCTGGCATGGGTGGGCACTTTGTGAACCTCTGCTGATTGACAGGCTAAAAGCACACAGTGCCACACCCACAATGTTTATGCACCAAGGCCCCCGGGCATTCTCTAGTCCATAGGCCACAGCTCTGCGCTTTCACTTCCACATTTTCTGGGGAAAGAGCAGAACCTGAAGCTGAGCCTGGAGGGCAGGAGTTCGAGAGTGGAGCTCTGGGTAGCCTGGTGGGTCAGGAGGAAGGGAACAGGAGAAGAGGAGGGGGTGCCCCACCTGCAAAATCGAAGCTCTTGTGCTGGCCCAGCGATTAGTTAATGAAATGATTTGCCCCTTGAAAACTGAAATAGCACCCATTTCCCCTGCTCTGAAGCAAACCTGATTCTGTCTCCATGATTTAAGGCCCCTGAAGATGCTCTGTTCTCTTAGGGTGGGAGAACATTAGCTCTACGGAGTCACAGCTACCTTCCCAGCAGGTACACTCCCCAAACCCCTCGCCGTGTCATCTTCCTTTTGGCAACATGAGGCTCTCCATATGCATTGCCTCTGGTCTCCTCCAAATAGGCAACATTTAGCAAACAACAAATCTTTATCACTGACTGTCCTAACTGGGAAGCCTAACTGGGAGCTTAACCTTCTAGGAATCTAGAAATGGCAGCCCGTCCAGTGATGCTTCCCATGAGCAGGATGCACGTGCCCACACGGGTGTACACAGAGCATCCTACCGGCCAGAACGACACCCGTGCTTGTGTGTAAGCTGCACTGGCTGTGTGCCCGAGGCGAGGGCTGCCTGCGGGATCGGTCGTTGTCTGTGATGTAGGTGAAAGAACAGGGCCCCTGTAGCCCTTATCCTCATCTTCCTCACTTCCCACAGGATGGAGGGACTGTGGCAGAGGTTCTGACATTTCCCTGGACTCGCATCCTGTCTGCTGAACTATCCTCTGCCACTTTCACCACCAGACCTGGTCTGCCGCCCCACCTCTAAGCTGGAACTAATTATCATAGACAATTTTAGAATTTCATATTCCAGTGTTCTTAAAAAAAAAA
>SJYX01005862.1:508153-520620 GCA_006410675.1 Oreotragus oreotragus | reverse complement strand
AGTTGGTTGCCGTTTCCTACTCCACGGGATCTTCCTGACCCAGGGATCAAACCCAGGTCTCCTGTGTCCCCTGCACGGAAGGCAGATTCTTTACCGATTCTGAGCCAAATGGGAAGCCCTTTCCATATGTAAAACTCACTTAATAACAATAACTCCAGGAGGTAGGTACCATTCTTATCACCATTTTCTAGATGATGAAATGGAGACACAGAGAAGTTGATTAAGTTGCTCCCAGTCACACAGCTAATAAGTGGTGGAGCCAGGATTGAAAGCAGGCAGCGTGGCTGCAGAGCCTGTGTTCTCAACCACTCTGCTATCCTCTATTTTTTCAGTGAAAAGCACTCAGTTGAGGTTAGCTGCCAGTAATATGATTGTATTTTTAACAGTTTTATTGAGCTGTACTTTACATATTAGGGTTACATTTTGACTATAAGAAAAGCCTTTCTGACACTGAGCTGAAGTCCCCCTCAGATCAAGCTCCTTCTCTGTGGGTTCCTGTTGTACCTCCAGAATCTCCCTAAGGCTGTCTTTCCCTTGCCTGGTTACCGCCTCTTAGAGATTTGCAGTCACAGATGAGACCTGTTATGGTAGCACTGGATCTGGCTTCTTTCACGTCTGTGGGTGACTCAGTCATTGGCTCATAGGATGGACAAGCCTCTGACGAGTCCCAGAACCGCCACAGGTGAGACCTGGCTGCCTCCCACCCTAGACCACAGCACCTACACGAACTACAACGTGTGTAGCGTCCAGTGGAATGAAAATGAAAAGGCAAGACCCCTTTTTCAAAAATCATTAAGAATCTCAAGACGGGGATGGCAGAGAATTAAACTGAGTGTGGACCGCTGTGCAGTCACCCAGGTGGCATATCCATGAAACTGGCACTGCACATCACCCAGCATCTTCAGCTGTCCGTCACCTCACCGCATCCTCAGCCCATCCTGCCGTGTGCCCACGTGGAGGCAGGACCTGGGAAACTCCTGCCACACTTGAGAAACAGGAAGCATTTGACATCAAGAGCATTAAAGCCCACTTAGGCTCTAGAGTATATCAGTTGGCTACAAGCCTACCTGAAGCCTCAGTAGCTGTAGGAGTCAGTCCTCCTCCCTGTCTCCTTGGCTCCCTTTGTCAGAGACAGCCCTCTGGGTTTAGTTGTTGTTGGTGCAAACACCAGACTAGGAGTTGGGAACTTAGCATTGCCTTGCTAGACAACTGGAGGCATTGCATGCCCTCTCTGGTGGCAGTTCCTTTACCGATTAAATTAAATGGTTAAAATCAGTATCAAACGAAATGTTTTCTCACCCAGCACTGACCAGGCAGGTTCACATTATAATAATCGTATCATTAAACTAACTACTTATTATTTGCCAGACACCATTACATTACCAGACATATCACACCACTGTATGTTCCCCCATTTAATCCCTGTAACAACCCTATGAGTTATTTTCCAGAACTCTAAAATAAAGACTTGACAGGGGTAGTGATTTTTGTCTGATTTTTTTCACTGCTAGAACAGTGCCTGGCACACAGTAGGTGCTCAAAAGCTATTTGTGGAACAAATAAATGCAGAAACAGGCTGAGAGAGGCAGCGATGTGATTTGTCCAAGGTCTTATCATTAGGAAATGCCAGGGTCAGGATTTTAATCCTGCCTAGCTCCAAAATCTATGCTTATGTTTATTCACCTGCCATGTGGATGTGATTCACATTTTATAGGTGAGGAAACAGGCTCAAGTGAATGGGGATCTCTGCTGGCTCTTAAATCCTGTGTTTCTTAGCAGATGGTCTGCACTTTGCAGGAATAACATCACTTTGAAAGTTGATGTCATTTGTCTCCTCTGCCCAGGACGATTCTGGGGTCTCAAGAGGACTCTTCTCACAGAAGCAGGGTCACTGGCAAAGTCACTCCAGGCTCAGATCCTGCTCTGCTACATACTCACTGTGACCTTGGACAAGTTCTTAGTATTTCTGAGCCCCTATTTCTTCATCTGTAAAATGGATCCTATACTTCCTAGACTCCCTCCAAGGATGTCCCTTCCTCCAGAAGGTGCCCTGCACACAGGGGACCCTTAATAAACCTTATTACTCCACCCTAGAGCAGTGTCAAGGTCAAAGATTGCTGCTGCTGAGGGCCAGAGTCTGCTGGGGCCTCCTGGAACCTGATCGGAGGCCACCGGCTTGGGGAGAGAAGGGTCAGCTGCTATTCCTGGAGCTGATGGAACCCAGCCAGGTTTCAAGTTCCCTCAGGGAGCCCTGACCCAGGCAGCTTGGCTAGTCATGTGAGCGGTGAGCTCTGACCTCAGCATGTTCTCCTGGGCCCTCCACATAGCCAAAGCTGGAAAGAACCCTGAGGCACAGAGTGTGCTGCAGGGAGACCACGTCCTCCTGAAGCTGACCTCAGCCTTTTAACTATGTTCATTAGCATTTACTTGGTGCCCAGAAGGGTGCTATTTGGGAAATCTCCCAGAGATTTCAAGGAATTTTTAACATCTGGATGACTGACAGCCTTAGAGAAAGGACTCAATTTTAACCCCAGATGCATTCTTGCAGATTCTGTGTGTCTTTTTGCAAGTTATTTTGTCTACCTGGGCTTTAATTTGGCTGAAAAATGGTGAGAATAAAAGCTTCCTTAGAGGACTGTTAAGAGGATGAGAGCATCTGGTACATAGTAGATGCTCAGTAAATGACCATTATTTAGACCGTGAGCTCCTAAATGATAGTGAACTTGTCAGATTCAGCTATGTCTCCAGTGCCCAGCCTAGGGCCCAGCCAAGGAGACAATCTCAGTGTTGGTTGAATGAATAATGAGTTACAGAGGCACTAAAAAGAAATCCCTCATGGAGCTCCCATCTTTCACCACTCTCACACCCTATTCCAAACCCCATGTAGGTTCAGTCACCTCTTCATCAGCCCTGACAGATGAGCATCCACCCTCGGCTTGCATGCTCCTGTGATAGAACGTTCACTTACTCCCATGTCTTTCCATTCTGTTGAGTAAAACGTTCTTCCTTCTACGCAGACCTCTATGAACTGAAATCTTCCTCCTTGCAGACTCCATCCACTGGGCCTGATTTCACTCTCCAGAGCTGTACAGAGTAAGCCTAGCTCCAGTTCCAGAAGAGAGTCCCTCAGCGACTTATTACACAATTTAGAATGTGTCAGGCATTAAGCTAAGCACCTCACTTACTTTATCTCATTTTACCCTTTAACCCACACATTAACCCTGAAAAGTAAATACTATTCCTAGATCAGAGATGAAGAAAATGAGGCTCAGAGAGGTGATGTAGCACATTTGTATGTGGCAGAGAAATGATTTAAATCCAGATTCTTCTCCAGAACACTACATTTTCAACATCCTATGGACCACTGGAAGATAAGATTTATTCCCAGAGTTCTTTCCCTTCCTTTGCCTTCAATAAAGATTTATTTAGTACCTTATTTGTGAGGTTCTGAGCTAGGCCCTGGGGATAGATGAGTCAGACATAATCCATGTGCTTAACACACTTACAGCCCGTTCTAAACCATGTGAAAAGAACTAGACTGAGAAGCACAAGGACTGTCATAGCACCACAGACCTGGGGGTCCAGGAGGGCTTCCTAGACACCTGAGCTGAGATTTGAAGGGCTGCTAGGAGTTGGCTGGGCTTGTGCCAACCAGGACAAGATGTTTTAATGGAACTATTGTACAAAGAGCTGAAGCAGTGGATCTCAGACTGCATGGGGGTCTTGATGCCAAGGAACTCAAACTATATACCATTTAAGTGGGTGCATAAGAGTCTCCTGTGATTTGCTTATTTAAAAATCCTGATTTAGCAGAATTCCCTGATAGCCAAGTTGTTAGGACTCTATGCTTCCACTGTAGGAAGTGGGTCCGAGCCTTGATCAGGGAACTAAGATCCCGCAAGCCACGGGCATGGCCAAAAAAGAAAAAAATCCCAATTTTCTCTTAGTACATCTGGGTAGACCCAAGAATCTCTATTTTAAGTAGATGTCCCAAGAGATTGAGAATAAAAATCAACACCGCTATAAGGGAAAAGAGGTCTTTGAAGGATTTCAAAGAGGATAGAATTCTTGATTCCTGTCTTAGGAACCTCTTAGGTTAACTTGGAAACAAACAAGAAAAAAGGTAATTATAATGATGGGCAATGACCATTAATTCTTAGAAGTTCAAGAAAGATATTCTTAGTATTCTAAGAAAAAGGTGTGGCATATTTGTACTTGTGATTCTTTAGCCATGAGGATATTAATATTGGTTTGTTGGCATTAAGTTATTGAGCATGTTCTTTAAGGTATCAGGGTGGCTTGTATTGGGGCATTTTCTTTGTTTCAAAAAAATTGTTTTTGTAAAAATCACCTTTCTGAATAGAATTGAAGAAAGAGTACTGATCCATTCATGTGCTAGCTCGAGCTTAGACAGGAGCTTTTCTGCTTCCTATTTTTGGCTGTGCTGGGTCTTCACTGCCGCATGGGCCATTCTCTAGCTGCAGCGAGTGGGGCTATTCTCTAGCTGCCATGTACTGGCTTCTCATTGCAGTGGCTTCTTTTGTTGTGCAGCGCAGGCTCTAGAGCATGAGGGCTTCAGTAGTTGCAGTTCATGGGCTTAGTAGTTGTGGCTTCTGGGTTCTGGAGCACAATCTCAGTAGCTGTGGTGTACAGGCTGAGTTGCTGCTCAGCATGTGGGATCTTCCTGGACCAGGGATTGAACCTGCATCTCCTGTTTTAGCAGGTGGAGAAGTACTCTTGCCTGGAAAATCCCATGGATGGAGGAGCCTGGTAGGCTGCAGGCCATGGGGTTTCGAAGAGTTGGACACGACTGAGCGACTTCGCTTTTTGCTTTCTTTACCACTGAGCCACCAGAGGAGCCCCAGGGGCTTTTCGTGATAAGCAGTTAGTTTCAAAACCAGCACAGCCCTGCAGCTAACACAGGTTCTTGCACGTGCAGAGCCTGGGCCTGATTTGTCTTGCGGTGGCTGGGAGGCTAAGATGCTACTCTGTGCTTTTAATCTCAATAAGCAGCCACTGATGGCCTAATATGTGCCCAGGCTCAAGTCCTCGTGCATGAGGAACTCAGTCTTATGGGATGTGGAGAAGATAAATACACAGATAACACAGTGTGGTCAGCACTGATAAGTGGATACTTGGGCCACTAGTGGGCAGAGAAAGCCTCTATCCTGGCCTGGGGGATGAAGGAAATGCTGCGAGAACCTTAAAAGATGAAGGCTATTCTACTTGAAAGGTAGAAGGGCATTACAGAAAAACCAGCAAAACAAAGAGCTCGGCTGAAAAAAAAAGAAAAACCAGCCTGGGTGTTTTTGGTTATTTCTTTTTTGAGGGGGGATGGGTGGAGAAGGCGTGGGGAGTATAGAAACTCCAGGCAGTTCCCTTTTGTAGAAGCCTGTTAGGAGCAAGATGGGGCTAAATACCGAGGAGGGACTGTGGGGGTAGGGAGACTTAGATGTTGGGGAAGGAATTTTGGCCTTTCCCCTTTAGACAGTGGGGAGGCCTGATTTATAAACTGTAACACAAGCACCATTCCTCAAGCCTGGGGAGGGGCACCAGCTGGGAATAGTTTCCACTCTGGGCCCCCAGCAGGTGCAAGCCTTCTCGGTGACTCTATCTCCACTGGGGCAGAGAGAAGGGAGGAGGAAGGAGGCAGGCCCACCCGCACACCCACACCAGGCCTGCCTCCTGCAGCTGTTTTATGCCCTGTACACCCCTAGAGAGCTGAGGCCCATCAGCTCCCTGGATGTGAAAAGAATGGCAGCAGAGGCAGCCTGTTTTAAAAGCTAGACTACCTCACAAGCTCATGTTGCCGCGTGGAGAGAAAACAATTAACTGTAAAATCTGGTCCCACAAACACCTTTTTAAAGAAAAAGTTATCATTCTATAAGAGCTAACCTTCCTAACCACTTTAGTAGAAGGTATTCTTATCCCCATGTGAGAGGTGACAAAATTGAGACCCAGAAGGTGGGGTAACTTGCCCAAGGTCACACAGACAATAAAAGGCAAAACCCATACTGAAACCCAGGTTAAGACCTTTAGACCTAAGAACTGGAAAGAGTCTGCTACCCCCAACCTTAATGTAGAATTTAAAATAAGAGATTTAAATTGCAAAATAAATGTCAGGAAGCCAAAGCAGTTTTGACCTTTTTTTCTCCCAAAGCGATTCCTTGATGTTTTCTAAAAACATAAATTATTTTTTAATTTGTATTTTCTCATTCTTTAACACACACACTTAGTAATTCTTTAACTAAGTTAGAGTTTCTCACATCCGTAGGAGCTAAAGTCTAGAAATTGTCCCTCTGCCAAGCTGCCTTNCTTCTCATTGCAGTGGCTTCTTTTGTTGTGCAGCGCAGGCTCTAGAGCATGAGGGCTTCAGTAGTTGCAGTTCATGGGCTTAGTAGTTGTGGCTTCTGGGTTCTGGAGCACAATCTCAGTAGCTGTGGTGTACAGGCTGAGTTGCTGCTCAGCATGTGGGATCTTCCTGGACCAGGGATTGAACCTGCATCTCCTGTTTTAGCAGGTGGAGAAGTACTCTTGCCTGGAAAATCCCATGAATGGAGGAGCCTGGTAGGCTGCAGGCCATGGGGTTGCGAAGAGTTGGACACGACTGAGCGACTTCGCTTTTTGCTTTCTTTACCACTGAGCCACCAGAGGAGCCCCAGGGGCTTTTCGTGATAAGCAGTTAGTTTCAAAACCAGCACAGCCCTGCAGCTAACACAGGTTCTTGCACGTGCAGAGCCTGGGCCTGATTTGTCTTGCGGTGGCTGGGAGGCTAAGATGCTACTCTGTGCTTTTAATCTCAATAAGCAGCCACTGATGGCCTAATATGTGCCCAGGCTCAAGTCCTCGTGCATGAGGAACTCAGTCTTATGGGATGTGGAGAAGATAAATACACAGATAACACAGTGTGGTCAGCACTGATAAGTGGATACTTGGGCCACTAGTGGGCAGAGAAAGCCTCTATCCTGGCCTGGGGGATGAAGGAAATGCTGCGAGAACCTTAGAAGATGAAGGCTGTTCTACTTGAAAGGTAGAAGGGCATTACAGAAAAACCAGCAAAACAAAGAGCTCGGCTGAAAAAAAAAGAAAAACCAGCCTGGGTGTTTTTGGTTATTTCTTTTTTGAGGGGGGATGGGTGGAGAAGGCGTGGGGAGTATAGAAACTCCAGGCAGTTCCCTTTTGTAGAAGCCTGTTAGGAGCAAGATGGGGCTAAATACCGAGGAGGGACTGTGGGGGTAGGGAGACTTAGATGTTGGGGAAGGAATTTTGGCCTTTCCCCTTTAGACAGTGGGGAGGCCTGATTTATAAACTGTAACACAAGCACCATTCCTCAAGCCTGGGGAGGGGCACCAGCTGGGAATAGTTTCCACTCTGGGCCCCCAGCAGGTGCAAGCCTTCTCGGTGACTCTATCTCCACTGGGGCAGAGAGAAGGGAGGAGGAAGGAGGCAGGCCCACCCGCACACCCACACCAGGCCTGCCTCCTGCAGCTGTTTTATGCCCTGTACACCCCTAGAGAGCTGAGGCCCATCAGCTCCCTGGATGTGAAAAGAATGGCAGCAGAGGCAGCCTGTTTTAAAAGCTAGACTACCTCACAAGCTCATGTTGCCGCGTGGAGAGAAAACAATTAACTGTAAAATCTGGTCCCACAAACACCTTTTTAAAGAAAAAGTTATCATTCTATAAGAGCTAACCTTCCTAACCACTTTAGTAGAAGGTATTCTTATCCCCATGTGAGAGGTGACAAAATTGAGACCCAGAAGGTGGGGTAACTTGCCCAAGGTCACACAGACAATAAAAGGCAAAACCCATACTGAAACCCAGGTTAAGACCTTTAGACCTAAGAACTGGAAAGAGTCTGCTACCCCCAACCTTAATGTAGAATTTAAAATAAGAGATTTAAATTGCAAAATAAATGTCAGGAAGCCAAAGCAGTTTTGACCTTTTTTTCTCCCAAAGCGATTCCTTGATGTTTTCTAAAAACATAAATTATTTTTTAATTTGTATTTTCTCATTCTTTAACACACACACTTAGTAATTCTTTAACTAAGTTAGAGTTTCTCACATCCGTAGGAGCTAAAGTCTAGAAATTGTCCCTCTGCCAAGCTGCCTTTCACAAAATTTTTCAAGCAGTTTCACAAAACTTTGACATACTAAAATGTAAAGCATTTTTAAATAAAAACAAACAAACAAACCAGAAAACAGCTCAAAACTGCTTTTTGTCACCATTTCAATCTCATGAGTTCCACATCAATATGAATGGCTCTTGGGTCTATCCATGTGCCCAGGCTGGAAATTTTTTTTTTTTTTTTAACCCCATGTTTAACTCCATTCTCCTCCTACTCCCAGGCTCTTTAATCCATTTTTCACACCATAGTGATCTGGTTTCCAAATGTGCTTTCATTCTCCCGCTCAAAACTCATCGGTGACTCTGCATGGCCCACAAGATAAAATCCCAATCTTGAGACACCCCCCAGCCTCCCCCTCCCTCTCCCTCTCTGGGACTCCTACTTCCCTTTCTTTCTCACAGCAATGAGCACTACATGGTGAGATTTTAGTGAGAACACTCAACGAAAACACAAATCACCAGTCAATTATGAAACTTCTTCCCCATTAGACCACCTAGCCCAAGCCTGGCATGGAGGGAAAATGTTGGCAATAGTAGCCTGCTGGCCAGAAGACAGAGTAATGATCTTGCTTGCTCAGACCAGAGCATGAAAACCCCTTTTCAAACCTTGCCTCAAAGGTTGCACAAAAGTGAGAAACCTAATTATGATCAACCTATCCTTACCATAGCAACATGGGTATGCAATGGCCTTGGACTCTGCTGGACAATATATTATTTGCATTTAATAACCATTGTGAAACATGACATTTGGATACTGTTAATTCTAATCCATTGTTCCCAGCCCCATCTCAGTATGTGATCCAAAGAAGACTGGCATCATAGGTCCCATGCAGGAACTGGCCCATAAAAAATAACCCAGCATATCTGACATCAAAAATCAAGTTAACCCAATTTTTCAGGATTACAAAACATACTATTCAATTGAAAAGATGTGATTCTTAAAAAATAAACAATGCTATTGAGCTGAATGAAGTATGCTGGTAGGTGATAAAGGATAGTAAGGGATAGTTGTTTCTTCTACTCTGCTCCAAACTGCATTTCATGAGAACATAAAACTTCAAATCCTGCATTAAAAAACAATTAAATGTTTACAGTTTTTAATTCACGGGGTCGCAAAGAGTCGGACACGACTGAGCGACTGAACTGACAGTTTTTAAAAATTGTGGTTGTTTAGTCTAAGTCATGTCCAGCTCTTTTGCAGCCCCATGGATCATAGCCCGCCAGGCTCCTCTGTCCTTGGGACTCTCCCAGCAAGAATACTGGAGTGGGTTGCCATTTCCTCCTCCAGGGGATCTTCCTGACCCAGGGATGGAAACTGTGTCTCCTGCATTGCAGGTAGATTCTTTACCACTGAGCCACCAGGGAAGCCCCAAATTGTGGTAAAATACACATTAACATAATTTAGCCATGTTAAAATATACAGTTCCGTAGTGTTAAGTATATTCACATTTTTGCTCAGGTTTATATCCAGAATGTTTCGTCTTCAAAATCTAAACAGTATTACTCATTAACAACTCCCTTCTTCCCCCACCTCCTAACAGGTGGCAACCACCCTTCTACTGTCGGTTTATGAGTTACGGTATTTATAAGATCAAAATACCTCATCTAAGTGGAATCATACAGTACTTCTTTTTGTGATGGGCTTATTTTACTTAACATAATGTCAAAGTTCATCCACCTTATAGCATGTCAGAATTCCCTTCAAGGCTGAATAACATTCCATTGCACGTATATACATTGTGTCTATCTATTCACCCATTTATAAATGTTGGGTTGCTTCTGCCTTCTGGCTTTTGTGAATGCTGGTATAAACATGGGTGTACAAGTATTTCTTGGAGACCTGGCTATCAATACTTCCAGATATATATGCAGAAGTGGAATTACTGGACCATGTGGTAATTTTACATTTAATTTTTTTAGAAACTGCCATATTGTTTTCAATATGCAGTAGTGGTTGCACTATTTCATATTCCCACTAACAAAGTATGAGGCTTTCCATTTCTCCACATACTCTCCAATACACGCTTTTTCTTTTTTTTGGTAAGAGCCATCCTGACAGGTATGAGGTAATTATCTCATTGTGGTTTTGATTTGCATTTCCCAGACTTCAAGAAAATTAGAGATTCCAAGGGAACATTTCATGCAAAGATGGGCTCGATAAAGGACAGAAATGGTTGGGAACTAACAGAAGCAGAGGATATTAAAAAGAGGTGGCAAGGATACACAGAAGAAATGTACAAAAAAGATCTTCATGACCAAGATAATCACAGTGGTGTGAAAACTCACCTAGAGCCAGACATCCTGGAATGTGAAGGCAAGTGGGCCTTAGAAAGCATCACTATGAACAAAGCTAGTGGAGGTGATGGAATTCCAGTTGAGCTNGATCCCAGTTCTCAAAGAAACTATCCAGAAGGGAGAGTTTCTGGATAGGAAAGGCAGAGCCTTTCTTACTCCTCTTAATAGTGTATAGCTCATAGGAGTCTTAACAATCACTGTGTTGAGAGGAAATCAATTTTCTCTATGAAGACAAACTTTACAGGCTAGCTTGTAGCTAAGAAGCCACTTCTGGAGATTTCCTGGCAGTTCAGAGGTTAGGAGTTCACACTTTCATTGCAGGGGGCACAGGTTTGATCTATAGTCGGAGAACTAAGATGCTCCAGGCCACATGGTGCAGCCAAAATAAAGTAAAAAGCCAGTTCTCGCCAGCCTATTCATGCATTTGTCCAAATTCATTTCTGGTTCTTGCTAGTACCATTTTGGGGAGTAAAATACTGAGATTACGATTCATTGTGCATATGAGTAAAAGGTTCAACAAAACCCTTTTCTCTGTTGGGAAATTGGCATGGGTTCATCTGTTTTTAGCTCTGTTCCTTGGAAATCTGGTGAAGGTAGAATGTCAGCTGTGTTAATTCAGTAATACTGCTGTGATAAAATGAGAATATAATAAAATGACATTTGGTTGGTAAGTTGAGTCTGGGCTAGAAGGACTATAGCTTTGGGCTTCCCTGAGTGAAAAAAAAAACTCACAGCCAGGCATGTCCTTTTCAGGGACCTAGAAGCTGAGAGTGTCACAAAGGGCATTGATTTCTGCTTGGTGTCTGGCTTCTCAGCTTGGGTGGCTGTTGGATCTGCCCACTGTAGTCCTTTCTCTCACATCGGCACTATCATTCGAGGGTCCAGAGACTAGCCCTGAGACTACTGTGAGCATTCCCAGCAAAAACAAAAGCCTGTGACTATGCTGTTCACATTCTCTTTTTCTTGATCTTGTATCCTTTTAAATTAATCTGATGTGAACTGTAGCCTATTATACTTTTTTTTTATATATAAAAAATTTCAAGTGTATACAAAGTAAACAGAATGGCTGTTATACTCTTGGGTTTCTTGATGTCTAACTAGGACTACGAATTCCACTTAGGAAAGGGCATTGCAGTACTAAAATAATACCTTCCTAGGGTACTTAAAAATGTATCTCTTTCACATTCCAGGGTGGAGAATATCCTGCTTTTTCCAAGATGTATCCAGATCTTTGAATTACAGAACTATCCAATATACCCTTTTTTAACTTCCATATTTCTAACCTGCGTCAGCCTAATTGTTTTTAGTCTGCCCTATGGCACACTCCTCCCCTTTCTATCATAACTGTTACTTTTCTCTGGACCTCTCTGATTTCAGTTTCTTTCTTCTTTCCTTCTTGTCTTTTTTCTCCTTTTCTCCTTTCCTTCCTTCCATCCTCCCTCCTTCTCCCCACTTTCCACTCTTGTTTTCTTCCTCTGGATAGTCACTTGAATTGTGTACAACATATGTCAGATAAACTATATCTGTAGTGTATTGGAAAGAAATGTTTTCCCTTTAATTACCAATACCTCTTTTCATAATAACCCATTTTTTCACTTTCTTTCTGCTAAAAGACTAACTCAAAATTTATTTTTTCCTATGTTCATAACTGTAATCAGTGATGGATGATCATGTTTTAACATATTGTTTGGATTATTTAGTGTTAAATGTTTCAGTTCAGTTCAGTCGCTCAGTCATGTCCGACTCTTTGTGACCCCATGAATCGCAGCACACCAAGCCTCCCTGCCCATCACCATCTCCCAGAGTTCACTCAGACTTGCGTTCATCGAGTCAGTGATGCTATCCATATCCACCCATCTCATCCTCTGTTGTCCCCTTCTCCTCCTGCCCCCAAACCCTCCCAGCATCAGAGTCTTTTCCAATGAGTCAACTCTTCGCATGAGGTGGCCAAAGTACTGGAGTTTCAGCATTAGCATCATTCCTTCCAAAGAAATCCCAGGGCTGATCTCCTTTAGAATGGACTGGTTGGATCTCCTTGCAGTCCAA
>SJYX01005862.1:465419-507802 GCA_006410675.1 Oreotragus oreotragus | reverse complement strand
CAATCTTGATTCCAGCTTGTGTTTCTTCCAGTCCAGCGTTTCTCATGATATACCCTGCATATAAGTTAAATAAGCAGGGTGACAATATACAGCCTTGTCATACTCCTTTTCCTATTTGGAACCAGTCTGTTGTTCCATGTCCACTTCTAACTGTTGCTTCCTGACCTGCATACAGATTTCTCAAGAGGCAGGTCAGGTGGTCTGGTATTCCCTTCTCTTTCAGAATTTTCCACAGTTTATTGTGATCCACACAGTCAAAGGCTTTGGCATAGTCAATAAAGCAGAAATAGATGTTTTTCTGGAACTCTCTTGCTTTTTCCATGGTCCAGAGGAAATGTTTAAACCACATCAAAAACCATTTATTCCTTTTCTATTAATCATTAGCACTGCTAGCTTTATAGCGTGCTTGCTGAGCATTTATATGTATTATGTCTCTTAATTTTCATTAAAAAACAAACTTGTGAGATATATTTGATTTTAATTTTCAGTTGCAGATAAAGAAGCCAGCTTAGAAAGATTTAAGTTGCTCATGATCACACATTCAGAAAGTGATAAAGCCAGAACTCAAACCAAGGCAGTTTGATTAAAAAAAAAACAACCACCTTGTTTATAATCATCTTGCCTGATTACTATCACCATTCACTAAATGTTCCTCCAGTTTCTCATTGATTTGCCTATTCACTACCTGAAAAGGTCTGAAAACAAACCTGGAAATGTACTTTCTCCTTCTAACTTCCAGTGATGTCAAATCAGTCTTGACTCCATGAGTAAAGTAACCAGCTATTGAAACTTTAAAAATAACCCTGAAGGACCGTATTTTTCTTGAAGGACATGAAAGAACCATGCAAAGGACTTAACCTAGATCCATATGAAGCTTAGTCTCCTTTGGAAGAAGCAAAAATCAGAGTTAAGGTGAAGAAATAGAAGGGCCCTCACTGTTCTTCTCACAGTATATAAGCAAGTAGAAATAAAAGCGGAGTGTTAAACTAGATTTATATCCTGCCCTTGTCACCAGAATGGACTGCTTATTGACACTGCAACTGTATTCAGTGAAAAATGCAACCTCAGGGTAAACATTTGGCTATGTGCTGTTGTGCACTTCTTAAAACTAGATAAATATATGCCTAAACATTTTTTGAGTCTCTATTAAATGCTGGGAATAAGACTTAAGTACCTTTATATATATTACCCTTTTATTCCTCTTAAACCAGTAAACTAGTTACTATTATCTCACTTTACAGGTAAGGAAACCCAACAGGCTTCGAGAAGGCTTTCTAGGTGATTTTTAACACAGATCTCCACCTAAGAATCATCCTCTTAGGGAATTCCCTGGCCAGTGGTTGGGACTCAGCACTTTCACTGCCAGGCCTCAGGTTCAATCTCGAGTTGGGGAATTAAGATTCTTCAAGCCACACAGCACAGCCAGAAAATAAATAAATAAATAATAGAGTTATCCTCTTAAATAATGATCACATGTTTGCATAGAGCTTTATCACTGAGGATTGTTTGCATATGCCTGTCTCACTTGACCCGTAAATTATCCCCATGAGGGAGGCAGAGCAAGGCTTCAGAGATGAAATTGTTGGTTCAAGGTCACTTAGCTAGTAAATCACTCAGCCTTTAATCCAGGTCTTCTCATTATAAGCTCCATATTTCAGCATTCACTTGGATAAACCTAAATAAGATTCTAAATGAGCAGATTTTCCAACAACTTTTTGTTGAATACTGTCATCCAAAACAGTGTTGGGCACGCTGGAAATTCATTCAAAATCATTTTAAACTTCTTACATATTTTCAAAAGAATGCCATGATAAAGATATAAATAACATTTCCACTTTTTGCCTCTTTCAGCACTTTACCTTCTCCTGCCCTCACCTAAATGCTCCTGAAATCTTGGCTTAAGCAAACCTTTGCTATTTCTTCTTTCATGGAGTTAACCTGGAAAAGTATTAGTAGAGGAGACTATGAATCTACTGTTATTTTTAGTTGACAGGCAGTTGAGAGTTGATATTTTTTATTAAGACATTAAGCAATAGTGAATGTCTGAGATAGGAGTAACTAACTTTGGAGTACTTTTAACTTCTGCAGAAGGAGCTATACATATGCGTTTCAGGTAGCCAAATTATTATTAGCCACTAGCACATAGCCTCTGCATCTAACTCATAAGATGATATGATCTGGCTGAATTCAAGCAACAGGACAAGACAGAAGTACCACACCAAACAGGAGAGGGCGTGAAAGAAATGTCATGGCTGACTATAAGTAGAGGACAGAGACAGTGAACAACAATAGTTTTGTGGTATGGGAAAGGCAAGAACTGTTTTTGTCTCTGGACAGTGTAAAATTTATATTAAATTTTCTGTATTTCCAGACCTGGAAATATAGAAAACCTAGTTGCCTTAGCACATTCAGTTGCCTGTATAACAGTTCCACAAATGTTAAACAAGGTTAAATGAGAATTCATTATTTTCTTCCAAAAAAAAAAATCAAACACAAAATGAATCAACTTTTTCTTCTGCAGTCTTCCTTAGCTCTGTAAATGACATCAATATCTATGAGTTGCTGTGTCAAAAAAAAAAAAAAGAGGAATAATGAGTACTATTGGGAATAGGGTTGTGGAATTACAGATATAAAGAGTGAAGTCAGAGAGGACCTCTCTGAGAAGTTACATTTGAGCTCAGACTTGAAAGAAGTAGAGAGCAAGTTGTACAGATACCTGGAATCAGTTAGGGGGAAGGTTGGGGATATGTCTGTGTTTCCCTCTAGAACGAAAGGGAGACATGCTTACTGACCATTATAAGAGTTTGTGTTCCCTAAGCTCAGAGTTCTCTTCCTATAATATAACCCACTGCATTTGCAGGGGTCATCTGTTCATCTTGAAATCACCTTGTGCAGCCGCACTGACACCAGTGGACTGATCATTCAGATAGAAAATAAGTAAGGAAACACTGGCCTTAGATGGCACTATAGACCAAATGGACTTAATAGATTATATAGAGAATATTTTTTCCAAAGGCAGCAGAATATTCTTTTCTAGAGCACATTGTACAGCCTCCAGGAAAGACAGCATGCTAGGTCACAAAACAACTCTAAGTAAATTTAAGAAAACTGAAACTATATCAAGCATCTTCTCCAACCAGAGTACTATGAGACTGCAAATCAATCAGAAGGAAAAAAATTGCAATAAACATGTGGAGGCTAAACAATTTGCTGCTAAACAACCAGAGTCACTGAAGAAATCAAAAAGGAAATTTTTTTAAATCCCGGCAACAAATGAAAATGGAAATGATCCTGTGACCTGTGATCCAAAATCTATGGGATAAAGCAAAAACAGTTCTAAGAGGGTAGTTTCTAACAATACAAGCCTATTTCAGGAAACAGGAAAATTCTCAAATAAGTAACTGAAATAGAGACTGAAACAAAAAATAGTAAAGATTAGTGGAACTGAGAGTTGATTCATTGAAAAGATAAACAAAATTGGTGAACCTTTACCCAGATTTAGCCAGAAAAAAAGAGGGCCCATATCAGTAAAATCAGAATCAAAAAAGAAGTTTCAACTAATACCACAGGAATACAAAGGATCATAAGAGATTAGAAATAGAGACTGAAACAAAAAATAGTAAAGATTAGTGGAACTGAGAGTTGATTCATTGAAAAGATAAACAAAATTGGTGAACCTTTACCCAGATTTAGCCAGAAAAAAAGAGGGCCCATATCAGTAAAATCAGAATCAAAAAAGAAGTTTCAACTAATACCACAGGAATACAAAGGATCATAAGAGATTGCTGTAAAAAGACTGTATGCCAGTAAAATGTACAACTTAGAAATGGACAAATTCCTAGAAATGCACTCTCTCCCAAAACTGAATCATGATGAAATAGAAAATATGACCAGACCAGTTACAAGTAATGAAATTGAATCAATGATCTTAAAATCCTCAACAAGCAAAAATCCAAACAAAATGATTTCACAGGTGAAATCTACCAAACATTTAGAGAAGAATTAATATCTATTTTTCTCAAACTATTTCAAAAATTACAGAGTAAGCACTTCTGAACTCACTCTGTGAGGCAGCATCATCCTGATACCAAAACCAGACAAAAACATCACAAAAAAAGAAAACTACAGGCCAACATCACTGATGAACATATATGCAGAAATCCTCAACAAAGTATTACCAGGCTGAATACAACAAGACATTAAAAGGGTAAGGTACCATGGTCGCACAGGACTCACCCCAGGCATGCAAGGGTAGTTCAGAATCTGCAAATCGATGTGACAGCAACTTTAAAAACAAACTGAAGAATAAAAACCATATGATTATCTCAATAGATGCTGAAAACTCTTGACAAATTCACCATCCACTTATGATTAAAAGCTCTCCACACAGTAGGTATAGAAGGAACATACCTCACATAGTAAAGGCAGTATATGACAGGTCCATACCTGATATTTATAGATCAGGAAACTCAGGTATGGAGATGTTAAATAACTTGCCTTAGTTTATAAGGAAAGCTGAGATTTAAATCCAAGCTATCTGACACCTGATAAGTGCTCCCAACCACTCCACAGTTGTACATCTGGAAGAAGTTGAATGTCACATTGTTAGTAAGTATCACAGGCAAGACCCAAACTAGGCCTCTGACTTTTTGAGAAATTTGTAGTGTACACTACCATGATGTCTAAATCCATTTCCTTGTACATGTTTGATCTGTGTCTAGTCCCCCAGTTACATTGCATCTTTGTCTTTTTTACACACTGCATCTTTTTTAAAGACACAAAATATCATCTATTTCCTTATAAATTCTCTGAATATCTCTTCCACTGAATAAGTTGTCAAGGGTATCATCAGTGTATTGATTAAACCACAAAAACTTGAGGTACAACCAAAAACCAAGAAACATTTTCTCTGAATTTACTTATTTTACACATACAACATGTCCATTTAAAAATAAAAAGACAATTATGATTTATAAAAATCAATTTCAGTACATGCTGTGACTAAACTCTGTGAACAAAATTTTATCCCAGAATTCCCCTAAAGAGCTTAAAATCTGACTTGGAAAAAACAAGAGCCATAGGCACATGTTGAAAACCAACCTGTCGTGGACAAAATAAGCAACTTGCAAAGGAGCTGGTGCCAGCAAACTGCCTGAGATAAAGAGACGATTTATTTGGAATCAACAGCAGTGTAGCCAGGCATTGGCTGCCTTTGTTTTCACTCACTGCCACCGTCTTTCAAGGCACAAGCTTGTTAAGGTTCTGGCTCTAGCTGGATCTCTGCTTTCCAGAATAAATCCATTTCAGTGGCACTTATGTCATATCATGCACCTTCCCCACTAGAATGGTTAGGAGAAAACTGATTGTGCATTTGAACAATTAATATTTAGGAGAGTAATCCTGAAAGAAAATTTAGAAAAAAAATTGGAAATAATTCTTAGTAACTTAGAATATCTTACCTATAAAATAGCATGTAAATGGAAATAGTCAACTTTTTAAACAACGTAACTTTTTATATTTTGCAGGTATCTCTTGTCTATAGTGTATAGCTCTTAAATAAAAAGTGACCCATGGTCATCTTGATTTATTAACATTGTGGTTTGTAAGTGATTTCCTAAGAAATGATGATATTCTTTTAGTTTTTAATGACAACTGTTAAGAGACAGTGTTATTTCCAGAATGTTGCTATCTTAGCATCTTGCTACACAGTTCATTCAGGCTGTGCTGTGACATGAAACCAACAAAAGAAAAAGAAATTATAGCTTGCTGCTGATTTTCCCTGGTGATCAGAGATAAGAGTATTGTGGATAAATTAAATTGATAAATAATCCCCAAAACATCATTTTAGCCATTAGTTTCAAATTCCTTTCTTCCTAAGACTTGCTTTTACAGTTACTGTTAAACCTCAATATTAACAGATTTTAAGCTTTGGCTTTCTCTTCCTGCCTTCTGATGAATGCTTCTCTCTAAATGAAATATAAATGCAACGTAGCACAAGAAAGCTCAGAATTGAGGAACCTACTTAATTCACAGAATGGATAATCAACCCTGAATATTAAGGGGATTGGCTCTGATTCAGCCATCAAACCCTTTATAGAGAGGACTGATTTAGGAGAGCGGGTGAGTTAAAAGCCAGGTCACTCTAAGAAATGGAACAATGATCATCTGACTACCATGTGAGAAAAGCATCTACTGAAAATATATCTCATGTATCTACTTGTTTAAAAAAATAACACTTTGCATTCCAGGTGATTACCTTCTTTAGCTCAAGGTTGCTACAAGCTGGAGCTGAGCTGTCAGTGGAACGAGTCCTGGAAATCATCAAGCAAGGGGTTGTCGCGCTGCCCAAGGACAGGCTGAAGGTAGGACTGGGAGAAGAAACATACTGTTGTATCTATTGATGTAAATGTTATTGTCTGAGTAGGCTCTATTCAGAATCATACTACTTACCCAGCACTTGTGCTGGGAAAAGCTCTCTAAATATTGCCTACTCTCCTGTACACTGACACGCACAGCTGTGATGAAAGATTCTGATAGTTTTCCAGAACAAGTTGCAAAAGGACTGTCTTCACCACTGCATACATATCCTGTGAGTAACCTCTGCATAATACTATGATAGGAGAGGCATGCTGGGGTTTTGATTCTAGGCGGATCACTCTGGTTGATGTGTTGAGAGTAGATTGTAGTGTGACTGTGAGAACAGAGGGATCAGTTAAATTACTGCTTGACTTGCACCATGGTGGAAAGGTGAAAGTGCTAACAGTTTGTCCAAGTAATTGTCTGGTTGGCAGAGGAGTGCACTTAGGCCTTTTCAGTTCAGTTCATNCTCTTGTTGACCATGATGGCTACTCCATTTCTTCTAAGGGATTCCTGCCCGCAGTAGTAGATATAATGGTCATCTGAGTTAAATTCACCCATTCCAGTCCACTTTAGTTTGCTGATTCCTAGAATGTCGACATTCACTCTTGCCATCTCCTGTTTGACCACTTCCAATTTGCCTTGATTCATGGACCTGACATTCCAGGTTCGTCTACAATATTGCTCTTTACAGCATCGGATCTTGCTTCTATCACCAGCCACATGCACAACTGGGTATTGTTTTTGCTTTGGCTCCATCCCTTCATTCTTTCTGGAGTTATTTCTCCATTGATCTCCAGTAGCATATCGATCTCCAGTAGCATATCGGGCACCTACTGACCTGGAGAGTTCCTCTTTCAGTATCGTAA
Organism: Oreotragus oreotragus; assembly: GCA_006410675.1. Taxonomy (NCBI): domain Eukaryota; kingdom Metazoa; phylum Chordata; class Mammalia; order Artiodactyla; family Bovidae; genus Oreotragus; species Oreotragus oreotragus. Next base: position 500,576 of record SJYX01005862.1, on the reverse strand, counting down.
CATTTTGCCTTTTCATACTGTTCATGGGGTTCTCAAGGCAAGAATACTGAAGTGGTTTGCCATTTCCTTCTCCAGTGGACCACATTGTGTCAGACCTCTCCACCATGCCTGCTCATCTTGGGTGGCCCACAGGGCATGGCTTAGTTTCACTGAGTTAGACAAGGCTAGTTTATTCACAGGAACAGTGAAAAAGGTTCAGTTCTGAGCGACAAAATGTATCATAAATCCCTTGCTTACAAATTTCTAGGGTAAGTTAGTTTATTAACTGTACCAAATGAGTGGCCTGAGGATGTTATTTTTAACGTGAATGTCTCCATGTTTTCTGTTATACTATCTTGAGCAACTCAGAAGCACAAAGACCTTTATCTTTACATCACACATAACTCCCAATCTCTGAATTTATTGAAAAATCTGATTCTAAAAACAAAAAAGCAGCCCACACCAATTATTACGTAAGTCAGCAGGTGGCAGACCTGACTATTTAACTGTTCTTAGCTCTTTCAACCTGCTGTTATGTAAATCAAGATACTTTTATTTTGTAAGCTCTCCCAACTAAAATAATGGTGATGATGGTGATTCCTTCCGGCCTGTGGCTAATTTTTCCAGTTTCCTCCTCTCTCCTTCCCACCCCCACAATCTTTATGGCTCACTAGTCTGCTATTTTTCACAGAACAGGAAGAGTTTGAGAACCAAGATCTTATAAATTTGGATCAAAAAAATATTGACCAAAATAAACATTTCAGACTATATCTGAACAGGTGACACTGGGGAGCAATGGGTCTATGTAATCACCCATTGCTAATATCACCCAGTTACTGATATTAAGCACCAAGTCTTTCTTCTCCAGCAAGTCGACCTTCAAGGGCTCCATCAGAAATAGGAGGTGCCAGCATCAAGCTGTCTGTAGCATGGGAGGGTGGGCCACCCTACCCAAATGTTAAAGGCTGGACATTTTTCTGCTGCTCTTTGTGCAGCTGCCGGGCCCGATTTTTTAGTTCCTCAGCCTTAGCTTCATCCTTATCGACACCATCCCCAAGCTTGTACATGCGGCTGGCATTAGCACAGGCCCAGACATGGCCCAAGTCACAGGCTTTCATTGAGTATTTGCATGCCAGGCCCATGTCCTTGGGAAAGCTGGGGGACCCCTGCAGGAACATGGCACTGAGGTTGAAACAGCTAGCTGCATAGTTGCCATCACAGGCCCTTGTGTAGTAGTCTCTGGCCCTCTCCAGATTGGGCTGGCCATCCTCATTGACCTGTCCATCATGTGCCAGGAGACCAACATTGTGGCATGCTTCAGTGGACTTCTTTCCTGGCTTCTCACATGCCATCAGAAAGCAGTTGGAAGCAGCTTTTAGATCCTGGGATAGTCCACCTGGGAAGAAAGAAAAAAAGTCAGTCCAAGCCAGGACAGGACTTGAATGTCTCAGGTCAAAGTCAGGAAGCAATTCCCAAATAAAGTTTATATACTTTGAGCTAAGGCAGCATGAAAAGAAGATGGCCTGTTACAGTACACATACCTTACAGCTTTTTCAGCCATGGAATCTTCTGCTCAAATGGTATCTTATAAGGAAGCCCAAACAGGTAAAAAGGGTGAAATGACTAGTTTCTCAGCCTTAGCTTTGTCCTTATTGGTAAATGATATTTACCTCTGGGGATAAGAGCAAGATCATGGCATCTTATAAACACTTCACCAAATGTTTGTTAATTTAAATATATACTGAGTATATATTAATTGCCAATTACTACACTAGGTTCTAAGGAATAAAAAGATAATGACCCTGCCCTTGTGAATTTTGTGGTCTAATAAAACAGACATTAAACACCACACAAGTAAATGTATGATTCTAAGTGTGACAAGCATATGGAGAAAGAATACAGGATGCTATGAGAATGATCAAGGCTCTGAACTAACAGGTGAGGTAAAGGAAAGTTTCTCCAAAGAAGTGACATTTGAGCTGTGAAATAATGGAAAAAAGAATGAAAAGAAAAATATGGAGTGGGGAAAAAAATGGCAAAGAAAACTGCTGCCAGCAGCAAGAACAAAACACAAAGAGAAAAGGAGCCCATGTGCTAGAACTCAGAAATCACTAAGGAAGGGTGGTGAGGCAGGCAGGGGCCAGCTCACGCAGGTCTGATGGGTCTTCTTAAGGACTTTGTACTTTAACCTCAGAGCAATGGAGAACTGCTAGTGGACCATTTTAAGCAGAGGTGGTGACAGGGCCTTCTCTTATTCTTTTTTTTTTTTTAAACAGAACATTTCAAATCCCCTATTCTCAAAATCCCTCATTCCCAAAAAAAGAGAGAGAAACATATCTCAACACTAGTTTTTAAAGAAGTCATCCCAAATACACCACCTAGGAAAAAAACATCATTAAGAGAACACCATTCCAGTCATCTTAGTAGTATGTGTTTGAATTAAATGTTGGCTGGCTGAATGCACAGCTAGACAGAAGTACAGTTGACTCTTGAAAGCTGTGAGGGACACCCACTCTCCATGAGCCAAAAATCGGAGAATAGCTTAAGAGTCAATCTTCCCTAAATGTGCTCCTGTGCACCCACAGACTAAACCAACAGGGGATGGATATCACGGAATGTTACTATTGTACTTATTGTTGAAAAAATCCACATGGATGTGAACCTGCATCATTCAAATCTGTGTTGTTTGAGGGTCAACTGCACTTTGGAAAACCAGATTACACATGCTACTTGTAAATAAAAAATTTAACTTTGATTTTATTTGCATTTATTAAGACAAACAAGTGAAAATGAAGAAACTAACTTCAAATGAGTATTTCTTCAACAGAGAAACTTCCTAAATGAGGCCCTAGAGTTATAAATTATTAAAAACATTTAAAGGTTAAAGTTACTGGTTTTTTTTGGGAGGGGCAAGGGGCTGGGGTGGGGGGGTTTCATGGTGGCCTCTGCAGCAGAAGCACAGAGTCCTAACCACTGGACTGCCAGAGGATTCTGTTTTTATTTTGTTTTAACCAAATTTCAGACAGTATTGACTCACAACTATAAAAGGGGAATTCTCCTACTTCTCCCCACCTCTCTTCTCCTGACTTCTACTTTTTGTTAGATAGGTTATTTCAACTCAGGGAGACACAGGAAACAGAGGTTAATGAGGCCTGAGCTCTGCAGGCAGAAAACTGAGGCTCCAGTCCTGGCTCCATCATTTGGAAAATTTATACTATTATTTCTTCAATTTTTTTTTTCTATCCCAATCTACTTTCTTTCTGGGCTCCAATACATGCTGTGTTAGATTAAGGGACACTGAACCCTACGGGTTGCGACTCTGAGGGCTGGGGAATTTTTCTGCTTTTTTTGTCTAAGTGCTTCAGTTTAAGAGAACATCTACAATCCTCTAAGTTCACTGATCTTTCAGATTCACTGTTTATTTCCATTTGAAGTGTTCTATTTGTTGTTAAGCCTACCCAGTAAATTTTTCATTTCAAATATTATATTTTTCAATCATAGGAGTTTGTTTGATTTTTCTTAATAGTTTCAGTTTCTCTGATGCAATTGCCCATCTGTTCATTCATTGTGTTCATCTTTTGTTTAAATTCTTTACCATATTTATTTCCCTGTTTAAAAAATATTTTGACTGTTAATTCCAACATTCCTGTCACATCTGGGTCTGTTTCTATTGACTGATTTTTTTTCCTTTAGTAATTCCTTATTCCTGGACATTGTAGATAATAGTTTATTCAGTCTGGGTTTTGTTGTATTCCCTTACCTACTATACTCTGGTTTCTCTTCATATCACATAAACCTCTCACCTTTTACCAAAGACTGCTGAGTTTTGTTCTGGCAGGTAACTATTCACTGGTGAATCAGCCTGACCCTTCTGAGGCCTGATCCTCCCGCAGCCTCAGTGGCCAGAAACTCTTGACCTATGCCTCATCCATTCAGCAAGAATACTATAATCTACTTGGCTTCTACCTCTTTCTGCCTAGTCCAGAAAGTACCTCCAGGCAGAAAGCCAAAGCCTGGGGCTCATCCTGTGTTCTCCTTTTCTCAGGGATCACACTACTGCACTGAGTTATCTTCCAATGTCTAAAAACAGTTGCTTCATATATTTGTGGAACCCATGGTTTATATCCTTAATAGTTCATTTCAGTTGCGTAATGGAAAAATGATTAGAGACCTGAATTAATGATGCAGGAAAGAAAGGTGGCTAGAATAAATATAGTAGCGGGAAAAGAAGAGAGGATAGATTTGAAACATATTTTAAAGACAAACTGGTCATGAGCTACTCAGTAGGGAGAGACACCACTTGCTAAACTGAAAGACAACATGGGTGTAATAATTTGAGAGAAACAATTAAGAATTTCATGGAAGAACAAGATGGTGGAGGAGTAGATGGAAGTGGAGTACATCTCTCTCCATGGATACATCAGGAATACACCTTCAGACACAGAAATGCATACAGAACACCAGCTGAGAGTGGACAGGAGTACCTAAACAGAGGAAAATAATATATAGAACCATGCAAAGAAGGAATAGGGGGAAAAACTGGAGTGTCAGTAGGACTGGACCTGCCCTTGGCAGGTCGGGAAACTGAAGCAAGGGTCCAAGCCCCACATCAGGTCACTTGTCTGAGCCAGAGTTGAAACATTTAAGGCTGAAAGTGAAACAGCTGATCTGTGGCAGCCTAAATGGAATGAGAATCAGATAGTCCTGCCACAGCCATACATACTCCAGACAGGGATGCAGGTCCCCTGGAAGGCACAGTGTCTGGGAGCTGAAGTTTAGGGATTGTGGAGCAACCCCAGGGCGAGGGCTGCTGTTGACTGTGGAGAGATGGATTGAGAGGATGTGAGGGAGGAGATTGTAGTGGGATATGCCTGTAGAGGAAAGCTGGGCAGCCATGGAATCATGGAATACTGCTGAGTCACACACAGCAGGGTGGAGCCATCACCATAGCCACTCTCCACAGGCCAGCATCCGCAGCTGAACATTAGAGAGGCTGGCTGATCAAACGCCCGATGCACTGAACTACAGGGCAGGACCCCACCCAGGGTGCCCCTTTAAGTGCTTGATGCGTGGAATAACAGAGAAGGACCCCAGGCAAGGGAGTCCTCTAAGCACCTGAACAGGCAGAGCTATGGAGAAAGACTGGCCAAAGAGGCCTTCTGATCGCCAGCTACAAGAGGCTCAGAAAAAAGTTCTGATAAGGCAATAACTCTTGCAGCTGAGGCAGTCCATGTCCCTGCACACTTGGCGCCGCCAGGGTCCCTGCAAGCCAAGCAGCTGCACTACCTTCACGCTCAGCTCCCACTGGGGCAGAGCTGCCACAGGCAAAAAAAAGTCTGGCATCTATGCATGCAGGGTTGCTTCAGTTATGTCTGACTCTTTCAGACCCTATAAACTGTGGCCTGCCAGGCTTCTCTGTCAGGGAGGGGGGTTCTCCAGGCAAAAATACTGGAATGTATTGGCCAATACTGGTTGCCATACCCTTCTAGAGCACTGTATTTCCTGCTGCTCTGGCTGCCAACTCCCCTGAATACCTGGTGCTGCCAGAACCCCTGTGACCCAGAAAGCTGCACCAACCTCTATACCTGGCCCTCACAGGTACAAACCCAAATCCTCCAGGGCAGCCTCAGGAGCAAATCCCAGTGGACTACCCACATGCAGAGGTGGAAATAAAACCACAGTTGAAACCCAGGAGCAGTATGGATAAGGAAGAACACCCAAAACCCTCCCATCAGCTGTACAAGCTGCAGATTAAATCCACACGATCAACTAGGCAGACTCTGTGTCTATGGAATATATAAAAGGTCACTGAGAAGTCCCACAAAAGAAAATGTACTAGTTCTGGTAGCTGTGGACATTGTAGGCAAGAACACACAGGAGTAGGACCAGATTAGAATCTGAGCTGCCCCATAGCAGGTCCAGAGATCAGCGCAGTGTTGGAGGGCATCCTAGGGAGGTGAGGTGGACTGTGACTTCCAGCGAGGGAAAGGACTCTGACAATAGTGCCTCAAGAAAAACATTTATTATTCTTATGCTTTGACTAGTTCTGTAGATTCTTTGGATTAAAAAAATTTTTTCTTTTTTCCTCCCTCTGTGGTCAGTTCAGTTCAGTTCAGTCAGTTCAACGCTCAGTTGTGTTTGGCTCTTTGTGACCCCATGAATTGCAGCACGCCAGGCCTCCCTGTCCATCACCATCTCCTGGAGTTCACTCAAACTCATGTCCATCAAGTCGGTGATGCCATCCAGCCATCTCATCCTGTCATCCTTTTCTCCTCCTGCCCCCAATCCCTCCCAGCGTCAGAGCTTTTCCAGTGAGTCAACTCTTCGCATGAGGTAGCCAAAGTACTGGAGTTTCAGCTTTAGCATCAGTCCTTCCAAAGAACACCCAGGACGGATCTCCTTTAGAATGGACTGGTTGGATCGCCTTGCAGAACAAGGGACTCTCAAGTGTCTTCTCCAACACCACAGTTCAAAAGCATCAATTCTTCGGCACTCAGCTTTCTTCACAGTCCAACTCTCACATCCATACATGACCACAGGAAAAACCATAGCCTTGACTGGTTGGACCTTAGTTGGCAAAGTAATGTCTCTGCTTTTTAATATGCTATCTAGGTTGGTCATAACTTTCCTTCTCAGGAGTAAGCATCTTTTAATTTCATGGCTGCAATCACCACCTGCAGTGATTTTGGAGCCCCAAAAAATAAAGTCTGACCCTGCTTCCACTGTTTCCCCATCTACTTCCCATGAAGTGATGGGACCAGATGCCATGATCTTAGTTTTCTGAATGTTGACCTTTAGGCCAACCTTTTCACTCTCCTCTTTCACTTTCATCAAGAGGCTCTTTAGCTCCTCTTCACTTTCTGCCATAAGGGTGGTGTCATCTGCATATCTGAGGTTATTGATATTTCTCCCGGTCATCTTGATTCCAGCTTGTGCTTCTTCCAGCCCAGCGTTTCTCATGATGTACTCTGCATAGAAGTTAAATAAGCAGGGTGACAATATACAGCCTTGACGTACTCCTTTTCCTATTTGGAACCAGTCTGTTGTTCCATGTCCAATTCTAACTGTTGCTTCCTGACCTGCATACAGATTTCTCAAGAGGCAGGTTAGGTGNTCCAATTCTAACTGTTGCTTCCTGACCTGCATTCAGATTTCTCAAAAGGCACATCAGGTGGTCTGGTATTCCCATCTTTTTCAGAATTTTCCACAGTTTATTGTGATCCACACAGTCAAAGGCTTTGGCATAGTCAATAAAGCAGAAATAGATGTTTTTCTGGAACTCTCTTGCTTTTTCCATGATCCAGAGGATGCTGGCAATTTGATCTCTGGTTCCTCTGCCTTTTCTAAAACCAGCTTGAACATCTGGAAGTTCACAGTTCATGTATTGCTGAAGCCTGGCTTGGAGAATTTTGACCATTAGTTTACTGGCGTGTGAGATGAGTGCAATTGTGTGGTAGTTTGAGCATTCTTTGGCATTGCCTTCTTTGGGATTGGAATGAAAACTGACCTTTTCCAGTCCTGTGGCCACTGCTGAGTTTCCCAAATTTGCTGACCTTTTAGGAGATAGTATAGTCTGTGTCAGACTTCCCAGGTAGTGCTAGTGGTAAAGAATCCACCTGCCAATGCAGGAGACACAAGAGACATGGGTTCAATCCCTGAGTCGGGAAGATCCCCTGGATTAGGAAATGGCAACCCTCTCCAATATTCTTGCCTGGAAAATTCCATGGACAGAGGAACCTGACAGGCTTCAGTGCATGGGGTCACAATGAGTCAAACACAACTGAGCATTGTCTCTATTATTTACAAAAGCTCCAGGGAATGGTGGCTACACATAGGTTCTGATGGACTGGTTGCAGAACTGGCCTCCAAGTATTGGAAGAATTATTTACGGAAGTGAATTTGGACTTGGACTAGGTGGTGTCAAGGACAATTTTCAGACATTGGCTAGCTTCATCTTTCATAGATGCCTGGCTCCACTTCACTAAATGTTATGTAACTCATCAGTGTACGTAGGTCGATGTACCTGTACGTAGCTAGTAGTATCTAGAGGCTGTCTGTACTAGAAAATTCAGAGCAAATTTTGGAGGCAACTGTGGAAGAACAGAGGGCATACTTACAGGAATTCACAGGATCCAAGCAGAAGAGACTTACTGTCTTCAAGTCCTGGAAGAATTGTTTACTAAAGCAGAGTTGCCCTTACTATGTTGATCTCAGGAACAGGAACAAGGGGGTAGACGCTTTATACAGAAAAGTTGCATTTCAGTCCTGTATAAGGAAGAGCTTTCTGCGAAATGGAATTACAGTCGACCCTTGAACAATGCACGGATTAAGGGCACAGACCCTTCACACAGTCAAAAACCCAGATGGAACTTAGTTGCCCTCTGTATTCCCGTGTAGCTCAGTTGGTAATGTATCTGCCTGCAATGCGGGAGACCTGGGTTCAGTTCCTGGGTTGGGAAGTTCCCCTGGAGAAGGGAATGGCAACCCATTCCAGTATTCTTGCCTGGAGAATCCCATGGACAGAGGAGCCTGGCGAGCTACGGTTCATGGGAACGCAAGAGTTGGATATGACTTAGTGTTATCTTTCTTTTCTTTCTTTCTTTCCTGTATTCATAGTGCTTCTGAACTCATGGGTTCAACCCACTGTGGAGAGTGAAGTACTACAGTATTTACTATTAGGGGGGAAAAAACCTATGCGTTAAGTGGATCCATGCAGTTTAAATCCTTATTGTTCAAGAGTCAATTAGACTTAGAGACAGAATAGGCAACTTCTGGGCAGTGATGCAGTCACTCTCACAGGAGATGGTAGCATTGGAGAATGATGGCCACTTGACAGGGAGCCAGACAGGTTCCGTGCTGGGTGAGGCTCTTATCTGTTGGCACGAGCTGGCCAGCACAGAGAGGAGAGGAGTCTCAGGCTATGTGCAGGTCCAGCAGAGAGAGTGCTGAGATCTATTCCCAGAGCCTTCCATTGGCAGCAGGAACAGACAGTAAGGTGTACATGTGCAATTATTTGCTGTTCCAACTGCAAGGACTCAAATATTGGTTGGCAAATCCAACTATGTGACTTTTAAGAACCTTTCCATCCCTAAGAGTATTATTTTGTCTGTGTATATGAACATTATCATTCTCCTCAAAGCAGGAAATTGCATACATTTTTGATAACAGTTTTACTCTGAGATGATGCAAGAGACAGGCTATATTATTAATCTGGGGCTTTTTTTTTTTTAATGACAAAGAGCTCACATTTCAGTTCATCATAGCAAAGGAAGAAGAAGTCAGATTTGTATGCCAGAAATTGCTAAAAGTTAAATATGGCTCATAACAAAAAAATATATAATAAAAAGGGATAGAAAACAAAATAAAAAAATATTAACTGTACAATCACTGATTGTCCTGTGCAAATGAACATGAAAACTGCGTTTGTACTGAAGTATGTTTTCAACTCTGCCTCACAGTCACTGCCTTCTCCAGTCTCCTCCACAACACAGAAAAGCACCAGGGTGCATTTCCCAGAATCCTCCCATCTTGTAGTTCTGAGTTGAAGTTGCCAAGGAGAGGCACACTTGCATAAATGGAAAGCAGAAGAGTTATTGTTGTTCAGTCGTTCAGTTGTGTCCAGCTCTCTGCGCCCCCACGGACTGCATCACGCCAGGCCTCCCTGTCCCTCACCATCTCCCAAAGTTTGCCCAAGTTCATATCCATTGAATCAGTGATGCCATCCAACCATCTTATCCTCTGCTGCCCGCTTCTCCTTTTGCTTTCAATTTCCCTCCGCATCATCTCTTCATCAGGCAGATGAGAAGGAGCCATTATTCTCCAGAGGCAGCTCCTGCTCGGCTTCATGCTGTGTAGCCAGTGAGAGTCGTCGATGGCTCCCATAGATACTGAGGTTGGCCGCAGCTGCTTGCTGTGAGCTCTTGAGAACCGCCCCAGTGCTGTAGACCGTCTTCTGTCATGGCTTCTCTGATCTTGCCTTTCCAACAGTTGCATAAATCTGTTTTCCCTACAGAATCCTTTATACTTAAGTTATGGAGAGTAGCTTCTGTTCTCCCTACCAAACCTGTCAGAGAAATAAAACCCCTGATTGCAAACAGAAAGCAATTTAATATAGAAAATTTAGCAGTCATTGAAAGGACCAGGGAAGCCAACTTCAGTGAAAGCCAGTGCTGGCTTTCAGGAAATCAGAAGTGGCAAGAGTGTCGTCACTCTTTGTGGGGTTCTGCAGGGAGATTGCTGGAAACCACTGGCAAAACACTTGCTGAAGCCCACAGCCTGCCCACCGCTGTTACCAGAGCACCAGTGGCCTCTGTGTCTCTTCTGCCTTCTGAAATACAAGTTCGTCTCATCACCACAGTCTAACCCAAAGCCCTTCTGGGGAGATGCTGAGGGCTGTAGTTTCCAGGCTTTCACCATGAAAGGGGAAGTAAGGTACTTGAGTCACCAACAGTGTGGCATACCATCAAAAGAAACAAGAAGCAAAATGAGAAGTTTCTTGATGAGTATGGAGGTTTTAAAAGATGTGTACAAAATATGGAAAGAATGTTCTGTACAGAGAACAAATGTAATAGAGTGGCATGAGCTTAAGTAAATGTCAGAAGACTCGAATTGGAAGGGGACTTTGACCCTTTGAGAGGAGAAAGCAACAGAATAAGTTGTGGGCCTTCAGCATAAGAACAGTGGATAAAATTACATTATTGTTTGATGCATTCTCCCATTTTCAAATGCTCATTTATCTCCTTTATTTGAGAATAATCTCAAACTGGAAAAGAATATATCTTTTAAACAAAATCAGACCCCAAGGTAAGTATAAGAACGGTACAAGAGCTGCCAGCCTTTTTTCGTCTTAAGCCTCAGATACACAGTTTCTCACAATGCTGGCAGATATAGCCTCTGTGTAAAATTTGAGAACTCAAGCTCCACATTAATACTAATAGTGCTATAAGACACTCTTCTAAGCTTTTTATAGCACCATGAATTACTGCTGTTGTCCTGATTCTAGGCGAGGCAGGTAAGCCTCAGAGAAGTTACTGTCCAGAGGCAAAACTGAAGTTCAAACCCAGGCAGTCTTTTTCCGGAGTCTGTTTCATTCACCCTGTCCTGTACCTTACCTTCTTCCTTGCTGGTAAGACCACACTGCGATTGTTCAGTTCCATCTGAGCATCTCTCTCATCAGTAAAATAAGCTGTGTTCACAAGCAGGTGAAGTTATAGTAAAGACCCTGTTAAGTCACATGAGATTAAGAGCAGAGAATATGTGACTTGGGGAAAAAAAGGAAAATAAAGGAACTGTGTTCAACTACTTTACGGATTATACTCTAAAAGAGGAACTAAGCTTTTTACTTTAAGCCACAAGGCAATGAATGGGTAGTGACTGAACACAGACAGGTATTAGTTCCACCTAAGGAAATGTTTTCTAATGGGTCAAGTTCTTTAGTAGTACATATGAAGCTTCATGAAGTAGTGAAGTGTTGGATTCACAATAAAGTCTGGATGGTAAATGTGAAAATTGAGCCAGATGACAAAGGGGTTCAAGTCTATAAGACAGGGGAAACATGGAAAGAGTTCTTGTTGATAAAAAGTTGTATGGGATGATCCCAAAGATTTCAGGCAGTTCTTTTTTTTTTTTAAATACTTATTTATTTGGCTGAACCAAGTCTTAGTTGTGGCATATAAGATCTTTAGTGGCAGCATGTGGGACCTAGTTCCCTGACCAAAAATCAAACCCAGGCCCCTGTATTGGGAGCGCAGAGTCTTAGCTGCGGGACCACCAGGGAAGTCCCTCTTATAATTCTTGTGCTGTGTTCTGTGCTTAGTCACTCAATCGTGTCTGACTCTGCGACCCCATGGACTGTAGCCTGCCAGGGTCCTCTGTCCATGGGGATCCTCCAGATAAGAATACTGGAGTGGGTTGCCGTGCCCTCCTCCAGGGGATCTTCCCAGCCCAGGGATTGAACCTAGGTCTCCGACACTGCAGATTCTTGACCTTCTGAACCAACAATTCTTATGAATAAGAATTCTTATAATTCTTATGAGTCTAGAATTCTGTCTTCTAAAATTCCATGAAGAATTTTTGTAGGGCAGTGCCCTAATAACATCCTCAACTGTTCAGAAGTCAGGCTCTGTTGAGGCCTGATAAAGTCTGGAATCGTTAGGCTGGACTTCTAGACCATCCACCATCTAGCCCAGCCTGCCCTTCCACGCCTTTGTCTCCCTACTTAGCGCTACCCCAGCCCCACCTGGTGCTCCAGCCAAGCAGAACTAGCTCTGTGCCTTCTTCCTTCCCGCATGTTTGGATTTGCTTATACAACTTTCTTTTCTCAATATACCATTCTCCATCCCCTCCACCTTTGCTTTTTGTTTATTCAAATTCTAAGCATTCGCCGAAGCCCTTGATAAACCTAACAACTTGTATGAAGCCTTTCCTTTTATTTCTCAACCTACCTGTGCCTCCTCCTCTAAATACCCACTGTATTTTATATGTGGGAGCTCCTCTTCTGCTCTGCCTTTATGCAGTTATTCAAATATTTTCTTTCTCCCACTCACCTATAACTTCCTTGAGAATAGGGGTCATGTCTTAAGTCACCTGCATCCTCTTGATGCCTACCTAGTTCAGTGTCTGGTACATAGTTACTTAGTAAATGTAGTAACTAGATAAATGAAAAGCTCATTTTACATATTCTAAAAAGGAAATGGGGACTTGTTATAGAATTCAAGAATTCTGGAGTGAAATATCCTATCTCCAGACCTGCTTTTCTAGTTTTTAATTTACCACCCTCTTTACAATTTTAAGTCACTTAATTGTCTCTCCCTATATGTGTCAGACACTGTTCTAAACTCTGGATATAACAGTGGGCAAAATAGACAAAAATCCCTGCCTCATAAAGCTTTATTTGTGTGTGTGTGTGTGAAGGAGATAGACAATAAGATAAATAATTGACAAGTGTGCAGTATAGTGACTCACCATTTTTAAAGTTTATTCCATTTATAATTATTATGAAGTATTGGCTCTATTCCCTGTATTGTACAATATATCCTTGTAGCTTACTTTGTAGTATTTGCTATCTTCAGTTCATTCTCTCAGTCAGGTCAGACTCTTTGTGACCCCATGGACTGCAGCACGCCAGGTCTCCTTGTCCATCACCAACTCCCACAGTTTACTCAAAGTCATGTCCATTGAGTCAGTGATGCCATCCAACCATCTCATCCTCTGTCGTCCCCTTTTCAAATGAGTCAGGTCTTTGCATCAGGTGGCCAAAGTATTGGAGTTTCAGCTTCAACATCAGTCCTTTCAATGAACACCCAGGACTAATCTCCTTTAGGATGGACTGGTTAGATCTCCTTGCAGTCCAAGGGACTCTCAAGAGTCTTCCCCAACACCACAGTTCAAAAGTATCAATTCTTCGGTGCTCAGCTTTCTTTATGATCCAACTCTCATATCCATATGTGAGTACTGGAAAAACCATAGCCTTGACTAGATGGACCTTTGTTGGCAAAGTAATGTCTCTGCTTTTTAATATGCTGTCTAGGTTAGTCTTAACTTTCCTTCCAAGGAGTAAGTGTCCTTTAATTTTATGGCTGCAATCGGCATCTGCAGTGATTTTGGAGCCCCTTAAAATGAAGTCTGCCACTGTTTCCAGTGTTTGCTATCTTCGGTAGCAGTAAATAAGAAAGATGGGGGCTCCTCTGGTGGCTCAGTGGCAAAGAATCCACTGCCAATGCAGGAGACATGGGTTCAGTCCCTGGGTTGGGAAGATCTCCTGAAGAAGGAAATGGCAACCCATTCCAGTATTCTTGCATGGGAAATCCCATGGACAGTGGGCAGGCTCCAGTTCTTGAGGTCACAGAAAGAGTCAGACATGACTTAGCAACTAAACAACAACAAATAAGAATATTAGAGGAGTATAGACAATACTGGGGAGGGAGCAGTTTTATTAACAGACAGTAATAGATAGGGTATTGAGAAGAGAAGATATTTGAATCAATGCCACCTTGATTGTCTTTTACATTTTATTTTAAAATAATTTTAGACTTACAGATAAGTTGCAGAAGTAATAGAGACATCTCATGTAAACCCTTCATCTAGGATCCTCTGATGTTAACACCTATAACTACATATAACTATAGTACAATTATCAAAACCAGAGAATTAACGTAAGTACAATACTGTTAACTAAATTACAGACCTCATTTGAATTATGCCAGTTTTTTTTTTTCTCCCAGTGTTCTTATTTTGTTTCAGAATTTTTTCAAGACCCACATTGTATTTAGTTCTTAAATCTCTTTAGTCTCCTCCAACCTGAGATTGTTCCTCAGTCTTTCCTTATCGTTCATGACCTTGATGGTATGGATGTTTGCTGGTCAGTTATTTTCTAGGATGTCACTCAACTTGGGTTTTTCTTGTGTTTCCTCATGATTATATTGAAGTTATACAAGCATTTGGCAAAAATACCATGAAAGTACCATTGTGTCCCTCTCAGTTCATTATCTCAGGAGATACCTGGTATCAGCCTGTCTCACTACTCTTAATGTTATGCTTGATCAGTCAGTTACTGTGATATCTACCAGATTGCTCCAGTGAAAAGTGACTATTTCTGCCTTTGTTTTCAGTTACTATCTTAGGAGTGAGACTTTGCTAACATCCTGTTTCTCCAGACACTTTTGCCTTGATTTTATCATTAATCAGTGGAGCGTCCCTACACAGTTATTACTGTGGTGTTTACCTAACAATAATTTTGTATTTTATCCTATAGATCATAATTCAATACTGTCATTTATTTTGATGTTCAAATTGTTCTAGCTCTGGCCAGCGGGAGCTCCTCCAGATTAACTCCTGTATCCTCCCCAGCCCTGGAATCAACCACTTCAATGACCCCCTGATTCCCTTTTTTTTTTTTAATAGTATTTAGGAAACAAGACTTGGGCGTTAGCTACCATCTTCTAAGAACTTTCTGTACTCTTCCACTCGCCTGTCCTTTCCCACCTCCGTTCTCTTCAGATGGTTAGCACTTCCTCACTCTGCTATGATCCCCAGGTACTCTTTTGTATCTGTCCCTCCCCTATGATAAACTTCAGCTCCTCTCTTTTGGGTTGTCTCTCACTGGTTCTGTTTTTAGTCCATTTTTTTCTACTCATTCTGATCGCAAATTTTATTTTCTAATTTTTTTAGTAAACAACTCTGGCCCAAGAACCCCTCCATGGGCCATTGCAGATACTGAAAGTTAATTTTATAGTTCACTGTAATACTTACCTTAAAGCAAAATGAATTACACTGTACAGGCTATATGTTTGAATGTTACTTTGTTGTTCATTTATTATACTATATATTCAGAAAGGAAATATCCTTTATATTTGAGACAGTAAAATATAAGTGAGAAATATAACTCTTGGTTTTTTTAATTTATGACTGAATAAATACAGAGATTTATTGATCTGTGGAAGGTCTCAGGCCAGTTAACTCTAACTTAAAGGAAGATCCCATTGAAGCCAAGGTCATGGATAAATTCCTTAAGTAGAACAGTTAATTTTTTTCTGGAACATAGCAAGAAACTGTATTCTTGACAGCAGCTTACCATCTCACTCTGGTTGCAAGAGGGACAGATAGATGGAGGATGGATGATTCAGCTTAAAAAAGAGAGAGAAAGAGAAATCCATTCCCAGTACTAGAAAAGAAACCAAAATTACATTTACTCACAGATGGTGAGTTACTCTCAGTTGATTTAAATGATAGCACATTATTACCACAGATGTTTCCAGAAAAAAAGACTGTTTATAATCAAGCCTTATCTCAATTATTTTAATCATCTTTTGGGGTTGTTTATAATAAAGTGAATCACTTAAAACCTCTAGAGTTTAATTCACAGGATTGTGCTGTATCTAAAGTTGATTGAAAATTCAAGCTGTGTGTTGAATAATATTTGTACTGTGCCACATGACAGCACATTATAGTCTTTTGGGTGGTTCACTAATATATACTGATAAAATAATTGTTGGGTATGTAATAATAGCTTTGTACATGAGATTGATGTAAAAGAGGTTATTTCACACTGGAAATGCTGTTATAGTGAGCTCTTTGTGAAAGTGCACAACAGTATGTACTTACTGATTTGTTCTTTCTTAAAATATAAATTAAACATTTAGAAAATTTAGAACCGCCTTTTGGGTTGTTAAGAGAAGTACAGTGCCTCTTACTCATGAGACATTAGCCAGCTAATGTCAACTGAAGATGAGCCAAAAGTTTTTGAAGTTTTCCTTGCGTTGCAGAACTGAAGCCAAATTTGTTGAAGAATTATTCTTCCAATTTTGGGCAAGTAAACATTAAGATCTGGAAGCCCATGGCATAGTAATTGATTTTCAACCAAATAAAATATTTTTCAATCAAATGTTATTTGACATAGCCTTGTAAAATATTTGTATAATATCCTGTGTGGGAATATATACTCTTTGGATAAATCTGTCTATATAGTTAAACAACTTGGCTGTTCAGAGTAAATAGTATTAATATCATTCTAAACATCCTCTTCTTACTGGTATTGCGTGAAGTCTGGGAAAGGCAATACCAGGTAATTAGTTTTTTGGGACCCTCCTGCATAAACAGAGACATAAAGAACAGGCTCTGAAATCCTGTGATGCTTATTTCTCCTTTCGAGTTTGGAAGGAAATAAATAAAGCTGGTGTGTCCTTTAGGAGCTCAGTCAGAAGCCACAGCTCAGAGTTTCTCACTGTCTGCATCTACAGCAGGGCCCGCCCACTGGCTCCCGTTTCACTGACTAGTGAGCATTTGAGATGTCATGATGATCGGTCAGAATTCATCCAGGGATTTCCCTGGCATTGCAATGCATAAGAATCTGCCTGCCCGTGCAGGAGATACCGGTTCGATCCACGGTCCGGGAATATGCCACATGCTGTAGAGCAACTAAGCCCATGTGCCACAACTGCTGAGCCCGCGTGCTGCAGCTATTGAAACTCACACGCCTAGGGCCTGTGCTGTGCAACTAGAGAAGCCTGTGCACAGCAACGAAGACCCAGGGCAGCCACTCAAATTAATTAATTTTTTAAAAATTCATCTAAATCCGTGCAGGTTCTCAGCCACCACCACAACACCTCATACTTCATTATGTAAAGTTTCCCGGTCGCCTCTTCGCTTCGGTTTAGTGAATCACCCATGTCATTTGAGGATTAAGAATTCTGCCATATCTAGTGTTTGAAAGTTAGGTCATGCTTTTCAGGGGGAATGAACCAGAATACAGCTCCTCTCTTAGGGTAAGTAGGAAACTGTCCAGGAGTAGAAGTTGCTGGCACTGAGGGACTTTTCCTTTCATCCCCTTAGACACCTGATAGACTACGGAAATTCAGAGTGGCCAGGCAGTGTCATGCTAATGAATTTTAAAGTCTTCGTTTTATATCCACCGCTTAGAATCCTTACACTACTATTAATAGTTGCAAAAAGACATACAAAAAGTTGACTGAAATTTTTAGTTTTTTCAGAGCATCTTAATACTGACTGGGCGTCCCTTGTGGCTCAGCTGGTAAAAAATCCGCCTGCAATGCGGGAGACTGGCTTCAAGTCTTCCCCCACCTCCCATTAGGAGTCTGTGCCTGTTCCCACCCCTCTCCTGTTTCCCTGTCAGTTCCATCTCCAGGGCCAAATACCGAGTGTCACTGTGGTGTGCCCACTTCCTCCTGGATGCCCCACCTCTGGGTCCACAGGAACCAACGCTCATCATGTCCACAGACACACTTCTGCGTCCTTACACATCCGCTCTCATGTTTCCACCCACGGGAATACGACCAGCCCAGCTCCTCCTCTGGGGCCGGGACCCAGCAGTGGCCCTCGGAGTAACTCCTGATGTTCTTTAACTCTTGAGTTTAAGAAGCACAGCAGTAGATAATCCCCTAGACATGCCGGCACTCGCCACCCTTTGGGCCTGTTTTGGGCTTCTTGCCCCGCCTTGTTCTCCTCCAGGTCCCTGCACATTCTCCTGCATCTCCTTCAGGTCTTTACTCACATGAGCAAATGCAGCCTCTCGCTCAGGGAGGCCTGCTCTGACCTCCCTGCTTAAATTTCAGCACTCTCAGTCCCCCTAATCCCACCGTAGGTCTTCCTTTTCCACAGCATTTATCACCTAGCCTACTATGATATGGGCTTCCCTGGTGGCTCAGCTGGTAAAGAATCTACCCACAATGCGAGAAACCTGGGTTCGATACCTGGGTTGGGAAGATCCCCTGGAGAAGGAAACAGCTACCCACTACAGGCCAGTATTCTTGCCTGGAGAAGCCCATGAACAGAGGAACCTACCGAGCTACAGTCCACAGGGTCACAATGAGTCGGACACAACTGAGCGACTAACGTTTCATCACTTCTTATACATAATGTTATTCTTCTTATCAGAGTGGCCAGGCAGTGTCATGCTAATGAATTTTAAAGTCTTCGTTTTATATCCACTGCTTAGAATCCTTACACTACTATTAATAGTTGCAAAAAGACATACAAAAAGTTGACTGAAATTTTTAGTTTTTTCAGAGCATCTTAATACTGACTGGGCGTCCCTTGTGGCTCAGCTGGTAAAAAATCCGCCTGCAATGCGGGAGACTGGCTTCAAGTCTTCCCCCACCTCCCATTAGGAGTCTGTGCCTGTTCCCACCCCTCTCCTGTTTCCCTGTCAGTTCCATCTCCAGGGCCAAATACCGAGTGTCACTGTGGTGTGCCCACTTCCTCCTGGATGCCCCACCTCTGGGTCCACAGGAACCAACGCTCATCATGTCCACAGACACACTTCTGCGTCCTTACACATCCGCTCTCATGTTTCCACCCACGGGAATACGACCAGCCCAGCTCCTCCTCTGGGGCCGGGACCCAGCAGTGGCCCTCGGAGTAACTCCTGATGTTCTTTAACTCTTGAGTTTAAGAAGCACAGCAGTAGATAATCCCCTAGACATGCCGGCACTCGCCACCCTTTGGGCCTGTTTTGGGCTTCTTGCCCCGCCTTGTTCTCCTCCAGGTCCCTGCACATTCTCCTGCATCTCCTTCAGGTCTTTACTCACATGAGCAAATGCAGCCTCTCGCTCAGGGAGGCCTGCTCTGACCTCCCTGCTTAAATTTCAGCACTCTCAGTCCCCCTAATCCCACCGTAGGTCTTCCTTTTCCACAGCATTTATCACCTAGCCTACTATGATATGGGCTTCCCTGGTGGCTCAGCTGGTAAAGAATCTACCCACAATGCGAGAAACCTGGGTTCGATACCTGGGTTGGGAAGATCCCCTGGAGAAGGAAACAGCTACCCACTACAGGCCAGTATTCTTGCCTGGAGAAGCCCATGAACAGAGGAACCTACCGAGCTACAGTCCACAGGGTCACAATGAGTCGGACACAACTGAGCGACTAACGTTTCATCACTTCTTATACATAATGTTATTCTTCTTTTTTCAAGTAAGCTCCAGGAAGGCACGGATCTGCACATTTTCACTGATGTATCTGCAGTTGTATCTGGCACATGGTGGGTGCTTTAGTATCAGTATTTGCCGTGTGGAAGAGAGAGACAGACAGGAACGGGGGACTGTTGACCACGGAGTGATGGTCCAGATGCTAGTTCAAATAAAGATTGTTTTTTAGAGAACAGCTCTTTATAGACTTTTGCAAGGTCGGCTTTCTCACCAAAATATTATAGAGAAGCTAGTAAGTTCACACTGGAGGCCCTGGTCACTTTGCTGAAATAGTTACATTTTTTAAGTGTATAATAACTGTGCCCCATTCAATACATTCTTATAACTGCAACACACTGGTCTGAAGACCTCCACTTTAGTACTCCTCATCAGTAAGTTAATTACTATGTAAATTGGCCTCACTAAATTTTTAACAGTTTCTCAGGGGTTCTCTTCTTGACTCTGACCTGCCATGATTTCATTATAGTTCAAGCAGAATAACATATTCTGATTTATGTTATTAGAATAAACTTTCTTAGATGATCTTATTCTATTGCCGAGTCTTTCTTGAAGGGTGAAGAACACGTGGGAACTATCAGGCTTATTTGAAGCCATTTTTGTTTCCTGTATTTTTTAAAATCATTTTGGACCTTTTTTCCCCTCACCATTTTCTCTTTTTGAAATATTATCTTAGTTACCTTTTACTTGTAGGTGATGATTAAGAAGCACTAAGCGTAAAAGGGACAGCTCTGTGCTAGGCTTCTCTCCTTCAAAGGGGAGACAAGCTACATTCCTGCCATTTCCTTCAAGCCCCAGTGATCTCTGCAGAAGGTTGGCCAGCAGAGTGGCTCTTCCTCCCATTTTAACCCTCCTTGAGTTTCTCGTCCAGTCAGAGATCGAGTCCTATTTATGAGTTACTTCTGCCTCTCTTAGAACAGTAAACATGATCATAAATGGTTTCAGAAACTGCTGGGATAATGCTGGCTTTAGGACCATTCAGTCCCCATGTGAGGAGTATCATGTGTAATATGTGATCTCAAATGCTCGTGTGCACACCTCTCACCACACATGCAGAATGCCATTCCAGCTTTCCAAGTCACCAATTTTATGTTGGAAAGTGACTTGGAAAGTCACCAACATAAAAGGAAGGAAGCAAATGGTGAAAGTGAAAGGACAGTCAGACTCAGTTGAATCCCTCAGGGCACTTTTTTTTTTAAGATAAGGACCATAGGAAATTTAGAAAGTGTTAAGTCGCTCAGTTGTGTCTGACTTTTTGCGACCCTATGGATTGTAGTCCACCAGGCTCCTCTGTCCATGAGGTTTGCCAGTCAAGAATACTGGAGTGGATTGCCGTTTCCTTCTCCAGGGAATCTTCCAGACGCAGGGATTGAATCTGGGTCTCCTGCATTGCAGGCAGAGTCTTTACTATCTGAGCCACCAGGGAAGATCCAAGGACTAAGGAAGCACAATAGAAATTTTTAAATGTTAATCTTAAAATTTCTTCTGTATAGTCTTAAGTAAGAACAAATCTACTTACACTGAATCTCCTTTCATCAAGGTGAGGATTCCAAAAGAATGAACACAGTTGCCTGGAGCATTGTTTTCAGATGTAGGTCTCTGGATCCCATCTCAGGTTCTGATTCAGTGGTCTGATGATGAACTTGAGAATCTGGCTTTTTAAACAGTTCTCTGAGTAATCTCAATAATCTGCCAGATTGGAGAACCACTGTTGTATGGCCCAGTTTTCTCTAGTTCCTTGCCCTTAAAAAAGCTAAAGAAATGATGGCCAGCGTTAACTGGCCAATCAGTGCCTTGATAGGATTGGATCTTATCTTCCTTTCCTACAAATGACAGAGAACTTTCACTTCATGAATCTTAAAATAGAAGATTTCTTTTACATGTAACCCAGATATAAGAGTAACACAATTATTTTGTAAATTAAACAAATAGTAGCAAAAAATTTAAAGGCTATGGTCTTTTAAAATGGCGCAACCGCTCTTTAATCTGATTTACATATCCATCTTTTAACTCAGCTCCTTTTTCTTTGTTGTTTATCATCGAGTTACGTTTATTGAGCATTTGCTCTATGCCACGTCCTCTGGTAGGTGTTTTTTCTTTTTTTACAAGTGTTCTCATTTCGTCTTCCCAATGACTATCTGAACTGTAAGGAAAATTTACATTTTACAAGTGAGAAAACAGGTAAAAGAGATTTTAGAGATAAGAGAATGACTTGTCCAAGATGGTTTCAGTCCATCTTAGCTTTGAGCCATAAAGAAGCTATTCCTTCTTTGAAATCTTAAAAGTTTGTCTCCTCCTAACTCACAATGCCATTTGCCTATTAGATCAATTTGTTTCACCTAAAACATTCATAATACACGTAGTTAAGTTCTTGGTTTTGACAGTATCTATATACAGTGTTGTAATCTTTGGAATATTTGAACAGTTATACCCATAGCTACTTCAAGGAGTACTCTTGAGGTTTTCTCATAAGTAATGATGAAATTGTACTACACATGCAGTAGCTTCATGTTATATTTACTTTTAAGATAGGTATTCTTGATAAACAAACTGACTCATATTTATTATAATGTCTTACATTATTTTTGTTTAATTAAACATATTGTAGATTTGTAAGCAGTTTATAGGCTAGTTTGTCTTCTCAAGCTTAATTTTTATTTTTTTACTTTATGATCTCAAAGATTATAAAAATTTGGTCTTTATTATCATTACATCTGGTATATAGTTATAAAAACTAGAAGTCTTAGTTGAAAAATGATAGATATCTGATTTTTCTATATGAAAAGAGATTTTTGCCCGGTTCTCCAAATCGTAGTTTCCAGTGACAAAGAGACACAAGTTCATTATGCAAGGGCAGCTCTGAAAAATGTTGATCCCCTTCCTTTGAAAAGGGGATCAAATTAATCTGTTACTTTATCCTTACATCTCTGCTATTAGTTTTAATATACTTATTTTCTTTGGTATAATCAGAAATTTGTGATTCATAAACTAAAATTTCTTAAAAAGAGAATCTACTGTGTTGGTTAAAAAACAGAACCAGTTATCATTCTTTATCTGTCCCAATCTTGACTTTTCTATTAGGTTGACTATATGAAAGTTACTGATATTGTTTCATTGCCTCTATAGTTACTGCTCAAGTCATTTATTACAATCCTTGCAGAATATTTTGTAATCTAATATGTGGAATAATCCCAAGAAATAATGGCTCCCAGATAGTTACAGAACTGTATATTTTTAATGGATGATAAGTGAAGACTGAATTAGTTCTGATAAAAAGGGTGACTAACAAATTATATATAATAGTTTCTTTTCTGAGTTCTGTTTATTTTTTTAGTATTCTCAATACAGCTTTTCTGCATAGGTTTTTTTTAAGTAAAAGAATAAGAAAACTAAATAATGTATTTGGTTCTTATGATTTTTGAAGGGCTGTTCCTTAAATTAAGCATGTAGCCCAAAAGTTTGAAAATTTTTAAGGTGATATAAGGCTTTAAAGAAACCAAAGCCCACTGTCTTATTAAACACTGATATGATTCATTACACATAGCAGAATGGCCCTTTGAAGGAACAAAACTGCTTTCATTATGGAGGCTTTCATTTCTGGGGCAAGTTGAAAGGGGCAGTGATTGGCATATAACTAATTACACCGAGGCAACTGCTAAGTATCTGGCCTTACAGTTAGTTTTTTATACAGCATTTGTTGGTTTTAGAAGATCTGAGGTCCTAAAACCCTAACAGTTCTATGAAGACTGTGAATACAACTGATACTTAACAGTGAATCTGAGACAATTAATTTATTAACAGTTTTTGTTTTCTTGTCAATTCAGCACACCAGGTTCTTTATAAAATTCTTGCCTGGGCGCTCTGAGGGCAGTAGGAAATACCTTGGACACTGAACACAACTGTTAGAAATCTAATCCATTTTGAAACTTGGGAATAGTGATACAGTCTTTAACCCAAGCATAGCTTAAAATATGAAATTTGGACAAATAGTTGAGGGGGTTTCTCGCGTGATCTTTCAAATGGAACTGATTCTGTTGCATTTAAATAAGAAAGAGTTTTGTAAAAGCACTTAGTCAACTTTTCTCTGGTACTAGCTAAGTTAAACCAGCAAATTTTTGCTCAGTGAGTTTGGAAGAAATGTATTTGATACCCATTTTCAGAAGTAGGTTGAGTCTCAAAAATAATAACTTGTTCGTAGTCGTACATCATACCTAGAATGAAGTCAGGGCGCTGGCCACTGATAAATCCACCCCCCTTTTTTGGACTTCTTAAAATCGTGAGACAGTGAATATCCACGTAATCACTGTTCAGAGTAAGAAATGGGACGTTGCCAACAGCCCAGAAGTCCCAGTGTATGTACCCTGTCCCTCTGTGAACACACACTGTCTTGACTTTGGCGAGGATTATCTTCTCGTTCTTTATAACTTTACCATCTGTATGTATAGTGCCAAACGTTATGGTTTCCTGTTTTCAAACTTGTTATAAAAGGAATCATGCAGTTTATTTTCTTTTACACCTTTCTTCGTTCACTTAGTGTAGTTTATGGGAGAGGTTTATGTTGTTACACAAAGTTTACTCCTTTCCACTGATGTATTAGTATAACATTGTGTAAACAGTCCATGATTTGTGCATTTTACTAACAGTGAACATTGAGATTATTTCCAGTGCTAAGCTGCTATAAGTTCTCATGCTATCTTATATATCAGTATGTATGTATATATTTTACTCTCATTTGATTTTAAGCTTCTTGGTGTATTTTCTATATTTATATTCCCTCCACAGTGTTTACCATAATACACTGCCTTGCACAGAATACCTCCTTATTAAATATTATTGAATTAATTTTTTAGTTCATTAAGCATGGTTGAAAATTAGCTTAAGAATACTTTTTAAAATGTATTTATTTTAATTGGAGGCTAATTACTTTACGATATTGTGGTGGTTTTTGCCATATATTGACATGAATCAGACTGATACCCTATTAGATAATACCCATTGCAGAAAACAACTATAAAGCTCAGACAGATAATACAAAATAACTGTAAAACTCAGACAAATAATACAAAACACAACTCCCTATAGGTACTGAAGAGTGAATAGAAGCAAAGAGACTCTGGCAGGGAGCTCATGCTCCTTTAGAAGAGGGAGACAGAAAGCTGTATAAGTAAAGCCATGTGCGTGACTTTAACCTGGGACTAAGCACAGTCCATGGAGTGTACTGTGTAGTGGCGGGGGACTCACATGGAAAAACTCTTAGTTTTTCTGACCTGGAGAACCTCAAAAGTGAGGCTGCCAAAGCGTGAGTGCTGAAGAGAGTAGCAGAATCCCAGAAGGGGAAGAACCAGCAGAGAAGCCCCCAGATTGTATCTGTCTACACCTCTGACTGATGCCTGAACCACATGTGAGAAACAGACTCAGAGCAGCTCAGCCAGTGACCAAAATTCTGAACTCAGACCAGACTTGCCACCAAAAGATGCAGAAACATAAACAGCTGCAAGAAAACTGGTAGAGAGTGTGCTTTCACTTGGAGGATGGAAAATAGCACATTTCCCATCTCTGAGATCTTTTAGCCTGAGGCCAGTTGCAATCCCAGGCATACACAGCAGAGATGGGACATAGGGGGAAAGACGTAGACTTCCTGGCCTGAAGAACCAAAAAAAAGAAGCTGAGAATCCATGAACTCTGAAAATAGTGGAGTTATCCCAGAAGAGGAAGAATCAGAGAAGAGGATCTCTAAAGTCCGTCTACCTGTTCCTTGAACTACACATCTGTAGACTGGACTTTAAGCAGCCTAGCTAAAAACAGAAGAGCTGAACAGAGATTGGTGCAGCCACTGAGAATTATATAGAGTTTGCAGTTCAAACGCAGACAAGAATCTCCACAACTTAATGTTATTGAAGATGCAATCCAAAGTTTCTCAACATCCAAGGAACCAAGAAAATGGAGCATGTTCTCTGTGCAAAAGAAAATCAATTGGGATCAACCTGAAAATGAACCAGATGTTGAAACTAACAGACAAGGATTTAAAAGCAGTTACCGTAACTCTCCTCAATGTTTTCGTTGCATGAAACATGTTTTTAACACATGAAAACTCAGCAGAGATATGAGAAGGCTCAGCTGAGAAATAATGACAATAAAAAGTCAGTAGTTTGCCGATATGAAATACTAACACCAAACAGAATAAATAATCCCACATCAAGGCACATTATTGTCAAAACTGTTGAAAGCCAATAGTAAAGACCAAGAGAAAAAATGGCATGTACATACTGGGGGGACAACAATCCAATTAACATCCCTTCTTATCAGAAACTCTAGAGTGTTGGAGAGAATGGAACAAAGTCTTTAAAGGGCAAAAGAAAAACAATTAGTCAACCCAGAATTCTGTATCCAGTGAAAAGATCTTTCATGAATGAAAACAAAATAAGACATCAGGTAAAAGAAAACCAAGAGACCTTGTTGCCAGCACACTTGCATTATAAAAAAATGCTAAGAAAGTCCTTTGAGCAGAATGAAAATAGTATCAGATGGAAACTCAGATTTTCAGATGCAGAAGAAGGCCTGTTTACCAGAAATGGCAAATATCTAGATAAATGAAAAATATTCATATCTGTCTCTATTTTTCTTCCTCTCACTCCCCCTTTTTTGCTTAGTTTTTTTCTCTTTATTTTTAAATAAGCTATAGTTATTTTTATTGTATTATAGTGTAGTTGATTTGAAGTATTGTGTTTCTGCTGTACAGCAAGGTAAATCAGTTATACATATATCCACTCACTTTTAGGTTATTTTCCCATAAAGGTCATTACGGAGTTCTGAGTAGAATTCCCTGTGCTCTACAGTAGGTCCTCATTAGTTATCTTAAAACCAAAGTTATCACATTGTCTTATAGGATTTATAATGTATGTAGATGTACCCTACACACACATACACTCACACACTCAGAGCTGTAGCATAAAGGATAAGAGATGATGAATATGATCCTCTGTGGTGTGGTCCTGTATGACATTCTGTATTTTCCCTAAAGTAGTTGATTATTATCTGTTATTTGACTATGAAAAGTTAAGGGTACACATTGTAATCCTAGGGTAGCCACTATTTTAAAACATAGGAAAATCAACAGCTAAAAAACTAACAGAAGAATTAAAATATAAATCTAAAAAATATTCAAATAATTACCCCCTCCTCTCCCTGGGTAGGAAAAGTGGAACAAAAGAACAAGACAGAAGATTCAAACAGAAGCAAAAAATAAGATGACAGAGACTTCTCTGGTGATCCAGTGATTAAGAATACTCCTGCCAATGCAAGGGACACAGGTTCAATCTCTGGTCCAAGAACTAAGATCACACAATGAGAAGCTTACACACTGCAACTAGAAAGTGGCCCCCACTTGCCACAACAAGAAGAAGCCTGCACACAGCAACAAAGACCCAGCGTAGCCAAAAATAAAGTTTTTAAAAATAAGGTGAGAGACCAAGCTAAACATATCAATAATTAAATTAAATGTCAATGCACTGAATACTCACTAAAAGGCAGGGATCATCAGAATGGATAAAATAAGACCCAACTATACACTGTCTGCAAAGGATGTGCTTTAAATATAAAAGTATAGGTGGGTTGAAAGCAAATGATGGAAAGAAAATCAAGTACCTTACAGACAGTAAGCATAAGAAGATTAAAATGGCTGTATTGGCATCAGCTGTGCTGTGCTGTGCTGCGTCACTCAGTCATATCCAACTCTTTGCAACACCATGGACTGCAGCCCTCCAGGCTCCTCTGTCCATGGGGATTCTCCAGGCAAGAATACTGTAATTGGTTGCCATGCCCTCCTCCAGGGGATCTTCCCAACCCAGGGATCGAACCCAGGTCTCTCCCGCATTGCAAGCGGATTCTTTACTGTCTGAGCCACCAGCGAATCCCAAGAATACTGGAGTGTGTAGCCTATCCCTTCTCCAAGGAGTCTTCCCAACCCAGGAATCGAACTGGGGTCTCCTGCATTGCAAGCAGATCCTTTACCAGCTGAGCTACCAGGGAAGCTCCCTAACATCAGCTATTATAAACTAAAACCTAAGATGAAGGGGATATACTTCAAAATCATAAAAACATCAGTTCAACAGAAGACGACATAATAATTGTAAATCTATATGCACCAATCTATATGACAGAGCTTCAAAATCATGAAGCAAAAAAATAGACAATTCCACCATTATTTTAAAGATTTTAACAGCCTCCTCTCAGCAATTGGTAGAACAACTAGACAAAAAAAGAATCAGCAAAGGCATAGGACATCACTTTGACTTGATTGATATTCATAGACCACCTTACCCAGTGATGGCAAAATTCATCATTTTGAATGCATATGGCACATTTACCAAGACAGACCAGAATACTGAGCCATAGAACAAGCCTCAATAATTTTTAAATCATTAAAGCTGAATTAGATAATTAGAAATCAATATAACACTAGAAAAGGCAAAATTGTGGCTGAAAAACAGATCTGTGGCTGCCTTGAACCAAGGGGGACAGGGCCGGGATCAAGTACAAAGGGCCAGGAGGGGCCTCGCCTCTGTATCTTGATAGTGGTGATGGTTGCATGATTATACACAAACAGCAAAATTCATCAAATTGAACATTGAAATTAGTGACTTTAAATTGTATGGTGCTTGTTGCTGTGTGCAGGCTTTCTCTAATTGTGACAAGTGGGGGCTACTCTCAAGCAAAAAAAAGAAGGAAACAGTCAGTTTGATCATTTTCACCTCATAAAGGCTTCCCACTGCCTTGGCTTTTCGTACTGCAGGTGGTGTAGGCACAGGGGCTTAGTTGCTCCACAACGTGTGGGATCTTCCCAGACCAGGAATCGAACCTGTGTTGCCTGTATTGGCAGATGAATTCTTAACCACTCGGCCACCAGGGAAGCCTGCCCCGACCCAAAGGGTTTTTAAAAACAACGTGAACAACTCACTCCTTCCCAGGTGTCTTTAGGAAATGAACATTCTGCACTTTATATTGTCATTTCATTTTCATGTAAATCTTCATATACGAGTCAAATGATGACCAGAAAAATCATTTTGTGTGGCTGCAGTCTCAAAACCTAGACAACATAGCACTTTCTATTACATTGGAGTTGTGAATTACTTGAACAATTGCAATAGTACGTTTTACCGAAACATCTTTCCGTGGTTTACTTCTGGCATAATCTCTGTCACATGGAGAGCACACAAAAAGTATGAAATAACTTACAGGGTCATCTAGAAGTAGGCAGGCATTGGCAGTTTTTCTTAATGTGTCTCCCAGACTCCCAAAACATCAAAATACTTTTCATATGGTTGCAGCTATGGTTATATTTATATTTATACATACACACTTACTGGGGTGTGTGTGTGTGTGTCTGTATCACCCATCCGAATGTAGGCCCACATACACAAACAGAAAGATTATTCCCCAAAATGAAAATATTTACTTACTTTGAGTAGTAAGATTAAGGGTGGGCTGGGTTGGTTTGGTTGCTTGCTTGCTTTGCTTTCTGAAAATTCCCTTAAATGTTGTTCTGCTGCAGTAACAGGGTGCTCCTGCTAACACATTTCTGACATTGCTCTGTCTAAATGGAGGATAAACATGACCGCAGCCTCTACAGGAAAATATGTGCTAGCAAGCTTTTAAGTGTATAGGGTTTAAACTCTTCCCATGTTATATCAGATTTTTACTGTAAATTAGCCAGAC
Source organism: Oreotragus oreotragus (assembly GCA_006410675.1). NCBI lineage: Eukaryota > Metazoa > Chordata > Mammalia > Artiodactyla > Bovidae > Oreotragus > Oreotragus oreotragus. The sequence continues at coordinate 471,444 of SJYX01005862.1, read as the reverse complement.
TCTTTCCCAGCAGAAAATAATAATTATGTCTTCCACTGGAAAGAGCACTTCATAAAACATTTTTTTTTCTAGTAAACAGAGTAAACATTCTTTTGATCCCTCTGCTTCCCTACCTCAAAACTTAAACACCATTCCTTGTTTCCAAGAAAATGTTTTGAATTCTCGGTGTTGGAAAAATTCTGATATTTGCTAGCCTTACCCACTACCCGCATCATCAAAATGTGGATAAAATTTCGAGTCTGTAGTTTAGCTCATTGTGCCTGTTGCCAGTTTCCCAAAGAAGGATCCCAAAATATGTGTTTTTCTCTTGATCCTGTCATTGCCTCCCTGTTCATCCTTCGCTGAGCCTCCTGGTACCTACATCTGCTCAGCTGTGTGTTGGTCCTGTTTGTTGCTGGTGACCCCCATCCTTGGTGGGAAGTTCAAGGAGAGGCGTGAGGAATACTGGGCATAGGGGAGCACCCCCCATTCAGACCTGCACCCAGCTAGCAGGATCTCCGTCCTCAGGAGCCACACACTCAGCTCTCAGACAGGAAAGTATGGTGACTCGTGTTGACAGAAAAGAACCTGGAAGGAAAGAAAAGCATCCTGAAACAGGGAGTTTCCCTGGCTCCTCCTCAGAACAAGGACCTCATCCCCAGGGTCACCAGTCCTCATCCATTGTCTGGCTGTAGAGGCCGTGCTGACTGTCTTTCTCCAGCAAGGAGGCAGCTTTGAAGCTGGGTCCCTGACCTCCTGGACTCTGAGTTGATGCTCATCTGGAGAAACCCTGCCCTGCCCGCCTCCCCCCGGCTCATCAATGACCTCTCTTATCAGGATTCTGTGAGTCTAGTCACGTCAGGCCTTTTCCACGGCAGTTTTGACGTTATCGCTCTCTAAGCCCTCCGCTCCTCTCTCCCTGACTCACATGCCATCCAGCTCCTGAACTTGAGTCTGACGGAAAGCAGCCACGTTCAGAAGAAAATGGAAAAATATTTCAGTTCTCTTGGAACTTACCGTATAAGAAACTCATGTGCTTTGCAGAATATTTACAAGAAACAGTTTTTGAGATTAATTAAAGACCTCAGATGTGCTTTTTGGGCATTAAACTCAATAGTCATTTGTAGCTCTGTCCACAAAGCATTTTAAGTAACTCAGTTTTCATGTTAAGAACCAGGCTCATTCTCCTACCACAGGTAATGAGCCCTATTTTTAAATTAAACCTTTCAGTTGTGCTGGTTTTCTCAATTTAAAAGTACCATGCACCGTTACTATATATGTAGATCATTGACATTTGACATGGTTCAACATAAACATAATATTGAAAATTTTATTTTTGCCCTTGATTTATAAACTGTCACGTGACTGATCAGAGTCACAATTCAGATGGTTTTAAAAGAACCTAGGAAGCTCCCTTTCCCTTCAATCTTTCCTTTCTGTTGCCAAATGATTTGACCTTTGGTATAAATAAACCTTAACTGACTCCCTGAAAGTGAATGCGTAGACTTCTGCTCGTCTGGTCCTGGAGACAGCTCAGCTCAGTGTCACCAAGAATCTAAGAGTGGAATCCAAGAAAGAATACATCTTGTGGTCCTAAAACCATGAAGAAAAGAAAAAGACAGATCTAATGTGTAAGGAAGCTAGAGGGCTCATTGGCTTTTCCTCTGTCCGGGTTTTCTGCGTTATTCTTGGTGGATGAAATTAGCATTCTCCCTCTCCGTAAACCTCGACCATTTCCTCATTGCTGCTGTGACGTACTTTTGCGAGAGTGAGGTTAATCAAGTCCAGGTTCCTTACTGCTAGTTCAAGCCTGCGAGCCTCTTGAAAGCTCACTAGTTTCAGATTTTGTTTTCTTTATTTTTTATAATTAAGGGCCTGAAGCCATTATTTAGAACTTTTTCCCTTCTCCCGCCTTCAAGTGTTCACTTGACTATTTTATGTTAGGGTAATTGTGTGTGTTTTCTAAGCAAGCCTAAATTAGAGATGTTAAATCTGTCAAGCTAACCTTTGATGAAAGTTTACTTGAAGTCAGCACACATATTTTTAAGCATATGCTTTGACCAATTCTGAATTAATGTGAAAAAATATTCTATAAGATTTATTTTTTGCATTTTAAGCATAAATACAGCATCTGTGGTTGTATTTATGAGAATTGCCTTTTCATTTACTTAAACATATAGATATTTCTTTTCAAGGTTAAAATGTAAATGATCTTGCAATTAATTACACTATTTACTTTTCCAGTGAAGTTGTTTCCGTACTTTGAGGTACTTTCTATATAACTCCCCTCAGATTGACTTCCTGCATTTTTCTCTTATTTATCTGAGTATTTGTTGGTTTTAGGTCATTGCATTTCCCCAGTTCTAAAGCTAAACACATTGGTTTTGGTTGGGTGGTGGGGGGGAATAAGTTTAAATGATGAAGACCATTGAATCTGCTGTTCTAAAATAATTTTAATAGGCATATGTTTGTAGCCATGCAGGTTAAAAGGCCCAGTAACATAGAAGGGAATCTAACATGGGGGTGTCATTTCTTAAAGGGATACCACATGTTTGTGAAGCCCTCGTAATCGCACTTGAGCGAGCTGTGAATGGAGTCTGGCAGCTGCCCTGTTTGCGCGGGGCTGGCTGTCCCAGCAGTGATAAGCAATAGACAGGCTGGCTCCTTCAAGGAGTCTTGCAGTAAAGTCTGAACTCTCAACAGTTCTGAAACTCACTGGCCGACTTTCCCCTGTGGGCCATTTATTTATCAGGAAATGAAATTGGTTACAGGGTTTCTCACATTGCCAAACCTCACTGACGAAATCTGGTTTCTTCCAAAGTTCATGAGGAGCCTTAACTCTTTACTGTTGCCCAGCATTTCATGCCTTGATGACGGGTACCTCTGTCCATACTAGGATTTGAGGAACCCCACACGGAAGGGGCTGGAGTGAGGAGCAGGCCGTGGAGTGGGCCTGGGGGCTGCTTCCATAGGTATAAAAGATGACCCTTTGGGATAAGATTTTCTTTTTCAAGGGGCTTTTGCCAGTGGCTCAGATGGTAAAGAATCTGCCTGCAATATGGGAGACCCAGGTTCTATCCCTGGATCAGGAAGATCCCCTGGAGAAGGGAATGGCTACCCACTCCAGTATTCTTGCCTGGAGAATCCCATGGACAGAGAAGCCTGAGGGACTACAGTCCATGGGATCACAGAGTCAGACACAGCTGAGCAACTTTTCTTTTCTTTTTCAATGTTGATCCTTCATCTTTCAAAGTGAAGTGTCAGTTTCATAGANCCCTGGAGAAGGGAATGGCTACCCACTCCAGTATTCTTGCCTGGAGAATCCCATGGACAGAGAAGCCTGAGGGACTACAGTCCATGGGATCACAGAGTCAGACACAGCTGAGCAACTTTTCTTTTCTTTTTCAATGTTGATCCTTCATCTTTCAAAGTGAAGTGTCAGTTTCATAGAACTGTTTTTTTTTTTTTAATTTAAAAAAAAAAGGCCTTTAAACATGACACGAACCATCTTATTGGCAGCATATCCTTGTAACTTAGACCAAAGATCATTGTTTAAATTTTGTGAAACTGCAAGGAATAAAAATAGACTCTCGGAGTTGTGCACAGAGCTGTACAGCATAAAGAATGTTTGGGTAAGTGAAGGTTAAATTATTACAAAGTATATAATCTAGTTCATATGTTTAAGGAGCGGAACTAGGCTAAATTATCTAAAATATTCTGACGTACTGAATTATTTCATTTTGTAAAACAGAATCTGACTAGCAGGGCATTCGACTGTGTGCTGGTCTGTGGAGTGCAGTCTACAGTCTCGACCTCCTGTGTTTGGAATTAGCAGGCCCAGAGGTAATATGCAGCGGGCATGTGGCAGTTATTACGGCTGTGGAAGTGGCTGCTAGCTAATTGATAGCAGTAGCAGCTAGAAACAGCCTTATTTAATTTTCAATAGTTGCTATGAAAAGATGCTGTAAATGAGAACCTTTGTCTTACCATTATTGTCCTTTCTCTGACGTTAAACATCTAATATTTAATGTATGCACTTGGTAATATTTAGGAGTGAATTCTTTAGATTCTTTCTTTTCCCCTTCTTTGGAGAGACTTTTCTTTCAACTTTTAGCCCTGATTATTTTAGGCCCCCAAGTTAGTAAAGAATTATTGTCAGCAAACACTAGTTCCCTTGACTGGCATGGCTCCTGTTTGCTAAAAATATATAAAGTCACAAAGCCAACCCTTAGCCCATGCAGGCCAGTGACTTTGCTCATAATCTGAACCCCAAAGAGACACACTGGTTGTATAAAAGGTCAATGAATGAATCATTTTCTCTCTTCATCACTAGAGCTAAGCTTTTGTGAACTTGAATTGCACGTAGAGCATTGTGTCCATGGTTTCCTTTGTATCCCGGAGTGTTACACAGGCTGAAGTGGGTGGTTCCTTGTAGTCAAGAGGGATCTTATTTTTCTCCATTCAGTTTCAGTATGTTTGTAGCAAGAGACCATATTTGGGGCATTGAAAGCACAGCCTTTCTTTTAAAATGTATGTTAGAGTAACTTCACAAGGAAAGTAGTCAAATAATATGTCTAGCTCTTTTTCTTGTTTCTCACAACCTCTGCCATTAAATAAGTAGCAGTCTTATTAAATTTGTGCGTTCAGCCTTCTTCCTGTTGATACAGAGATGAGAAATAATAGCAAGTAAGGTGCTAGAAAAGATTTGCCTTCCTCTCAGACCATCTGTATCTCCGCCCCAAACTGCAGGATCTGAAAATGAAAAATCAGGGAGTATTTTAGTCCTTTGTACTCGTTCTCCATATTCTCTCACAGAGCTTCTTGTCGTTAACAGTCCCTGTTAAAGAAAAACACTAGCCTTATTGAGGGGTTTTCAGATCAGGATATAATGGGGTACAAGGAACCGTGTTGGCTCTGGGTCATTACATTTATTTATGTTGTTCCCACAAATCCTCAGACCTCTAAGTCCTTGAATAAATATCTCCAACATCCAGTGACTACCATTCCTATTCTTACAAAACTATTATTTGCAATTAGGATTTGCTTGCTTTTCATTTATTTGTTCAACTAGCATTGATTGAGCAGCAGCTTTGGTCTGCACAGCACTCTGCTAGAGGTTGTCCCCGAAAGAGCCTTCTCATTTAGGAGGGCACAGCTCATAGAACCACAGTCCAAGACTCACCTTTTTCAAATGAGGACTCTTAAGTTAGATTCGGGGATGCAAATGGCAAAGGAAAGAGACTGCTCCAACCCTGCAGGACTTTGAGGTGCCTTGACTTCTCTGACTAGAAATAAGTGACAATGGACAGAGCATGGACCCCACCCCAGTGCCCTGAAGCGTGTAAATGGAGAGGCAGGCAGGATGCTGTCAGTCTTAAGAGTGAATCGTGTGTCCACTGCTGTGGAGTTTGGGGCGAGTTACTTAACCCTCACTGCACATCAGTTTCTCACCTCCAGAGCAGATCTGTCTCATAGCCTTGCTTCCCTCCTGAGGTGGCTGGGGAAATGTAAGAACCAATAATGCAAAGTTCCTAGCACAGAGTAAGCACTCAGTAATTGTTAGCCAATGTCATTTTCCCATTATCTGCCAGCCTCACTCTTCAACAGCAAAACCAAGAACTAAAGCTATAAATTATAAACAGTGAAATTCTGCACATTATTCCTGGAAGAGGGCTATGAGCCCTTTGCTTCAGTTCAGTTCAGTCGCTCAGTCGTGTGCGACTCTTTGCGACCCCATGAATCGCAGCACGCCAGGCCTCCCTGTCCATCACCATCTCCCGGAGTTCACTCAGACTCATGTCCATCGAGTCCGTGATGCCATCCAGCCATCTCATCCTCGGTCGTCCCCTTCTCCCGCCCCCAATCCCTCCCAGCATCAGAGTCTTTTCCAATGAGTCAACTCTTCGCATGAGGTGGCCAAAGTACTGGAGTTTCAGCTTTAGCATCATTCCTTCCAAAGAAATCCCAGGGCTGATCTCCTTCAGAATGGACTGGTTGGATCTCCTTGCAGTCCAAGGGACTCTCAAGAGTCTTCTCCAACACCACA
>SJYX01005862.1:428079-465048 GCA_006410675.1 Oreotragus oreotragus | reverse complement strand
GTGATTTTGGAGCCCAATTACAGCCTGATATATGATCTTAACAAGCTTGGCCATCTGGTTCTCAAGACTATAAGAGATTAGAAGCCACAGCTTAAAAGAACTTCCACATAGTAGGTCAACAGTAGTGAAAATCAAGGGCCACTTGTCCTGGTATAACGAGAAAGAATGTAAAAACAACACGTGTGAATCTTACTTTTCATTATCTTCTAGGAACTTTTGCACACAATTCATCAAGAGAAGTTGTAGGTCTATAGAGGCCTTGATCCTGGGGAAAGAGTGGGGCAATTATAGGATCTCCAGTTGAGGTCATCTTTGTCTTAGAGAAGCGTAAGGCCTCATCTTTCAGAACAGCACATCACTGACCCAAGCCCAAAGAAGGCTCAGATCACTAATCTGAACGTTCAAAACAGAGAATCCCTGTTGTTGCTGCTCAGTTGCCAAGGCGCATCCGGCGCTGCAGCCCAGGACAGCAGCGCACCAGGCATTCCCGTCCTTCGCTTTCTCCCGGAGTTTGCTCAGACTCGTGTCCGTTGAGTCAGTGATGCTGTGTGATTTTATTTAACTGGTTGGTGGGTCTGATATTTCAGTTTGAAAGGAATCATAGTCAGATCCTCATAAACAGTAACTTTAAAATTCTTTTTAAGTAGCAACTGGTTTGATTTATAGTAATTTACCCACTCCAGTGTTCTTGCCTGGAGAATCCCATGGGTGGAGAAGCCTGGTAGGCTACAGTCCACGGGGTCGCAAAGAGTCGGACACGACTGAGCGACTTCACTCGCACACAGGTTAGGCACCGTTTTTCATGATCACATCAGTAGCTCTGTCAGGACTCAGTTGTCTCCTCTAGAAAGTTCCATGTTGTGAAGTGAGGCTGAGCCAGCGGATCTAACACTGAAGCTCTGCTCTGTCTATAACCAGCCTATTGTGCTACTGCTTTTGTTTAGTTCATGCTTCCTCGGTATACATGCTGTTCTCAATATTTAAAAAAAAAAAAAACTGAAAACTTGGTATTACAGATTTTTTTCCTGATTCCAGTGTTTAAGACACTTTAGGGACTTTCCTGATGTTCCATTGGTTAAGACTGCCTTTCACTGCAGGGGGTGCTGGTTTGATCCCTGGTCTGGGAACTAAGATTCTTTATGCTGCATGGCATGACCAAAAAAGACACTTTAGTGTGTGTGTTTATGAAAAGAACTGTCAATTCCATGTTTACTGTTTACAATTCACATTCACTGTTAGAGTTGGCCCTGCCTGTATCTCACAACTGTACCACTCTCCAGTCGAAGAAAACAGGCAGTTTGGAATGTCATCACTCCTGGAGAAAAAAATAGGAGAAGCCACATCCTTGTTTTAAATTTCCACTCTTATCCTTAGCATATGAGAGCTGTGCATGAGATTGAAGTTGTTACAAAAGCAGCCAAGTACCAGGGTTCACTTCATGGGTTGTTTTAATTTGTCTTACACTTCTTACTTCCAGCAGCCCAGACTAACAGAAAAACTCTTCAAATAATTTAAGAAACGGTATTCTCTGCAGTTCCCTTTGTTTCTCAGGAACAGCATCGGGGTGTGCCCGTTTGCTCCTATAAGCCTCAGGGTTTGTGGGAAAGATACAGAGGAGCCAGACAGGGTTTTTCTCACTCTTAAGGAAGTGGACAAAAAATATGCCTTCTCTCAGCATTCATTGTTATAACAGGGAGATAAGAGATAATTTAGAAACCTTGTTTCAACCCCTTTATTTCATGAATAGAGAAATGAAGAGAATCGACTCATGGCCCAGGGTCACAGACTGCAGGGGCAGATATATCCCCAGAGCCAAGTTTCCTGATCCATTCGTACTGGGTGACACTTCTCAACATTCAAGGGGTACTGGAACTCCTAACATCAGGTTGAATCATCCATCAAAGCAGCCTCAAAATTTTTGAAAGTCCACCTATTACTAGTAATTGGCTCTTGGCTGTTCTTTATATAGAAAAATGATGCCATGAGTTTGTGCTTTCTGTTGATGATGTGTTTGTGTTCATTCAAATACTCTTTCCCTGACCTGTCTTCTTTATGACCAACAGAATGTCTTCCCTAAAGGACCACTTTTGGAGTATTGCATGGCCTGTCCCAGTAACATCGCAGGTCTGTCTAGGCCTTATCACATTCTCAGACTAGGCCTCAGGGGCTCCGTGTTCTAGTACAGTGTTTTTAGAGCTGCATTTCAGGGTTGTATTTGAATGCACATGAGCACAGTAGGCAATGCATCAGTCTCATAATCTGAAGGTCCTCAGTTCAAACCTATTGAAAGCTATTCCCGTTCCCTGGTGGCTCATGATAAAGAACCTACCTGCCAATGCAGGAGACATGGTTCAGTCCCTGGGTCAGGAAGATCCCCTGGAGGAGGTCATGGCCACCCACTCCAGTATTCTTGCCAGGAGGATTCCATGGACAGAGGAGCCTGGTGGGCTACAGTCTATGGGGTCGCAAAGAGTTGGACACTACTGACTAACACTTTCATTTTAATTTCAGTAAAAGTTTGGCCTGTGTACTGAAGCTGAACATATGTACACTCCTTGGTGTACTCCTAACATGAATTCACGCCCTTGCATGCCAGGGGACACGTATGAGAATAGCTATAGCATCATGGTTCATAATAGTCAAACCTAGACACAACCCAGTGTCCATTAGTAGTAGAATTAATTTAAAAATTGTGAGATGTATTTAAACAATAGAGTACTGGTTAGCAGTGCAAATGAGTAAACCATAGCAAGCCCACTGTTTATGAACCTCACATGTATAACGCTTAATGAAAGACTCAGTGAAAGGGTATATATACTGTGTAATTTCATTAATATGAAGTTCAAGGAGAGGCAGGCCTCAAAGATAGTGCTAAAGAATGCAAATGTAGGTGGTAGAGGTACAAGAAAGAACAAGAAAGTGATGCTGTCAAGGTCAAGACGGTGGTAAGGAGGAATGCTGTGGGCGTGTTCTTTGTCAAACCCAAGCGGTGGCAACAGGCGTGCTTGCCTTGTACCAGCTTAGTTGTCCTGTACTTGTGTTTGTGGACTTTTGTGTCTATGTGTTATATTTCATAACAGAAAAGGCTAAAAACAGTGAGGCAATCCTTGAAGACTCCTTTATTTCAAAAATGAGTTAAATATGGTAAGTCATTGAAATGTTAAACAAGGAAGTTTCAGTGAAGGGAAAAATATTTTTATCGGTATGTAAGATTCTTCTCCCTGTTTTTGTTTGCATTTAGAAATCAAATTATTTATCGCTCCTAAAATATAATCTGGCTTCCCTGGTGGCTCAGTGGTAAAGAATCTTCCTGCCAATACAGAAGGCTCAGGTTCAGTCCCTGGGTGGGAAAGATCCCTTGAAGGAGGGCATAGCAACCCACTCCAGTATTCTTTCCTGGAAAATTCCATGGACAACAAGCCTGGTGGGCTACAGTCCACGGGGTCACACAGAATCGGACACAACTGAGCGATTGAGCATGCACACAGGCTCAAAGGAATATGTATCAAAATGTTTAATAGTTGTATTTGGACTGTGGAGCTGATGATAATTTTTTAAATCCCTGTTTTAAAATTTTTCTTAAGTGAATAATATATTTTACTATGAGACATGAGGTAGACATTTTGTTAAAATTTCAATTAAAAAACACATTCACTCTGATTACCATTATTTTAAAAATAGCACACGTTGATGAGGGAGATATGGATAAATTGGAACCTTTGTGCACTATTGGTAGGACTGTAAAATGGTGCCAGCATTATGAAAAACAGTTTGGAGGTTCCTCAGATAATTTAAAATAGAGCTAATGGTCCAGCAAATCCACTCCTGGGTATATATCCCAGAGAATTTAAGGTAGGATCTCAATTGTTTCTGCTCCTTGTTCCTAGCGGCACTCAGTGTTCATCATAGCCAAAAGGTGGACAAATGAATAAACAAAATCTGGTCTGTACATACAGTAGAATACTATTCACCCTTTAAAAGGAGGGAAATCCTGTCACATGCTACAATATGGATGAGCCTTGAAGTCATTATGCTAATTGAAATAAGCCAGTCACAAAAAGACAAATGATTCCATTTATATGAAGTAGGTACGACAGATTCATAGAAACAGAAAATGCTAATTGCCATAAGGGAAGAGAAAAAGTTGTTTAGTGGTCTGGAGTTTGAGTTTTGCACAGTGAAAAATTTTTTGAGATCTTTTTCACAACGGTGAGGTGAGGTGAAGTCGCTCAGTCGTGTCCGACTCTTTGCGACCCCGTGGACTATAACCTACTAGGCTTCTCCGTCCATGGGATTCTCCAGGCAAGAACACTGGAGTGGATTGCCATTTCCTTCTCCAGGGGATCTTCCCGACCCAGGGATCGAACCCGGGTCTCCAGCATTGGAGGCAGTCGCTTTAACCTCTGAGCCACCAGGGAAGCTCACAACAGTGTGTATATACATAACAGTATTGTACACTTAAAATTGGTTAACATGGTAGATTTTATGTTGTTTACCACAAAAAAAAAGGAAGATAGCCTTGTCAGTATGAATTAAAGGAGTTGTTATGATGAATATATGGACTTGGGAGTTAAGGGAATAAGAAAATAGATGATATCCCTTCTTTCTCTAAAGCAAAGGTCACATCTTCTGTGGGTATTTCAGTGATGTGATGTAATGTGCATAGAAGCCCAAGCCAACGCTTGTGATTGGCCTGTAAGCACTTGTTAGACAGTTTGTGTTTCTGAGTTATTCTCTCTGATCTGGCTGAGTTAAACTAATAACTTTAATTTCATAGCTACAGTCACTGTAAACAATGATTTTGAAACCCAAGAAAGTAAAATCTGCCACTACTTCCACTTTTTCCCCTCCTATTTGCCATGAAATGATGAGACCAGGCACCATGATCTTAGTCTTTTGAATGTTGAGTTTTAAGCAAGCTTTTTCACTCCCCTCTTTCACCTGCATCAAGAGGCTCTTTAGTTCCTTTTCATTTCCTGCCACGAGTGTGGTATCATCTGCATATCTGATGTTGTTGATATTTCTCCCAGCAATCTGATTCTAGCTTGTAATACATCCAGCCTGGCATTTCACATGATGTACTCTGTGTATATATTAAATAAACAGGTGGACAGTATACAGTCTTGTCGTACTCCGTTGTTCCATGACCAGTTCTAAGTGTTGCTTCTTGACCCATATACAGGTGTCTCAGGAGACAAGTAAGGTGGTCTGGTAGTCCCATCTCTTCAAGGATTTTCACAGTTTATTGTGATCCACAGAGTCAAAGGCTTTAGCGTAATCAATGAAGCAGAAGTAGATATTTTTCTGGCATTCCTTTGCTTTCTCTATGATCCAGTGGCTGTTGGCAGTTTTATCTCTGTTTCCTTTGCCTTTTCTAAACCCAACTTGTACATCTGGAAGTTCTCAGTTCACATACTGCTAAAGCCTGGCTTGAAGATTTTTGAACAAAACTTTACTAGTATGTGAGATGAGTGCAGTTGTACAGTAGCTTGCACATTCTTTGGCATTGCCCCTATGGCGTGCTGTGATTCATGGGGTCGCAAAGAGTCGGACACGACTGAGCGACTGAACTGAACTGAATGGACACCAATACAGCTGGTATCCTTATTAGAAGAGATCAGAACACAGACACGCAGGAATACAGAGGTTAGACCATGTGAGGACACAGTGAGAAGTGCCTGCAAGCCAAGGGGAGAGGCCTCAGCAGAAACCAAAGCTGCTGACACCTCGATCTCGGGCTTCTAGCTTCCAGACTGTGAGAAAATAAACGTCTAGAGTTCTTTGTTATAGCAGCCCAAGAGACCTGGGCTGCTATAGACCCTACTGCAGGTACTATCCCCATTCTCTACATATGGGAGAACAGGTGTACAGAAGAGCCCTTGTTGGAATCAGACAGCTGATAACAGCAGAGTCAGTCCTCAAACCAGATCAGTTTAACCCAAAGCCTGGTATGCTTTACTTTAGTGACTTCCACTTTAGCTGGTGAAGAGTGAGGGCTTTGGAGCCAGTGATCCTGGGTGGTTTGAATCCTAGCTCTGCCATTTCCTGGCTCTGTGGCATTGAGCAAGTTACTTAACTTCACTGTGTCTGCGTTTCAACATCTATAAAACTGAGCCACAGAAAGTGCCCTACTTGGTTGTTTGAGGAGGGGATTAAAGAATCTAAAACATGTGTGAAATAAAAGGAAATATATATATATATATATNCATTTCCTTCTCCAGGGGATCTTCCCAACACAGGGATCGAACCCAGGTCTCCTGCATTGGAGGCAGACGCTTTAACCTCTGAGCCAGGTCTCCCGCATTGGAGGCAGACACTTTAACCTCTGAGCCACCAGGGAAGCCCAAGTATATATATATTTATATACATATATATTTACATCGACAAAATATGACAGTAAGTGTATTTGAGTCTTCGTGATTTGTGATTTTAAACATCATTTGAGGCACAGTAGTGTTAACTATCCTAAGAGGAGCAAGAATACATGATTATTTCAATTATACTTCCCTATGAATATTTTCTCTTGATACTAACACAAAGAAATTTGTCTTTTAGGACCTCTTTGCTCTTGATGTGGAACCCTATCGATACAGTGGTGTTAACATGACAGGGTTCAGAATATTAAATACAGAAAATACGCAAGTCTCCTCTATCATTGAAAAGTGGTCCATGGAACGGTTGCAGGCACCTCCGAAACCCGATTCAGGTTTGCTGGATGGATTTATGACGGTATGAATACCCACTTTAAAGATAAGTTTGTGTAATTCAAAGTAACGTTATATAAATTATTGAATCCTCTGGATCCAAACTTTGGTTTAGTTATCAATGTTAAAGGCATGCTATCAGAAGCAAAATTGCAAATAATTCTATTAACAAAAATTATCGGAATCAATTTTACATGGCAATTTAGCTTTTATCCACGTATCTCAAAAAGCATTACAACTACTGTTAGAATGCTACAATAAGGGATTTCTCTAGTTAGTTACTGCCATATATAGGATAAATTAGAGACTTGAAAAGAAGATATTAACCTGAAAGTTATCCTTCTGATCTTAACTACCAATATATGATTACTCTTCATCATGTTGATTTCTGATATCTGATGTCATACAAATGACAAAATTTTCCCCTGAATTTACCCTTTAAGGTTCTGGATTAACCAATAATCACACTTGTTATTTTCAAGTCTTACTTTTAAACCTAAAATCTACATTAATGCATAAACCATGAGGTGAGGTGAAGTCGCTCAGTCGTGTCCGACTCTTTGCGACCCCGTGGACTATATAACCTACTAGGCTTCTCCGTCCATGGGATTCTCCAGGCAAGAACACTGGAGTGGATTGCCATTTCCNTTAAAAGGAGGGAAATCCTGTCACATGCTACAATATGGATGAGCCTTGAAGTCATTATGCTAATTGAAATAAGCCAGTCACAAAAAGACAAATGATTCCATTTATATGAAGTAGGTACGACAGATTCATAGAAACAGAAAATGCTAATTGCCATAAGGGAAGAGAAAAAGTTGTTTAGTGGTCTGGAGTTTGAGTTTTGCACAGTGAAAAATTTTTTGAGATCTTTTTCACAACGGTGAGGTGAGGTGAAGTCGCTCAGTCGTGTCCGACTCTTTGCGACCCCGTGGACTATAACCTACTAGGCTTCTCCGTCCATGGGATTCTCCAGGCAAGAACACTGGAGTGGATTGCCATTTCCTTCTCCAGGGGATCTTCCCGACCCAGGGATCGAACCCGGGTCTCCAGCATTGGAGGCAGTCGCTTTAACCTCTGAGCCACCAGGGAAGCTCACAACAGTGTGTATATACATAACAGTATTGTACACTTAAAATTGGTTAACATGGTAGATTTTATGTTGTTTACCACAAAAAAAAAGGAAGATAGCCTTGTCAGTATGAATTAAAGGAGTTGTTATGATGAATATATGGACTTGGGAGTTAAGGGAATAAGAAAATAGATGATATCCCTTCTTTCTCTAAAGCAAAGGTCACATCTTCTGTGGGTATTTCAGTGATGTGATGTAATGTGCATAGAAGCCCAAGCCAACGCTTGTGATTGGCCTGTAAGCACTTGTTAGACAGTTTGTGTTTCTGAGTTATTCTCTCTGATCTGGCTGAGTTAAACTAATAACTTTAATTTCATAGCTACAGTCACTGTAAACAATGATTTTGAAACCCAAGAAAGTAAAATCTGCCACTACTTCCACTTTTTCCCCTCCTATTTGCCATGAAATGATGAGACCAGGCACCATGATCTTAGTCTTTTGAATGTTGAGTTTTAAGCAAGCTTTTTCACTCCCCTCTTTCACCTGCATCAAGAGGCTCTTTAGTTCCTTTTCATTTCCTGCCACGAGTGTGGTATCATCTGCATATCTGATGTTGTTGATATTTCTCCCAGCAATCTGATTCTAGCTTGTAATACATCCAGCCTGGCATTTCACATGATGTACTCTGTGTATATATTAAATAAACAGGTGGACAGTATACAGTCTTGTTGTACTCCGTTGTTCCATGACCAGTTCTAAGTGTTGCTTCTTGACCCATATACAGGTGTCTCAGGAGACAAGTAAGGTGGTCTGGTAGTCCCATCTCTTCAAGGATTTTCACAGTTTATTGTGATCCACAGAGTCAAAGGCTTTAGCGTAATCAATGAAGCAGAAGTAGATATTTTTCTGGCATTCCTTTGCTTTCTCTATGATCCAGTGGCTGTTGGCAGTTTTATCTCTGTTTCCTTTGCCTTTTCTAAACCCAACTTGTACATCTGGAAGTTCTCAGTTCACATACTGCTAAAGCCTGGCTTGAAGATTTTTGAACAAAACTTTACTAGTATGTGAGATGAGTGCAGTTGTACAGTAGCTTGCACATTCTTTGGCATTGCCCCTGTTCAGAATTGGAATGATCTTATCAGGTGGTTAATAAATACTTGGAGGAGTGAAAAAGAAAAAAAATTAACGTATAGACATTGTTTGGGTCTTGATTCAAATAAGCCAACTGCAGACAGGCCTTTTTGACATTTGGGAAACTATATACACTGATAAGTATTCAGTTTAGTTCAGTTGCTTAGTCGTGTCCGACTCTTTATGACCCCATGAATTGCAGCACGCCAGGCCTCCCTGTTCATCACCAACTCCCAGAGTTCACTAAGTATTATATAATAGTAATCATTTTAACTGTCTCAACTCTGATACATTACTGTGGATCCTATTTTTTAAATGTGGTGGATAAGAATTTGGGCAGACTGGACAATTTTGAAGCTAGCCAGTAGGCACATTGGGTTTCTTATGCTGTACTCTCTACTTTTGTGTGTCTCAGTGTGTGAAATTTTCCATAATAAAAATTTTGGTTTTTTTTAAGTAAAGCAAAACTACAGTTTTGAACATGGGAAAAAATTAAATTTATTTCAGTTGGAGATCTAGATGTCTAAAAAGGAAAAATGTATATTTGGAACATGGTATCCCAGAAGCTTATTAAGAGAATTTAACATACTCTTGCCAGACATCTCAAATACATGTTAGCCTCTCTACATATGAGTACAAAGCTTAAAAATTCCCTTGCATCAGTTTACTATAGTTGTTTTTATATTATTTTTAACTTTCAAGTAAGATTTAATCAAATATATCATAGCTGAAAATTCAGAATGGACCTCAAAAACTGAATGTAAAAGTTCTTACTGTTAACAGTTTCTTTAGGGAATGTGAAATCATAGAGCTCACTATGGAAGACTTCACAAAAACTAATCTTTTTCAAAATTCTGTGTTTGATATAAGTTTTTGCATGTTTATTTCAAAGACATTTTCTTTG
Source organism: Oreotragus oreotragus (assembly GCA_006410675.1). Classification (NCBI taxonomy): domain Eukaryota; kingdom Metazoa; phylum Chordata; class Mammalia; order Artiodactyla; family Bovidae; genus Oreotragus; species Oreotragus oreotragus. The sequence goes on along the minus strand of SJYX01005862.1, from coordinate 455,237 downwards.
TAAATGATAGATGACTTTTTGGAGAATAGATACAAAGAGTAGTTTAAGATCACTGAAATCTCAGAAGTTCATTTTTATTAACCAGTGACTAGGTTTGTGAGATATCCCATTTTGAAATCAAAGAATTTATGTATTTCCAAGCTAGAATCTGCCTCAAAAGTTTGCTTTGCTAGGCACTGCAGTTGTTCTGATAAAAATTTTTGTAATGTATGCAGTTTTATGATAAAGAATCTATAGAAAGTTTATAAATTATAAACTATCCATTTGTATAAAGTAGAAAGCATGGGACTTCCCTGGCAGTTCAGCATTTCCTCTGCTCTTTCACTGTAGGAGACTCAGGTTCAATCCCTGGTTGGGGAACTAAGATCCTCTGTGACCAAAAAAAATGTATAAAACCAAAATTTTTTTTAAAAACCTCATTCTTTGGGAAGGAACCGATTTTACTATCTCCCTATTGTTTTTGCATACACATTTTTTTCCCCATTGTCTTAAGTGCTTCTTCCCTGTCAGAACTCACCCCTTTCTCTCTAGATTTAAAAATTACCTCCTCCTCAGCGAAGCTTTGCCCCACCACTCTGCTGCCCCACCACTTTAGAATCCTTCCCAGGGAACCTGCCGGGCTGCAGCCCATAGGGGCAGAAAGAGTCAGGTACAACTGAGCACACACACACGGCTGTCCCCGAGACAGGAAGTTCCTCTGGGTCAGGGACTGTCCTAAACCACACTCAGCTTCTTGACCCTGTGATACAGTATCTTTCAGTATTATAAATTAATATTTCTTTAGTTCTGTCTATATATTCATTTATTTATAAACTACACCTTCAGTACAACTTACACCCTAAAGCTTTTTATAGTTCAGAGGGAAATTCTTTAGGCATAGATGCTTTTTATCTCTTGTGAATAATTCAGAATCTGACTGTTTCCGTCCGTTTACTACTGTGAGTTTTCCATGTACAGGCCTGTGTAAAGTGTGAGAAACTGTGCAGAGTCTGTCATGATCTTAGTGGGAGAGTCCCTTGGAAGTATACTATGTTGAATATGTGCTTGTTCTCTTGTTTCTTTGTCCTGAAAATAATTGTGTTTTCTTGAAAGTTCCAGTTAGTTGAGGTGTAATTTCTAACTGGAGAAAGGGAAAATGAGAGTTAAGTAACAACTAATGGTGACAGAATATTCCAAATACAGAAAGCGCCAATGTGAGAATTTGGTTGCCTCTTACCCTTAGATGAAGTCAGGTTGCCTAAGTGGCTTTCCAAGTTTATCCTAATCACCTCCTTTCTGTCACCCACTCCATTCCCATTCCTGATTTCCAGAAGTGAGAAAAAAATGCCATGGGGCAGAACCCCAGGAATGAAATTTGCTTGTACATTTCTGAGTGGGAGCATATTGCCTCAACTTTGTATAGAGCCTGAACTCCCTTATTGGAATCAGTTTTGTTAAGCTGGAACCCTTAACCCTAATGTGTCCTAAGGACTCCTGTTTTCTTCCCAGATAATTCACAGGGCAAGGTTGGGAGGTAGAGGGGCGGGGGACACATGGCAAGCAGTGTGACCTTGGAACCACATGCGTTCCAAGCCTGGGAAACAGGGTCCTGTGAAGAACCTTGAGTTCAATCCAGTTTAACTCTCGTCCCAGGAACCTCAGGGCTTGCTGTTGTCTCCCGGAACATGTGAGAGGTAGTTTCCTGGCTCAGACTTCCGGCAGGAGGACTGTCCATTAGTCAGTGTGCATCTGCAGGCCCTGGAGATATTAGAGTCAAGGCCTGGGGACTGCCCAGGGCATTGGTCAGCAGGCCCTGAACCTGAACTAGATGTGGGTACGTTTCCTGGACTGCAGTCACAAACTTAGTCATTGACAGCCGGTCTCTCCTTGTTCCTAAGCTGTCATTACTGCTCTCTATAGCCACAGGCTGATGATCAAAAGCTGAAATTGACAAAATTAAGGAAAGCATCTCCCTTCAGAAATAGGTATTAGGACTTCCTTCCAGGCTCTGTTTCCCATTTCCAGCTTTCAAAGAGAGAGACCAGAGAACCAGCACTGTGATAAACCCTTCCAGACAGCGCGCTTAGTCTGTGAGACTGGCGGAACTGTGGGCTGTTGTCATCAGCTACCGCTGACCTAAATATACAGGCTGTGTGACATCAGCTGCACTGAGACCCCTTCCCAGAGGCAAACGGGCTCAAGGAAACCATATCACAAAGATAAAGACTCGTTAGAATGGAGCCAGACAAGGATGGAACCGGATTTTATTTGTCTGTTTCTAGTGAAAAACAAAAGTAACAAAGGTCACTGGACTCAACATATGACCATCAGCAGAGGAGACTCTTGGGTTTATTTCTGGATCTGTCTCTTCTGAGCCCTCATCTCCCTTTCTGGGGAGGGGCAGCGGTGAAAAGCAGCCAAGCCTCCCTCCCTCCCTGCCCCCCTGCTCCCTCCCTCGCCCAGGTGGCTCTCACCCTCTCCTCTGTTCACCCCTCTGCTGTTCCACCGTCACCTCAGGTTCAGTCCCTCACCCTGTCACCTGGACCCCTGCTCTAGTCACCCAGCTCCTTCTTGTCTGGGGGCTTGCTTCCTGCCCTCCTCAATCAAATGGATCCCGTTGCTTCCTAGGTAATCCTCCACAGCAGCATTCCAGTCCGACCACTGCTCTGCTCAAACACACATAGTGGCTTTTGCACAGACCAGAGTCTAGAGTCAGGCTCAGTAAGGATCTGTAAACCGGCCCTTCAGCTCTGTTTCACATCACTCCCCCTTTTAGTCCCCATTTTCTCAACAGCTTGAACTTGGGGCTGGTCCTTGGGCACCCTTGTGCTTTTCTGCCTCCGTGTCTTTTCTTATGTCTCCCCCTCTGTCCATAATGCCTTTCTTCCTATCTTTGCGTGCCCGACTTCTACCCATCGTTTACAGACCACTCAATTGCCACCTCCTCCTTGAAGCCTCCCTTGATGCCTCCATTTAAAGTGATGTCTCCCTTCCGTGAACTTCCTTACATTATGCTCATTTATACACCTACACGATACTTATCACTCTGCCTTGTCTTATACTTTTTTTTATAAATGTTTTATCTCCAGATGTAGGTTGTGAACACCTTGGTGCAGGCTCTGTCTTTTCTTTTTGGTGTTTTCTATGACAGTAGTTCTCACTGGTAAGTCATCAAAGGTTTTTTCCTTTAAGCCACAGAGAACCAGGACCAGATTTGGGGCTAGGGAGAGAGGTGGGCACAAGGTTTGCATGATCCTAGTTCGCCAACCAGGGTTCAAACTGACACGCCCTGCAGTGGATGTGACGAGTCCTAACCACCGGACCGCCAAGGACATCCCTCTTGATCAGAAATCACCGTTGCTCCTGTGGCCCTCTTGTGCTCTTTGTAGGGCTCTTGTGCTCTTTGTAGGGCTGAGACCTTTTTCTTGTTTGGCCAGGCCTCCAAATAATTCCCTGTGTTGAAATGCTGCCCCACCTCACCGCCTCCTTCAGGACCACTCAGGTCCACCATCACATCCCAGCCTCCCCGCCTGCTCTCATCCGCAGGGTCTGTGTCTTTCCTAAGCCGCCGTAGCTCCTGACAGGAGAGGGCACGTTCCTCTCTCAGCAAAGTCTGCATTCAAAACATAAGCCATGTGCAAACCTGTGTCCAGTCCAGCAGTCTTGTGGGAAGTGTACAGACGGATGCCTGTGGGTGGGCCAGCAGGCACTCAGCACTGGAGGGGCCTTGAAGGACATTTAGAAGAGTGGGAAGCGTTTGAGCCTGCTGTGTTGGAAGCGATAATGTGGTGGGGAGCACATCTAAGCTCTGAAGAGCAATCTCAGAAACAGAGCAACAGGGAGCAGGGAGTCGCCCGGGGTTTGCAGAGGACCTCAGAGAGTTTGTTTGGGCAGAGGCTGGTGGTTTGTATAAAGGAGAGGAAGCAGACGTAGCTAGGAGGTCACTTGGATTGTTCGTGCACATCCTAGAATCCATCTAAATCAGGACTGGTAATTAGTACATTGCCTCTTCTAAACAATAGATTACCCTGGAGAGTTGCTTTTTGATGACTCCCTTTTTTTTTTTCGTTTGCACTCATCTTAACTCTCCAAGTAACTGTTACGATTACTTAGAGGCCATATGACATATTTTTTGTCAAATACTTTTATGGTACAAAGGATCACTCTGTAACTCAATTTTAATGAGTTATCTTAAAAGTAGAGCAAGAAATTTTTACCGGTTTGATAATATGTAGGTTAGTATTTGGGGGTAAAATTGTAGGATTGATGCCAAAATAATTCAGAGGAAGGAAGTTGGAAATAGCTGAAACAAAAATGACCATCAGTTGACCGTGATGCCCGTGGTGGAAGGGCACACTCTTCTCTCCACTTTTGTGCATGTCATTGTTCATTGTTCATGGCTAAGTCATGCCCAATTCTTCACGTCACTATGGACTGGCCAGCTTCTTTATCCTCCACTATCTCCTGAAGTTTGCTCAAACTCATGTCCATTGAGTTGGTGATGTGATCCAACCATCTCACCCTCTGTCACCCTCTTCTACTCCTGCCCTCCATCTTTGACAACATCAGGGTCTTTTCCAATGAGTTGGCTCTTTGCATGAGGTGGCCAAAGTACTGAAGCTTCAGCTTGAGCACCGGCCCTTCCAATGAATTTTCAGGGTTGACTTCCTTTAGGATTGACTGATTTGATCTCTGTAGTCGAAGCGACTCTCAAGAGTCTTCTCCAGCACCACATTTTGAAAGTATCTGTTCTTCTATGCTCAGCCTTCTTTATGGTCCAACTCTCACACCCATCCATGACTACTGGAAAAACCATAGCTTGGACTAGATGGACCTTTGTTAGCAAAGTGATATCTTTGCTTTTAAATACACTGTCTAGGTTTGTCATAGCTTTTCTTCCAAGGAGCAAGCGTCTTTTAATTTCATAGCTGCGTGTGGGCATCCCTAATAAAATGTTGGGGTAGATGTTGGGCTTTCGATGGTACCAAGTAAGCCTTCAGCTTGGGCTGCTGGCCCAGCCCTCACAGCAGCTCTGGGGCTGCCGTCTGTGCCTCGCTTTGCCCTGCTGCAGCCCTGACCACCAGAACAGCCAGAAAAACGGCCAGGAGTCAGCCAGTTGGTTGGGCCCTTGGTATAGTCACAACAAATGATGAAGACCCATCAGCCAGATGGCAGAGGGGACCATTATTTTCGTATCTGCCATTGTGTTAAAATACCATATTTGTTAAATCATCAGTGGTTATAATTAAAATGTAAATATTAATACAAAGGAAGGAAGGATGCATGGGTTAACAGGTCACCTTACAAGAGGGATTTAATCAGAAGTTTTATCTTAACATCCTTCTTCATCAGAAAGTTTTTTGTATGTTCACTAGGATGGAGAAACTGTGGAAGATGCATCAACAATGTAAATTACTCTTGCAGTAAGCACAATGTTCTCTCTTCCTTAAGAAAGTAAAGCAGTATTTTAAAAGCCCCAGAACTCAGATGTCATCCCTTTCATACTAAATATACAATAGTTCTCTTTAGGGGAAATTTATAGTTTCACCTTATTTTCCCAAATTTTTATTTTTTAAAAAAATGAAGCAAATGTTCAATAGTCTTTTCTCTAAGTAAACTATGTCCCTTTCTCTAAGTATAAAAAAAGTATTTTATCATTTAAGTATTCCTCTAAAATATGTTGATTGTTTAAATTTAGAATTTCTCTTAGAAATATCCTTCAAAACGCTTCTGAATACTTTCAAGGTAAATTCCAGTGTTAGTTAACATGGTTGCAGTGTATAGCAAACTGAGTTACCGGTGGTTAGTCCCTGAGAGCAAATTAAGAGATAAGCAATGCATGTTCCTTTATTGAAACATGTAAATTTGGATTAACCAGAGCCTGTATTGTAGAACATAAGACTGCTTCCTGTCAGACTACTGTCGGGTTTTGGAAACGACCATAGATCTTCAAATGTTTCACCTACAAATGTTGTACTTGCCTTCTGGGGCATTGCTTTGAAAAATAAATAAATAGACCAGCCAACCTAAACAGAAGGCAGGGGTCCCGCTATTCCCAGTTTCCCTCTGACTGTCCCTGTCCCAGGGCAGGAGATGGGCTCGCTTAGGGCCCTTCTGGGGCACTGCTTCCATGGACAAGGCCGGGGTCGGCCAGCAGCCCTGCCCAGCCCTCACTGTGCCCCCAGCCCCGCGTGAGTCACTTAAACCTCACAGCCAGCCTTCCGCGTCGGCCCCTCACCGCCGGCAGAGTGGGCCTCATCAGCAGTAATGGTTTACAGATGAGGTCACTAAGTGTCAAAGGAGCCACGTTATTTGTCCAAGTTTATTAGTGTCAGAACCAAGTCTAAAATTCAGATATCCTGAATTTTTTCTCCATTATGCCATTCAGAGCCTAGATGGGAGAGATACGTATTAGTCTTCAAAGTTTATGCCTCCTTACCATGGTGTTTATTTCAATCTCATGTAATTGGTACATATGACCATTGCCATGAGGAGCATAAAAGTACCAGCTGCCTGCCTCTTACAACCTCCAGCCTGTCTCAGCTGGGGAACCAGAAGGGACAGGAGTCCAGTGCCCTGCCTGGTCTAGCCTCGGCTTCCAGGCTGTGAATGACAGAGGGCACAGGGCTCTGGCCCCTCAGTTGATACCTGCATTTGTCCCAGGCCAGCCCGTCCCCACCGCACGTGGAGTCACTGCTGCCCAGAACGCAGGCACCAGCACCTCCCAGCCTCCTTGCTTTGCTCTTTCTGACCACTGTTCCACAGGTCTGTGCCCCTCTGGGTATATATCCTCCTGTTTAAGACTTGCAGATTATTTAGCTGTTTCTCCTCAATTTTAGAATTTCCATTCAGCTCAGAACACATTTGAATCTTTTATTCAGGTTGCTTTGTACCTAATGGGGCTTAAAATATGGCTGCAGCATCTTTACCAAAGTGTTTTGGACTAATAAGTGATTTATGACTTGTCTTTTGTCCTGAGTTTCAGGAATACCTGCCTCTCAGGAACTGCCCTCACTGTCAAGTTCTTAAGAGTGAAACTTGGAAATCAGAGGTGTTCCAGAAAAAGCTGCATCCTTATGAGGTTAAAAAAAAAAAAAATTAGTGTCATTCAGTGGTGGACAGAAGGGTGAGTGCCCAGGCAAGGGCAGAAGTCCCAGCTTCTTTGAAGTGTGCAGGAGAGGATCTGGTGTTGATTGCTGATAAAGCTGCGGGTTAGAATGTTTCACGAGAGTCACTCGTCACCACCTGGTCCACCTCACTGTTCTGGAGCCACAAGCCAGTAAGAATTTGAAGCTGGTCCCTTTCTTATCCTACACCCACGTCCCTGAGAGGAATCAGGTGCAAGTATGTGGCCGAATCAGAAGAACGCACATATAAAAGGATCTGCGTTAGTGAGTCTGAGGGGCCGGGACTACTGCCTCCGTGTAGAGGACAGTCCCTTTTTTTGTTTTGGCTGCACCGGGTCATCTCGCTGTGCTCGGGCTCATTGTGGTGGCCTCCCCTGTGGCACAGCACGGGCTCTAGGGCACTCCGGCTTCAGCTGCTGTGGCCCATGGGCTCGCGAGCACAGGCTCAGTAGTGGTGGCCCACAGGCTTAGTTGCTCCACAGCGTGTGGAATCTTTCTGGATCAGGGACCGAACCCACGTCTCCTGCACGGGCAGACGGATGCTTATCCACCATACCACCAGGGAAGTCCAGGGGCAGTCCTTTTTATGTGATGTTTCCACTTATGAAATACCCCTTTTTAAGATTGTATGAAAGTAGTAGGGTAGGTGTGAGGCTTTGACCCAGGATGTGAGCTGTGTCAGTGCCAGGCCTGGGCTCCGCGATGAGCCCTCTTCAGCATGTAGAGTCACTCTTTTCTGGGCCTCCTAGTCTGGTTGGCTAGTACCACCGCTTTGCCACCTCTGAGCATATGTTTTTAAAAATTTGCCTGCAGTGGTATTGCTTATTCATAAAATGGTAAAACATTCCTTTCTTAAGAAAATTATGGGAAAAAATTAAAATCATGTGAACTTAGCTGGTATACAGTGCAGTTAAATTTCCAGCCTGCCCTGAAGCCTGCACCACACTCCATTTTGAATATGAAGGGCCAGTTTTTAAACTTCTAACACACTAAGACAAGAAACTTAAAACTTATGTTTTTTGGTATAGGAAAAGGTAAAAGCAGGCTCCATGAATGGCAAAGAACAGGCTTTTGTCAATGGAAGATTAGATCATCTTAAAGCACTATTTTTTTTTTTTGGCCATCCTTTCCCTTTTTTTCTCTCTCATTACCTTCACTTTGTTTTCAGACTCCACGGAGATGGTTCCCAGCTTCTGTCTGTGTCTTAGGGCCAGCCTACCCAGTGACCCCAAATTTTTATTTCTTGTTAGGTCTCTGTCACATTTTAGCCTTGCCATCTGAAATTGTTGTTGTTCAGTCGCTAAGTCGTGTCCGACTCTTTGTGACCCCATGGACTAGAAGATGCCAGGCTTCCCTGTCCTTCACTATCTCCCGAAGTTTGTTCATATTCATGTCCAGTAGGTCGATGATGCCATCCAATCATCTCATCCTCTGTTGTCCCCTTGTCTTCCTGCCCTCAATCGTTCCCAGCATCAGGGTCTTTTCCACTGAGTTGGCTCTTCACATCAGGTGGCCAAAGTATTGGAGCTTCAACTTCAGCATCAGTTCTTCCAATTCAGGATTGATTTCCTTTAGGATTAACTGGTTTGATCTCCTTGCTGTTCAAGGAACTCTCAAGAGTCATCTCTAGCCCCACNCAGGGTCTTTTCCACTGAGTTGGCTCTTCACATCAGGTGGCCAAAGTATTGGAGCTTCAACTTCAGCATCAGTTCTTCCAATTCAGGATTGATTTCCTTTAGGATTAACTGGTTTGATCTCCTTGCTGTTCAAGGAACTCTCAAGAGTCATCTCTAGCCCCACAATTTGAAAGCATCAGTTCTTTGGTGCTCAGCCTTCTTTATGGTCCAACTGTCACATCTGTACATGACTACTGGAAAAACCATAGCTTCAACTGTGTGGACTTTTGTTGTATAATGAAATAAATGGTTATTATTAAAGGCCTCAGTATCCCCACGTGCCAGTTGAGAGAGCCATACGTGGTGTCTGTCCTAACTCCCCTGTTGGAGGATACCCTTTGCCATTCTGCAGTATCCTTCTTCCCATTCTTGAGAACCTGTACTCCTTCATATGGCTCCTCCAGAATGGAAATTCTTTCTCTCTCAGGTCATTCTTTCCCTTCTGCCTTCCTGAATCACAGAATATCTGGGACCTAAGAATTTGATTTTCTAACAGGTAATACTGATGCTACTGGTCAGTAGATCTCATTTCTCTAACTCGGGTAGGGGGAGGAAATGGGTGTAGTTTGTTGGGGGAAATGTCTCTCATTCTCACACACACTCACTCTCACACACACACACACACTCACTCTCACCCACACACACACACACACACACACATAAGTGTCACCGTTAGCACCACCATCTCTACCACCCAGTCACCTGAATAAACTTCACCCCTCACCTGCTGCATAGCCCTCTCCCTGATGCCTGAAGAGTCCAGGAAAAATGAGTACAGTTCAGACTCTGAGCCCAGGCCCCATGTTCTCTGACCTCCAGCCCCTGAGCCCACTCTTCGTTGCTGCCTTGCCTGTCCCTGCCTGAAGTGGTGGTCTCCTCACCTCTTTTCTACCTTCACAGCCCAGGCCCCCCTGCCTCCAAGGGGACTGTCTCAGACCCAACAGATGTACTCATCTCTTCCTGCTGGAACCTTTTCAGCGGTTCACAGCCTGTATCACTACTCTCGGTATTTAACAATGAGATGGATGTTTACATGTTTAGTTTGTGCATTTACAGTTTGTCTCCGTGCTAGATTTTCAGCTCTTTGAGCATCTGAACTTTGCTTTATACTTGCCATTCTCCATAAAGTTTTCCACCTGACAGATTGATTAGTTGATTAAGATGGAATGAGAAGAGAAGAGGAACAAGTCTGGTAGTCCTTTCACGTGAAAGTGAAAGTGAAGTCGCTCAGTCGTGTCCGACTCTTTGCGACCCATGGACTGCAGCCCACCAAGCTCCTCTGTCCATGGGATTCTCCAGGCAAGAATACTGGAGTGGGTTGCCATTTCCTTCNACAGATTCCTACCTCTGGACCACCAGAGAAGTCCAGCACCTGGGGACTTGCAACATTAGTTGCAACTTGTGGCATGCAAACACATAGTTGTGGCATGTGCAGGATCTTCCATCTTTGTTTGTGACATGTAGGAGCATGCAGCATCTATAGTTGTGGCCTGTGAACTCTTCGCTGCACACAGGTTCTAGTTTCCTGACCAGGGATGGAACCCGGGCTCCCGGCAATGGGAGTATGGAGTCTTAGCCTATGGACCACCAGGGAAGTTTCCATTCCTTAGTTTTGTCATTAACACGGATAATTGTCAGTTCAGTTCAGTTCAGTCACTCAGTTGTGTCTGACTCTTTGCGACCTCCTGAATCACAACACACCAGGCCTCCCTGTCCATCACCAACTCCCGGAGTTCACTCAAACTCAAGTCCATCGAGTTGGTGATGCCATCCAGCCAGCTCATCCTCTGTCGTCCCCTTCTCCTCCTGCCCCCAGTCCCTCCCAGCATCAGGGTCTTTTCCAATGAGTCAACTCTTCGCATGAGGTGGCCAAAGCACTGGAGTTTCAGCTTTAGCATCATTCCTTCCAAAGAACACCCAGGGCTGATCTCCTTCAGAATGGACTGGTTGGATACCGACCCAGGGATTGAACCTAGGTCTCCCACATTGCAGGCAGACGCTTTAACCTCTGCACCACCAGGGACTTGCAAAACTTTTGGAAGTTTAAATCTCAAGCACATCTTTTTCACTGTAAACTAAGATGTAGCCTGTATCCCCTAGATGTGTAGGGCTGTATTCCCTAGATACATACAATGCCTATGTTATGCAGCTTTTTGGTTAATTCTTCTGTAATTATAACATAGCAGGTGTAAGTGCTAAATCGTATACATCTGTGGTGGTCCACATTAGAGGAAGGGATAGTATACCACTCAGTTATTTCAGCTTTATAGTTTAGTGTACAGTGGTACAGGTTCCCCTTCTTAGTTTTGGTCCTAGTGGTCCAATCACCTAGCTCTCCTGTGCCAGTGTTTCTCTCATCCCACCACCACCACCCACCACCCTTCACAGACATACCCCACCACCCACTTTGCTCTGTCTTTGCTTCTTCATGTTCATGTTTTCCTTGGGAAAAATTAAACAAACTGCTTCATTCTGATGCATTCATTGCTTATCTCCTATCTTGGGGTTTTCAACGAATTGAGTGTCTCACAACTGATAGCTGTTTTACATAGTGAGATGATATCTTACAGTGTGGTATGTGTGTATGTGCTTAGTGGCTCAGTCGTGTCTGATTCTTTGTGACCCCATGGACTGTAGCCTGCCAGACTCCTCTGACCATGGGATTCTCCAGGCAAGGATACTGAAGAGGGTTGCCATTCCCTTCTCTGGGGGATCTTCCCAACTCAGAGATTGAACCTGAGTCTCCTATGTTGCAGGCAGATTCTTTACTATCTGGGCCACCAGGGAAACCCCTTACAGTGTGATACATCATACCAAATCAAACTTTTGAATCATTTGATAATATGTTTACTGGCTTCAGGGGGATAAAAACACAACTATTTTATCAATAGCATTTTTTTTTTAATTTTGAGACAGTGTCACTGGCTTCCCCAAAGGGAACAAGCCCAAGTCTAAGGGAGTTTTGGACTAAGATAATGAGCATGTTCCCTATATTAGAACAATTTATTGAGGAAATCAATGTATAGTCATTTAATATGAATTCCAGTTAACTTGGTGGACCTTATATAACTGTTAAGGATTTTTGTGGTTTTATTTGTACATTTTTGTACCTTCTTTTTAAAATTAAGAGTCTCTTCAAGTGCTAACATTCTGTGATTCCAGGATCCCATAGTGTCATGGTCCAGGAAAGTAATACGGATTTTTCTAGGTGACCTAGGCCTGTCTAGTTGAAGCTGGGAGTGCCCATTTTCTAGATAGCTCTGTCTCACAGTGACGTAACCGTGACTGAGTGGAATCTAAGGCAGACTCACTTCCTAACAACAAACAGAATTATTAGGAATCTTCTGGAGCATTCTGCTTCTGTTCCCTTTCCTCTCAGTTTCCTCATTCCCTTTATTAGTCCTCATGATTGTGGACAAGGAAACGAACCTCATTTTGTGCTTTTAATTCATTGATCATGAATGTTGGAGTAACCACGGGTCCAGGACTTAGCATCTGACAGGAAGTCACAGATGTGGTTCATCCATTGATGGATCATATTTGCATCACTGGGAAAGACAGCTATAGGAAGCACTGAGACTGAACTTTAGGCTGTGAAATGCTGGCCTTTAGAATCATGGGATTTAAGTGGAATTTTCTCCAAGTAGATTGAAGAAAGCATAATTGGTTTAGCAACCACAGGCTTTTCATAGAACACTGGGAATAGATTATTCTTTACATAAGCAGAGGGGAAAAATTCTCCTATATGGTGGATGCATAGGGATCTCGATTATCAAAGCCTTGTTTTAACTTCCTGCTAAGAAATAATTCAGGCAAGATTTTTTAAGAAGGCTTGAAAAACTGTCACATTTGCTTATAACTTAAGTCCTAAGAACGTTCAAAGGAGATAACTCTTAAGAAATTAAAGACAACTTCTTACCTCTGTGTTCATCTTAGTTGGAATTCTCTTTCCAGATATCTCTGACATACTGTGTCTTGCCTAATATAATCACAGAGACTGTCTCACTCAGAGGCACCTCAGTCTGTCTGGGGAATGCCAGCAAAGCGTCTTCTGTGTCTTTGTCCCCACAGCCACCACGTGTCACCCACATGTATCTCCCAGCACGGACATTTCAGATATGGCAAAGACCCTTGCTTTGCCAGTATTTGTCTAAACAAGATTCACAATATTTCTCCAAAATCTCTATCTCCCACTGTCTCTTAATTCACATATTAATCTGAAAAAATAAAAAACAGCATAAAGAAATATTATCACAGACACACTAATTAGGACTTACTGTTTACATTTTAAGGCCTTAACTTCCCCCATTTTAAAAACCATATTATAGTGTTGACAAAAGGAAAAAGTAAAGGACTCATTAAAAGTGAACGTTTCTCCATTCACATATTATGTGTCGATTCATGACTAGTGCATGTTGATGAACTCATTTATTTTCCATAATTAGGCATATATTGAAATATAAAATATGACTGTGACTATCTATATTAATGTCATCCATTTTCCAGGGTCCAGTTTCCTAGGTACAAATCCCAGTAGGTCACTTCATTTGCATCTCAAATTAATTTCGCTCATTTTGTCCCAGATAAATTTGGGCAGTTATTCCATCCAGTGTACAGGACTCAATTTTCTCCTCTTGTCCCCCACCTCCCCAAAATGCTTACCCACTTGGTCGTACCGACTCTTTGCAACCTCATGTACTGTAGCCCACCAGTCTCCTCTATCCATGGGAATTCTCCAGCCAAGGATACTGGCGTGGGTTGCCATGCCCTCCTCCAGGGGATCTTCCAAACCCAAGGATCGAACCCATGTCTCCTATATTGCAGGCGAATTCTTTACCATCTGAGCCAATAGGGAAGCCCAAGAATAATGGAATCGGTAGCCTATCCCTTCTCCGGGGGAACTTCCCAACCCAGAGATCAAACCGGGTTCTTCTGCATTGCAGGCGGATTCTTTCCCAGCTGAGCTACCGGGGAAATCTGCCACCCACCCTGCCAATAACTCTGAGTTTTTTACAAACAGCAATTTTTACCTCTTCATTCATTCGTTTATTCATTCACTCAGCAAATATCTCTCAAGTCCGTGGCAATCTTCTAAACACTGGTGGATGCATCATTAGGGGGTGGGGAAAATCCCTGCCCTCATGGAGCTTTTATTCTACTTGGACTTTTATTTCCTAGTAATGCATTTTTTTTCTCTTAACCAGGTAATCTGAAAGTGAAAGTGAAAGTCACTCAGTTGTGTCTGACTCTTTGTGACCCCATGGACTGTAATAGTCCATGGAATTCTCCAGGCCAGAATACTGGAGTGGGTAGGCATTCCCTTCTCCAGGGGATCTTCCCAACCCAGGGATTGAACTCAGGTCTTCCTCATTGCAGGTGGATTTTTTCCAGCTGAGCCATAAGGGAAGCCCAAGAATACTGGAGTGGGTAGCCTATCCCTTCTCTAGTGGATTTTCCCAACCTAGGAATCAAACCAGGGTTTTCTGTGTTGCAGGCAGATTTTTTACCAGCTGAGCTATGAGGGAAGCCATAGGTATCTGCGTCCTGTCCAAAATAAGGAGCCCGCTGCAGGAAGAATACACTTTTCCAGTCATCCCTGGCTCCCTCTCTGGGCTGGCTTTCAGCCAAGAAGTACGCCAATAAATTCTTAACTCTTGCCCTTCATCTCCCACCATGGAATCAAAACATTCTCCTCCTCCCGGTCTTCTGTATTCAGACTGATTTGCCTTTAGAGCAGGGTTTTGGATACCACAACACTCAGTCAATACTCGATCAGTACTCAGTGCTGCAGCTCAGTCTTCTTGAGGAGTTTACACCCTTGGCAACTTCAGCTGCCATCCCAGAGCTAATGATGTTTAACTTAGAAATATCTATCCCCAACGTGCCTCTTCTCTCAACTCTAGGCTCACTGAATGAATAGATGTGTTATCCCAGCCCTCAAGGCCCCTCTCTGTCTTCATCCCTTCTTTCCAGAAGCATCCCCAGCTGCTGGCCTTGGAGCCTGTGTCCGGGCCCTACGACTTGCCAGGCCCACAAGTGTGTCATCGGCCCCAGTGTTTGCCCACAAGGTCTCACCACAAACAATGCCAGCTTCCTCCTGCCCCCTGCCAGCCCCTACAGGTCAGTACCCACTTGTCAAGGCCTGTCTCAAGGAGAGCCTGTTCTTCCTTCCTGCTCCTGCAGGCTGCCCTACCAGCGCCCCTTCTCCTGAAAAGAGAGAGACATTTCAAACGGAAGACATCCCCATTTCATGACCCCCTTTAACCTGGACCTGTGAGTGAGAGTCTGACTTCAGTCTCCAGCAGGATTCAGATTCTGGCTGATGGTGTGATGGTGGAGAATTCATCGCAGGTGTAGGCTCAATCTTATATTGTATCTTTCTATTTTCCCTAAGAGGTTTTGTTTTGTTTTTGTTTTTGTTTTTGCCACCAGTCACAGAGCCATTAGTGTCCCTTGTAATCTCAGGTGGTCTTCTGGCCGGAGCTTTCAAAATATTCATAGGTGTCCAGTCACCTTGGGTCTCCCAGGTGGCGCTAGTGGTAAAGAACCTGCCTGCCAATGCAGGAGACCTAAGAGATGCAGGTTTGATCCCTGGATTGGGAAGATCAGCTGGAGGAGGAAACAGCAACCCACTCCAGTATTCTCGCCTAGAGAATTCCATGGACAGAGGAGCCTGGCAGGGTACAGTCCATGGAGTTTCAGAGTCAGACACGATCGAGCGACTTAGATGCCTGTTCACCTTGTATCTCTCTTCTTCCCAGGGAGATCCTGAAGGTGCCCACTGCCCAGCCAGCCAGCATGCGCTTAGACATGCAAGGTATTTTGACTGTATTCTGAGCCACCTCATGACAGACTTCTTAAAGTCAGCTTTGTATCTCTTAATTTGTAATTTTTAATAAATGGCCCTTTAGAGAATTCCCTGGCAGTCCAGTGGGTAGGACTTCACACTTGCAGTACAAGGAGTATGGGTTCGATCCTGCACCCCACACGGTGCAGGCAGAAGTGAAAGTCGCTCAGTCGTGTCTGACTCTTTGTGACCCCATGGACTATAGTCCATGGAGTTCTCCAGGCCAGAATACAGGAGTGGGTAGCCTTTCCCTTCTCCAGGGGATCTTCCAAACCCAGGGATCCAACCCAGGTTTCCTGCATTGCAAGTGGATTCTTTACCACCTGAGCCACCAGGGAAGCCCAGGAATACTGAAGAGGGTCGCCTATCCCTTCTCCAGCGGATCTTCCCGACCCAGGAATTAAACTCAGGTCTCCTGCATTGCAGATGGATTCTTTACCAACTGAGCTGTCAGGGAAGCCCCCAAAAATAAAATTAGATTAAAGTAAAAACAAATGACCCTTTCTAATTTTCTATACCTTGGATTTAGTTTTTCATTCACTTTAAAACGAATTTACGTGAAACAGGACTGCTCCACATCTAGTGTTGCTGTTATTCACAGACCAGTGCTTATCTCCTTTATGTCAGCTAAGCAATAATATTTGATCCATTTACAGTGGATTCCATCACACAAAGAAGAGCCTTGTTCAGATTGTAATTTAGCTGAACCGATCATATGGATGCTTCTCGTAGAGCTTGCTGTCCAAGCCCACCCACAGTCGTCTGACCCCACTGTTGGCCAGTCTGCCTGGGGCACGGCCCTTGCATCTTGTGTCATGCTCCCACTGTTCTTATCCCCCCTGCTAACTTATCCCCGCTGTTGGAGGAGCAGCAATTTTTCCTTTTCCTTTCCTCCTTTCCTCCAAGTGAAATGCTTTATATATAGTTGGCGCTCACCTCCTGTGTTTAGTTTAAGGACTCGTTCCTGAAGGACCCAGCTTTACACAGTGAGATTAAATCAGGGAAGGAATAGTAGGGAAACTGGTTCATCATCCCCAGTTTACTCCACGATAAAATAATTGCCTGCAAATGCCCACCTGGATATCTTATGACGGGATCTTGAAATCAGCTTGCTTTCCGAGTGCACAGAGCCTGACCACCACAGCCCCGAGGCATGCCACTAGCAGCGACTCACCTCCCCCACCCCATCCCACAGCATCTCCCAGCAGTGACGGGCTGCCTCGTTGCCAGCCACCACCCATCACTTGTCTATTCAGAGGCTTGATACGGTCTTTGAAAGAATTTTTTGCAATGTACTGCTGTCTAGCTGTTTGATTTTAAAGCGCACTAAACTTTCTGGAACCACGCCAGGGACTTGCTAGAGTTTCTGATGCTCTCTGTATAAATGGTGGAGGGGGAAACTCCACTGAACTTTTGCGGTAATAAAATTATTACAGTTGAGCCCTACATCTGTTCGCTGAACTTCCTGTGGGTTTCCACCAGATCACATGGCTGACAGCAGAGACAGTCTTTAAAGCATTTGGTCTGCTTATTATACCCGAGTCTCAACCACCAAATCAGACCTTTGCTTTGTCTCTGGGCTGGGCGTCCGGATGTCCCACTGCGGTGGGTTGATTCACTGGAGCTGATAAAAAACATTCCGGCCAAAGAGTCTAGCATTACCTCTGGCTCCAAAAGTCAAAACAACAAGATTGTTGTAAGTAGCTTTGGATTGAGACCAAGCCCTGAGCTTGAGAGATGGGTTTTCCCTCCTTGTTGAGCTGAGTCACAACTGTCTCGGAAGGAGAGGGGTGAACGCCTGGGCCTGCGGTGACCAGTTCCCCGCCCTCTCCTCACCCCTTCTTGCCATAACTGTTACACCAAAGCCCCCATCCCCCCAGAGCCCCCTCCTCTGCTTTCCTGGATCTTCAGTGGGTTCTCAAGCCCATTTACCCAGGAGTCCCTCACTGAGGCCCACAGGGGGGCCTTAGAAGGCAAAAAAGGAGATGAGGTAGACAGGGGAGGACAGCTTCAGAGTCGGGAAGACCCCGGTGACCTGAGCCCTGCTGACCTGGTCAGGATTGAAGATGCTCTCAAGTGAGGAGCCTGGGCCTCCCTGAGCCAGCGCAGGATGGCATTAGCATTCTTCACAGGTGTGAAAAAAGCAGAGCAAAGAATGACTTTTTCTAGGTTGTTGATCTGACATTCAGACTATGACATTTCTTGGGCTGAATCTTAACAAAATGTGTCCCCAGTGTCTTTAATGTAAATAGAGCCTTTTGTCTGTCTTTTCCTTAGCTCTCAGAGTTCTAAGAGTACTGTTGTTGTTACTGTTCAATTGCTAAGTCGTATCTGACTTTTTGCGATCCCATGGACTACAGCATGCCAGGCTTCCTTCCCTGTCCATTACCAATTCCCGGAGTTCACTCAGACTCATGTCCATCGAGTCGATGATGCCATCCAGCCATCTCATCCTCTGTCGTCCCCTGCTCCTCCTGCCCCCAATCCCTCCCAGCATCAGAGTCTTTTCCAATGAGTCAACTCTTTGCATCAGGTGGCCAAAGTATTGGAGTTTTAGCTTTAGCATCATTCCTTCCAAAGAAACCCCAGGACTGATCTCCTTTAGAATGGACTGGTTGGATCTCCTTGCAGTCCAAGGGACTCTGAAGAGTCTTCTCCAACACCACAGTTCAAAAGTATCAATTCTTCGGTGCTCAGTTTTCTTCACAGTCCAACTCTCACATCCATACATGACCACTGGAAAAACCATAGCCTTGACTAGACGGACCGTTGTTGGCAAAGTAATGTCTCTGCTTTTGAATATGCTATCTAGGTTGGTCATAACTTTCCTTCCAAGGAGTAAGTGTCTTTTAATTTCATGGCTGCAGTCACCATCTGCAGTGATTTTGGAGCCCAAAAAAATAAAGTCTGACACTGTTTCCACTGCTTCCCCATCTATTTCCCATGAAGCTGTCTCTTATACACATCTACCTCCTGCCCCCAATCCCTCCCAGCATCAGAGTCTTTTCCAATGAGTCAACTCTTTGCATCAGGTGGCCAAAGTATTGGAGTTTTAGCTTTAGCATCATTCCTTCCAAAGAAACCCCAGGACTGATCTCCTTTAGAATGGACTGGTTGGATCTCCTTGCAGTCCAAGGGACTCTGAAGAGTCTTCTCCAACACCACAGTTCAAAAGTATCAATTCTTCGGTGCTCAGTTTTCTTCACAGTCCAACTCTCACATCCATACATGACCACTGGAAAAACCATAGCCTTGACTAGACGGACCGTTGTTGGCAAAGTAATGTCTCTGCTTTTGAATATGCTATCTAGGTTGGTCATAACTTTCCTTCCAAGGGGTAAGCATCTTTTAATTTCATGGCTGCAGTCACCATCTACAGATCTCTTTTAGAGGAGCACATATTTTTAAGAATGTCTGTTTCAGTCTCAACCCAGGTGGGCTCTCTCTCCGACTAGATAGACAGGGAGATGTTGGGAAGGGTGTCAAATTCAGTGCTCCTTGGACAGGGTTTGTTATGCAGAGGCTGTGCTCCCATTCAGTCAGATTGACTGAGTTTTCCAAACTCTTATGATTTATGCCTATTATTCGCCCTTTTAAAATCTTCCCAGTACACTGTCTTAAAAACAACTCATTGCGGGAAAGAGGAAGCTTTTTACCTTGTGCTTTGTTATGTTTGTTTTGTTATAGCCAATCCTGGAGAAAATGCTCTGTTTTTCTTTCTGTTTATGCTTTATCCCCCTTTCTAAACCTTTTTAAGTGCTGGTGAAAAATTTCAAGCAAATAACCCACAGCCCACTTGTTCCCTTGAGGAAGGAGGAGCTGGTACTAGAACTCAAGGGGCGTGAGCAAGTACTGTCTGCAGTGTTTGGATTTTGCTAGTAACAGAAGTGTGTCCACACCACTCTGTCTCTGCTTGCTCTCTGGGTTGCCCTGTGTCCAGTGGCACACACTCCACAGAAGCAGCCACGCCTGGGACCTCAGCCCACTTAGCCACGAGCTCTCAGACCTCAGCAGGCCAACCACAGCCTCATGTGTGTCTTGATTGTTAAGCATTTGGGGAGTCTTAGCCTTTGAAACCCAACTGTTGTCACCCCGCAGGACAGCTCAGGAACCTTCAGATATTGACCCTCTCCTCTGAGACTGCCCCCGGGTGACACCTGGCTGAGTGGCAGCCCGCAAGTGCTTGACTTGAGGGCTGCCCCTCAACCCAACTCATCCAGCCCTTTTCTCCAGGTGGACCCAGCAGAGCCTGGGGGGCATGCAGAGAATCCCAAAATGGAGCCCTTACTGAGGTCATCTCATAAAACCACACCCAAGAGACTCAGAAGAAGCCCAAGGCCCTTTGTTTTCTACAAGGCGAGAGAACCGAGTCCTGCAGAAATGCTGTGACTTGCCCCATGCGGCTCAGCCTGCCAGTGGCCGAGCCAGGAGAGGGCCGACGTCTCCTGACCCCCAGCCCAGGGCCACCTGGGCTCCAGAGCTGGAGAGCAGTCCCGTCCATTCCCGTAAGGACACTCAAGCACGGAAGGCTAGTGACTTAGCAGCTGGGGACACAGAAGAAATGCTTGAGGTTCTTTATCATTACTAGAGAGACGTGAAAACCTCCCATCTGTGTGCGATGTAGACATTTTAAAGAAGCACACAGCTGGGTCCCTGTCGACTCTGAGGGGCACGCAGGGGAGAGGTCTAGTTTTGTTTGGCCTCCAGCTCCTCCACTTCCTAGCTCTGTCCTCTTTGGTGTCTTATTTGTCCTTTTGAGCCTCGGTTTTCTTATCCATTCAACATAGTTAATAAACGTATGTCACAGGGTTATGTGTAGACTTGAAGCCATGCACTCATTCATTTAATTCATTGTTCAGCAAACATTTCCTCAGTGTCAGCAGTATGCTAGATGGTGTCATCTTAGCAAGGTCCCTGCCTTCCTGGGACCTGTGTTCTGGAGGGGAAGATGGTACCCAAGTAAACAAACAAATAGGCAAGCTCAACTCTGATGGCTGTAAAGGAGACCAGCCGATGAGCTGAGAGATGCTGCTTGCTACTGGGTCGTCGTGGGTGACGTGACCCACGACCCTGGCCCCTGGGCACCCTCGGTGTGTCCCTTCCTCAGAGCGCCCCTGCTGGGCGGGCTCCGTGAGCTAACAGGAGGCCTGGCGTCCCCAATCCTGGCTACCTCAGCCTCTCCAGCCGTGTCCTCTCGGAGCTAGACACCACACCCCTTTTGGAGGTTGTTGCATCTGCCACAGAATTATCCAGGGAGACTGATGTCAAATACAGCTTAGAGGTGACCCCTCTCTTCTCATCACGATGTCTCTAAACTCCCCTCAGAGCCAAGCCCCACCTTCCGTCCAGTTAAATAGCTGCAGCACAGGAATATGCACAGGCAGGAAACCATGCATTTGTTCATACAGCTCGCTCTTTAACAAGCGAGGATCCAGACAGACAGAAGGCCATTCTTCAGAACCTACCTTTGCTCGTGACAAAACTTTGTTCTTTAAAAAACGTTCATGAAGAGAAGTCTGTCTCTTTTAAGCCATTTGTCACCACATTTCCCAGGTTTTTATGTGGGAAGGCTCAGGTTCTTTCCATTTCTATTAGTATTAAGAGTCAGGAAATAGGGTTGCCAGGTTACAAATGTCCACGTGGGTAAAATATGAGAAATGGGCTTAGGACAAGGCCGGGAGTGGCATTTCTAGACTTTGGATTTTCTTACTAAAAGTTCTAAGATAAGAGCGTACCTTACATTTGCATGTCACTTTAATGTCAGTAATAATAGCCAACAGTTATTGAGTGCTTCCTCGCTGTTAGGTGCTTAATCTCATTTATGGGAAGTAAACAGAATGGTTAAATTCAAAATCTCAGAATAAACTCTTACCTTTTAAGAGCCTAAGTCGAAATGAGGGTACAAGGCTTTTCCCAAGTCACCTGGCTAATCAAGAGTGGACTCTTAGCTCTTAAATGCTGAATCGTGTACATCTGATTTATAGCTAGGTTTTAATACTGTGCTTGCTACACAGTAGGCTCTCAGGAAGATTTGCAGAATAAATAAATGGATGGATGAATGAATGGGAAAAGCTGGGGCTAGAACTCAGCTCATGTGCCTGCTTTTCAGATGCTTTTTCTAGTTACTTCAGAGATTAAATGAGTAACTATATGTCATGTGTTTGAACATGCCTGCCATGTAATAGGTAATCAGTTATGGTAGTTATAAATGTTACCCATAATCTCAGAATTGATTAAGCTCTTATGGAGAACTTGTATAGAAATAATCATTGATCAGCTTGAAAAACTTTGTAATGAAACACATGTCTGCTATTGTCAAGTAAACTTTATAGTATTTCATATTACTTTTATGTACTGTTATATATGGATATTCACCTGGGTATTCGGAGAAGGCAATGGCACCCCACTCCAGTACTCTTGCCTAGGAAATCCCATGGGCGGAGGAGCCTGGAAGGCTGCCGTCCATGGGGTCGCGAAGAGTCAGACATGACTGAGCGACTTCACTTTCACTTTTCACTTCCATGCATTGGAGAAAGAAATGGCAACCCACTCCAGTGTTCTTGCCTGGAGAATCCCAGGGACGGGGGAGCCTGGTGGGCTGCCGTCTATGGGGTCACACAGAGTCGGACACGACTGAAGTGACTTAGCAGCAGCAGCAGCACCTGGGCATTATCCCACATTGAGGTTTTCTTTACTGCTCTCTCCAGAGTGAGATGGATCATTTTGAAGTAAACTCAAGCAAAAATAAAAACAAGGCATTTTCAGCTTCGTTCCTACCAGATGGTAGAAAGGGAAGCCCTAGGGGGTGCCAGGCGCTTCTCCTGGTGGCCTTTTCCTGGATCTGGCTGCGTGTGACCTAAAGGCAACATTTGACTCGTGACTCGTCCTAACGGGAGAGTTGTCAGAGTTTCCCCCAAACCACGAGGGCTACTAGACTTGTGCCAGCACATGAACACAGGGCCATCCCCTGAGCAGCTCTTGCCTAAGTTTCTTTAACTTAATTGGAGGGAATTCTTGAGAAAGCAGTTTGCTCGTTCTATTTCCATCCCACCCTCCCTGGAGGGACAGAAAGCAGTCTCGGGTAAGCTGCTTCATGTCCTTTCCTGAGGCCTGCCTTCGTAGGAAAACCCCTGAATAGTCACTTGATGGAGAAAAGGCTTCACATCTTTTAGTCATTTTTGTCACTAACAACCAGAAATGCGTCATATTGGTGACATTCCCACTTAAAAATGTAGGATGTTATTATTCCAGCTGAAAGAGACATTGCTGTGTTGGGGGGCAGGTTTCAAGCCGCCCCCTCTGAGCCCGTAGCACACTCCCTCCCCTCCAAGACAGTGTGAAAGGTTTTCTAGAGTTGAGGCCACTCCAAGAGCTAGGACTTGCATCCTCATTATTAGAGGGTGAAGCTTATTTCTTCTTCACACACACAGTCCACCATCCTTTCTTGGTTCTTTTTTCAGGGGGCTGTGCTAGGCCTTCGTTGCTGTGGGGGGCTTTGTCTAGTTTCAGAGAGTGGGGCTGTTTTCCTGCTGAGGCCTGTGGGCCTCTCACCATGGGGGCTCTTCTCGCTGCAGAGCACAGGCCCTGGGTGCGCAGGCTTCAGTGGCAGCCGCCTGTGGACTCAGTAGCTGTGGCTCTCGGACTCCGAGGCGTGGGGAGCTTCCCGGACCAGGGATCGAACTGGGGTCCCCTGCCTTGCAAGGGGGCTTCTTAACCACTAGACCACCAGGGAAGCCCCATTTTCTTGATGCTTGCATCTTTGTGCCGTTGGTCATTCCTTTCAGGACCAGCAGTGTGTGTGCTAGGTTCTGTCCATACAGTGAAAAGGCCCCGTGGAGCCTTGGAGAATTGGATCTGGGGACAGAGCAGTAGGCCGACTGTGGCATCTGTGACTGTGGAATCTCTTGTCAAACTTTCCCACCAAGCCAGACCCAGGCTCCAATCCTGACTCCTCCCCACATGCTGTGTCACCTGAAACGAGCCACTCAGCTGCTCCAGGCCCCACCTCACCTTCCGTCTGTGGAACTGGCTATGTGGGCCTCACCAGGACACCGTGGTGACTGCCCACGACACGTCAGGGAAGCTTCTAGGCTGGCCTGGTGCTCAGGGAATGCTCGGTTGGTGGCAGCCGTTCACTGCACCCTGTTGCTACAGATGCAGGTTTTTCATGGAAAAGAAGATCATTGTGTTGCTACCTATAAAACACCTGGTTCCATGACAAAGACCTTTTGCCACCTCTGAGAACCCTGTCCCCATAGCTGAGAACTCCGTGCCAGGCCAGAAGCGGTGCAGAGCATGTGAGGAGGCTCATCAAGGGCGCCCGGGCCCCAGAGACTACACAGCTGCTGAACATCTGTGGCGCGCCCAGAGACTGTGGGCCCAGGGGGGGAGGGATCCCGCAGGACGGAAAGCCAGGGGACCAAACCGAATTCCAGTCAGACCAGGAAGCGCCGGAAGTAGCGCCGCATCCCCGGCTCCTCGTGGTTTGTCTGCCAGGCTGAGCCCCGGAGCCCAGCGGGAGAAGCTGTCCCTGTGCACGAGCAGCAACACGGCCCTCGGCGCACGCCGAGACTGTTAGCCTGCCCTGAGGAGAGGAGCGGACTGATTCGGGAACACTGGTGCCCGGAAAAGGCCTGCGTCTGCGGTCAGCCTGAGTCGTGTTGCAAAGTATGGGCTAAAATGTATGAGGGTGGATATAGCGGTAGGTAGGGCTGAAGTCTGGGCCGCTTAAAAATCCCATTTGTGTATAGACTGTATTTACTGATGCCCTGGGAGCCGTGGAATAAAGTTGGTTTCCATTAAAGCTGTAACAGATGGAGACTGTGCCGTCGTGGTATGCTGAGGGAACAGCCACGACCGGAGGACCCTCCTTCCCATGATTTCCTATACATTTTGCTAACATTTAACTCAAAACTCTACCTGCCACAAAGCATTTCCTGCGTAACCCCGCCCCACGGTCATCATTCTGGAACTCTGAGGATCCAGCACTTAGATGTTTAGTCTTAATCACTGCACAGGTTATCTGAAAAATCTCTTTAACGCTGTGTGAAAGTGAAAAAAGTGAAAGTGTTAGTCACTTGGTCATGTCCAATTCTTCGCGACCCCATGGACTTTAGCCCACCAGGCTCCTCTGTCCTTGGGATTCTCCAGGCAAGAATACTGAAGTGGGTAGCCATCAGGGGATCTTCCCAACCCAGAGATCAGACCTGAGTCTCCAGCACTGCAGGCAGATTCTTTGCTGTCTGAGCCACCAGGGAACCCCATGTGTGTAACTCCCTTACTCCCTCCCCTGTCTTAGCCCCTAACCCACTACCTACCACCACCATCCCGCCCACAGCGCCCTCACTTTTTGTTTAAAATTTTTTAACTCATTTTAGTTCAGGCTCATTTTCCATTCACCTGGACCAGGCCCTGTGCCCTCTCCACTCTGTGATCGAGTGGTCCCTGCACAAAGCCTCTCCCATCAAGCCCCCTTCTGAGACCCTTCAAAGGTTTCGAAGGAGCGGAGGCCAGGACCCTTCATGCGACTCCATCCTCCCCTCTAGGCCCTGCTTGCCAGGGCTGGCTCCCCCACTGTCCCTCTTCTTGCCTCCAGCAAAAAGCGCCTCGTGCCTTCCCCGCCTGCTGTTCCTCTTCGCCTGGCTGCCCTTCTGCCTCCCACAGGCCTCCGTAGCCACTAGTCCCTCATTAGTGGGACTCCCTTCTTACGACAGTAAGTTCCCTACATACAAACCTTCAAGTTGCAAACTTCCAGAGATGCATTCGGTCAGCACCAGGCAGAAGTGAAATTGCAGCTCGCCCTCTATCTCCTGTTGCTGACGGTCCCTCAGCTCTGCCATCTCCCACCTCCTCTCCCTCCTGCAGTCAGTAGTTCTTGCCTGGTCATCGGTGCCAGCCCGTGTGCCAGCTGTGCTATATACTACTGTGCTTTTCAAGGCACTGAACTGTAAGATTAAAAATGTTTCCTTTATTTTGGGTTTTTTTCCCTATATTATTTGTTTGAGAAGTATTATAAATCTATTACATTATAATACTATGTAGCCAACTGTGTCAGTTGGGCACCTAGGCTGGCTTGGTTGGCCTTACAAATGTGTTCTCGAAACAGCTCATTCACATGTAGGGGACTGCTGTACTCTTACTCACCCACCCCCGTTGTTCCGTGGCTGCCACGTCTTTGTCCCTCTGCTCCACGAGAAGTAGCCTTCTGTGAGGACAGGGACTGTGCCTTCTGAGGCCCTGATGCACACTGCCTGGTGTGCAGGGGGCAGACATTCAAGCAATAGAGTAATGAATGCGTGACTCACGTAAGAGAGGTTGACCACCGTAATATACGTAAAGCATTTACCATTGTGTCTGGGACGTAATTGGTCTTTATATGGTTGATTGCTTCTTTGAGCCATTCATCAAATCATTTGTTAAGTGTTTGACCACTCTCTAAGGGGACACAGCCGCAAACACAGTGAATATAGAATCCCTGCTCTCGTGGGCCATGCGCTCTGTGCGAGCGTCTCCCTTCTTCTCTCTCTCAGCCCTCCCCCTCAACCTTCCGCCCTGCCCCTCCTCCTGGGACTCTTGCCCCTTGTCCCCGCCCCACCTGGGACACAGGTCACCAAACTGCTGCCACAACGGCTGGCGTTACCTTGGCCTGAGAAGCATCCCCATCAGGGACCTCTGGGGACCCCAGGCTCCTTGGCTGCCAAAGGGATGAGGGGACATCACTTCCCCTGCCCTGGCTGGAATAATAGATCAGGAGTAAGATTAGAAAATGAGAAGCCCGTCCTGGTGAAATGCTGTGGTGAAAGTGCCACTTCCAGGAATCTGCACACGTTCTTCCTTCTCACCTGGGACTGCAGAGTACAGCCAGGCTCCCCTCTGCTGCCCGCTCCACAGGGCTGGAGTGCCCCCACCTCACCCCCACACGCCACATCCATCCAGGCCCACGGTGCTGCCAGCCTACACAGTGAAGGCCGTGGAGCTGTAGGGGGGAACGTCCTTGCCTCCAAGGTGACTGAGCCCTGAGAGGGGAGGCGTCTCAAGGAGACCCAGTCAACGGGACTCCAGCCACACAACAGTCTCTGCTTGAGCACTGTCTGCCCCGGGCAGGGCCTGCTTTCCCGCCTGATGTCTCTCGCTTCGCCTCATGCCCTGACCAGGGCCGGTAGGCTTGTGTGCCCTTCCCTCAGGGGATTCACCCGGCCTCCAGGGGATCATCGGGAGGCTGGATCTATGGCCCAGGGCTCCCAGGCCCCATGCGCCCCCCACACACCGTGTACAAACTCCTGCTGCTCTCGCACAGGCCTGTGAGATTGATCAACTCATCTTGTTTTTGTTGCAGAAATTTCCAGAACTGAAATTCAAATATGTGGAAGAGGAGCAGCCCGAGGAGTTTTTTATCCCCTACGTCTGGTCCCTGGTGTACAACTCGGCAGTAGGCCTCTACTGGAACCCACAGGACATCCAGCTGTTCACGATGGATTCCGACTAAGAGCGGCCCCATTCCCCGCCCCCCGCCCCACCCCGCCTCTCACC
>SJYX01005862.1:379339-427956 GCA_006410675.1 Oreotragus oreotragus | reverse complement strand
CGCCCCACCCGGCCTCTGACCCCCTCCAGCCGCAGCCCTTCTACTTATGTTCTTTCTGGGGAACGGAGGTGGACAGATTCCCTGGTGCGTCTTCTATTAAAGAGGATCATACACGTGGTCCCTTACACACGTGGGTTTGGAGAATTGGTGCCAGTTGGCAATAGATCACTCAGTTTAGATTCTAGTGCAAAAAGTGGGAGGGGGGTACGCAACCATAATAAATGTAAAAACCAGCTATTTTACATGCAATCTTATTTCTGAACTAAAAATCTAGAGCTTTTCCAGGAAACCTGATGCCTTAGGCATATAACACTTGATCAGTGCATACTTCTTCTTCTTTTCTTTTTTGCATGCTCAGGATTTTTGTTTTGAGAGTGTGTGTGTGGTGTGTTTGTGTTTCAACATTGAGAAATATCAATCTGAAAAGATGACAGGAATTAATAAGGAAACGAAGCCGTGTATGTGTGTAGTGGCCTTTCAGAGGACCTGTGATGGAAGCCTGGGCAGCTGGATACAAGCCTTTAGATCCTCCACATCTTTCCCTCAAAGAAAGAAAGGGCTCCTCCTCATGAAGCGCAGATTAGCTTTTCTGTGAATTTGGCCAGATTAGCTTTTCTGTGGATTTGGCCTCTGAGCTATAGCTGAATTAAATTGGAGTCTAGCACAAATTAAGTTAATCTTCTCTGTATTAATCATTAGGAAAAGAAAAGCTTCATTTTGAAAGCAGTCTTTTTTTCTTCAACCAGACCAGTAGGAGAAAAAGGAGACCAATTGGATTAATACAGTGTTCCACACGAGATGAAAGGCATGTTTTCCTGTCCGTCTCTGACTTTGTTTAAACTCTTCTGGGGCCTGTGTGAGCCACAGTTGGCTCCCTGAGCTCCTCTGAGGGACACGGCCACCGGGGTTGCCCCAAGCAGAGCAACGGGCACCGAGGACAGAAGGGATGGGCCTTTAAGCCACGCTCTGGGCCCACGGCCACCCCTTTGGGCCTAGTTTCAGTCTCAAAGACACAAAAGTTATGTGCTCTTCTGCATGGGAAGCACCCGTTTCAACCTGCTGTTGCCTAATCTATATCACAAGCAGCTTCTCTTCTGTCCCCGGGCTGGCGACCAGAGTCACTTTGACCCATCGCCAGCGTCTCTCTCGCGGAGCCCTGGCAAGGTTAAACACGTGACGTGCCAGCGCGCCCTTGTGTGGCTCCCCCCTTGAGGAGCCCGGCTGCCCGTCCTCTCGGCAGTGGCTGAGGCCGCCGGTTTCATCTCGGCAGGACAGGGCTGAGACCAGAGCTCCCCGAGGCTGGCTGGCTGAGGCAGGGCCTGTGCTGGGGGGACATGCGGCCTGGCCGCTGCTTCCTCAGCCTCAGGCCTCTGAGAGTCTCTGCCAGTGGCTGGGACCCTGGGGTTTCCCTGAAGGTCACGGACAGGGCCTCAGACCAGCAGGTGAGGCCTGTGAAGGGCTTCTGCTTAGTCTGGCCTGTGAAGAAGGCAGTGTGAAGGTGGAAGGCGGAGTCCTCCAGTCAGAAAGGGGAAAATACTGGATGCCCACTTTTTCAAGCCGCAGTTGTTTACATTTCCTGTATGGAAGCGTGATCCATAGCTTTAATTTGTTTCCCGAGCGTTCCGATCTGCTTCCTTTCCTTTAAACCAAAACGCACCCATTTTAAAGGGTCACGTGGTGCAGAGGCGCCCCTGGTAGGACCCCAGCACTGTCCTCAGAGGCTGAGGAGCGTGCAGTGGCGTGGGACAGCCACTGGGCTGCAGGCCTGTCGGCTCTGCCGACAGGAGGCCTGGAGTCCCCAGCACTCGGCCACAGGGTGAACCCAAGAGAGCCTTGACGGGAGCCACGCAGCCTCTTCCCCACAGCCCGTTCTCCAACAGTGCCTCCCCTGCCCCCTGCTCGAAACCACATGGTAGAGGTTCACGGGCCTAAAAGTTCAGCTGGGGCTGCGGCCCAGAGGCTGCGTGCGAGCACACGCTCCAGACACCACTGCATCACAGCCTTGGCTCTGCAAACCCTCCAGAGGCTTTTCTTTATTTTTGTGAAAGATTTATTACATGACAATAAATTTAAAATGATAAACTTGAATTACGCTTGCATTAATTTGCTTTAGAAATTTTTTCGGTTTTCCACAAAGTAAAAACATGTAGAATGAGGCAACACAGGATCATTCATTGTGTGTTTGCATGTAAACTCACATCTGATTTTGCCCAAGATACAGAGCTGTTTTTGCAGTGTATCATCTATCATATTGTTTGTTTTTAAAAGAATGTGCTCCTCTCAGTAGCACCTTTCCTTAAGAGTTCAAGGCACTGTGCAAACAAGCTTCAGAACTGTAGCTCTGGTCCCATCACCCACTGAGTCTGGTGTCGCAGGATCTGTGAACAACAGCCTTGCAAGGTCGGCATCACAGAATGGCCACCATTCAGCAGTGCAGATGGAAGTGGGACTGTGGAGGAGCTCAAGGACAAAGACAAAGGAAAGAGGGTCCCCGAAGCACAGAAAGTACATGGTACACACAGTCCCCGCCTTCGGAAGGAAATAAGAGGAGCTGGAGAAGACAGGAAAGAACATAGGACCAGCGTCAGTGGGAACGCTCAGCTGTGAGTGTTCCTCCAGCTTGTTAGAACATCCCCACCCCCACCCCCGCCCGCAAGAGGAATGTGGCAGGGGGTGCTTTTAGGCCCTAAATTTCTTAATATATCATTCTTTAGGCAACATACTGTCCTTTAGGTTCTGTGCAGCTGGGGTCTCGCCTCGGGCATTTCAGTTCTCTGCATAACTGAGTCACTGCTTTCCAAGAGCCGTAAATTAGAGCTGTGGTACTTGCAGATACTTAACAGACTTGAGTTTGCAAGGTCAGCCCCTTGGTCTCTTAATTTCCTCCTAAGCATGGTGCGTGTAATTTCAGTAGCTGCCACTTGATATTAGAGACTGATCCCCAGGCTTTCTGACACCAAATTCAGGGCTATTCCAGTGTCAACATCGCCTCCAGGAATCAAGGAGTTCAGGGCTTCTAGTCTCTGACGAGCCAAGCTTCCTATGACACAGCTGAGGAGTGAATTCTATAACACAATCCACAGCAAATAATGCATTTTTAAGAATTCAAAGCGTAAAATTTAATCTCATTAGGGATCTCCCACCCAAAATATATTCATCAGGAACTTCCCACCCCCTTGGTCAGGCCATGTATGGCAGCCCCTACCCTTTGACTTCACCAGGCTATCAAAAGTGCCAGCTATTCAGACACAGCCTCTGGAAAGAGGAAAGTCAGCCCACGTGACTTTAACCAGGTAGTGCTTTATCATTTTGTTGGCTCTGGGATGACTCCAACAAAGTTTTAAAGTATTTTGGCAGGTTTCCAAGCCACCATTAGCCAGAGCATTGGTTTAGGTTACCTAGCACTCCATTACTATCAGTAAACTATCCTTTGTGGAAACTGTGATCCAGCTTCTAAGTCACTTCATCCAGTCCCTGAAAGTGGATTGAGGAGAAACTACTAGTGGCCCCAGTGCTTAGCAAACGTACCTTCCCTCCGGAGAACATGCACTGTTACGACTGAGTGCATCCTCTGACTTCAACTTCACATCAGTTCAGTCACTCAGTCGTGTCCGACTCTGCGACCCCATGAATCGCAGCACGCCGGGCCTCCCTGTCCATCACCAACTCCCAGAGTTCACTCAGACTCACGTCCATCGAGTCAGTGAGGCCATCCAGCCATCTCATCCTCTGTCATCCCCTTCTCCTCCTCCCCTCAATCCCTCCCAGCATCAGAGTCTTTTCCAGTGAGTCAACTCTTCACATGAGGTGGCCAAAGTACTGGAGTTTCAGCTTCAGCATCATTCCCTCCAAAGAAATCCCAGGGCTGATCTTCAGAATGGACTGGCTGGATCTCCTTGCAGTCCAAGGGACTCTCAAGAGTCTTCTCCAACACCACAGTTCAAAAGCATCAATTCTTCAGTGCTCAGCCTTCTTCACAGTCCAACTCTCACATCCATACATGACCACTGAAAAAACCATAGCCTTGACTAGAGAGACCTTTGTTGGCAAAGTAATGTCTCTGCTTTTGAATATACTATCTAGGTTGGTCATAACTTTTCTTCCAAGGAGTAAGCATCTTTTAATTTCGTGGCTGCAGTCACCATCTGCAGTGATTTTGGAGCCCAAAAAAATAAAGTCTGACACAGTTTCCACTGTTTCCCCATCTATCTGCCATGAAGTGATGGGACCAGATTCCATGATCTTCATTTTCTGAATGTTGAGCTTTAAGCCAACTTTTTCACTCTCCACTTTCAGTTTCATCAAGAGGCTTTTTAGTTTCTCTTCACTTTCTGCCATAAGGGTGGTGTCATAGTGCCCTCAAAAAAAGAAAGATGAGAGAGCTCTCTCCATCAAAGGGGACACAGCAAAGAGACCACTGTTTGTAAGCCAGAAAGAAAGCCCTCACCAGGAATGGGAATCATTCAGCACCTTAATCTTGGACCTTCCAGCCTTTTCAGAAATGAGAAATCAATGTCTCTTATTTAAGGCACCCAGTCTATGGTATGTTGTTTGAACAGCCCAAACTGACAATATAGGAGCACAACCCAAGGCCTCAAATTATCTGTTACAATCAGAAATATCCAGGTATATGAGAAGACCAAATAATATGTTATTTGAATTAAAACCATCAGAGGGGGCTTCCCTGTTGCTCCAGTGGTTAAGTGTCTGCCTTGCAATGCAGGGGATGCCGGCTGGATCCCTAGTCCGGGGAGATCCCACCTGCCAAGGGGCCCTGTGCACCACAACTCCTGAGCCCGCACTCTCGAGTCCTTGAGCCGCAACTACTGAAGTCCACGTGCCCTGGGGCCTGTGTCCCACAAGGAGAAGCCACTGCAATGAGAAGCCTGCGTATTGCAAATAAAGAGTAGCCCCCGCCTGGCCACAACTAGAGAAAGCCCTCAGAGCAGCAAGCCCCAGTGCAGCCAAAGTCAACATTTTCTTATTTTTAAAACTCGGAGGGAAAAAGTGCCCACAGTCTCTCCAGGCGTCTCAGTCACAGAATTCGAACCACCTATGCTTTCTGTGTTTAAAAGCAAACGGTGTGCCCAAGAATTTCAGAGAATTAGAAACAAAGGGGACCAAATGGAAATGCTAGAACTGAAAAATATTATAGCAAGAGTTAATAATTCAGTCGATGGGTTTAAGAGCAGATTAGTCACAACTGAGAAAAGAATGAGTAAGGTGAAAACTTCAGAGCAAAAGCAGAGTCAGAAAGCGAATCGAGGGTGAGACAAAGGCTACAGTGAGGAGGCCTGACCTGAGTGTAGTTCAGATAAGGAGGAGAGCCAAAGAAACACTGGCTGAGAGCTTTTCCAAAACTCGAGAAAGACATCAACCCAAAGATTCAGTAAGCCCCACGTCTCAAATGGGATAAACAAAAAGTCCACACCTAGACACACCATGGTAAAACTGTTGAAAACCAAAGAAAAGATGTTAAAGCTACCGAGGGATGGGGCATGGGTAAGAGAGGGATCACCATCACAGGAGCAGCCATTCAAGTGACAACTGACTTCTCAGCGGGCATCGTGAAATACACTGAAGTGCTGAAAGAAAGTGACAGCCCACCTGAAAATTTCTAGCCTCGGAAAATATCCTGCAAGAGTGAAGAACAGACATTTATATGCAAAGAGCTGGAAGAATTCATTAGCACACATACCCTAAAGGAAAATTAAATGTATCCTAAAGGCAGAAGGAAAATAATCCCAAATATAAGGACAGAGCTTTAGGAAAAACTGAATAGCAATGAAAATGAGAAATATACAGGTCAACATAAATACTACATAAAACAATAATTGTGTCTTATGAAGTTTATGTATGTGTTAAAGGCATATAGATGGGGAGGGCTTATACAGGGTTTAAGTGTTTTAAGCTCCGTGCATCATACTAGAAAAGAGTTTTTAAAATCTCAATTAATATTAGATTTTTGGTAAGTCTAGGGTGTATATTGTGATTAATATTAGTAAGAATGTATAACTTTAATGACAGCTGAGGCTGCTGCTGCTAAGTCTGTGCGACCCCATAGACGGCAGCCCACCAGGCTCCGCCGTCCCCGGGATTCTCCAGGCAAGAACACTGGAGTGGGTTGCCATTTCCTTCTCGAATGCATGAAAGTGAAAAGTGAAAGGGAAGTCGCTCAGTCGTGTCCAGCTCTTAACGACCCCATGGGCTGCAGCCCACCAGGCTCCTCTGTCCATGGGATTTTCCAGGCGAGAGTACTGGAGTGGGGTGCCGTTGCCGTCTCGAAACTAATGACAGAAGTGGGAATAATTCCATGGAGAGGATTAAGAGCTTCACAAGGAGGGTAGAAAAAAAGAATAGGCGAGGCAAATAGAAAGCAGGTTGTAAGATATACACGATAAATCCATTATTACATTAAATGTAAATGGACTAACAGAGACTGTCAGGCTTGATTTTAGAAGAACTACCATAGAACAGCTGGAGAAGAGAAGGGTTAGGCCTGGAGAACTCCATGCACAGAGGATCCTGGTGGGCTACAGTCCATGGGGTCACAAAGATTTAGACAGGACTGAGTAGCTAACCCACACACACCATAGTACATACACATTTCCAGTTATAAGCTCCAGGGCTATGAAATAAAACATGATAAATATGATTTAACACTGCTGTAAGTTATATATGAACATTATTAAAAGAATACTTCATAGGAGTTCTCATCACAAGGGAAAACTTTTTTCTATTTAATTTTTTATATGAGATGATGACTGTTCACTAACCTTGCTGTGGTAATCATTTCATAACAAAGTCAAATCATTATGCCATACACCTTAAACTTCCCAAGTGCTATATGTCAATTGCATCTCAATAAAACTGAAAGAATTTAACAGAAACAAAAACAATTATATGCTATTTACAAGAAACACTCTTAAAACGTGAATTTTGAAGGAAAGGATAGAGAAATATATACCCAGCAAACAGCAACCCTAGGAAACTATTGCAGATACATTGACAATACAATTGACTTTAAGGTAAAAACATTATTAGAAATGAAAGCAGTCATTTCAATTCCCAGAACTAGGTAGTCACTCTAAATTTTATGCACTTAACGATACACTTAAAAAGTTGATAGAATAGGAAATTTTGGCAAATATGCAAGTATAGTTAGATTTTATAACATCTATTTCAGTAAGAGTAAAGCATTCAAAAATCAAGCTACAGAAAATGTAAACAATGCAATTAGAAAACTTGGCCAAATAAATACATGTAGAACACTACGTTCAACAGCTTCCTTTTCAAACACAAATAGCACATATGCCAGAATTTGTATGCTGAGCTATAAAAACAAGTCTGAACAAACTTTAAGGGAGTTAACGCCAATGAAATATGTTCTCTGACCACAATGCAATTAAGCTGGAAATCAGTTACAAAAAGATAACGTAATAATCCTCATTTATTTGGAAGTTAGTCAAAGCTACGTTTCTTCCAGTAGTCATGTATGGATATGAGGATTGGACCATAAAGAAGGCTGAGCACCAAAGAATTGATGCTTTCGAACTGTGGTGCTGGAGAGGACAGCATCTTGGACTGCAAGGAGATCAATCAGTCCATCCTAAAGGAAATCAACCCTGAATATTCATTAGAAGGACTGATGCTGAAGCTGAAGTTCCAACACTTTGACTACCTGATGTGAAGAGCCAACTCATTGGAAAAGACTCTGATGCTGGGAAAGACTGAAGGCAGGAGGAGAAGATGGTGACAGAGGATGAGATGGTTGGATGGTATCACTGACTCAATGGACATGAGTTTGAACAAACTCAGGGAGATAGTGAAGGACAGGGAAGCCTGGCATGCTGCAGTTCATGGAGTTGGCAAAGAGTTGGACAGGACTTAGCGACTGAACAACAACAAATTTGGAAGTTAAACAGCTAAACGCATTTCTAAATAACCCATCTGTCAAAGAATAAATCATAAAGGTAATTTGAAATATTTCAAATAATGAAAAATATCAAACCATTTTTCAATAATGAAAATACTATATATTAAACTTAAGAAAACTTGTGAGTTGCAACTAAAACTATGCTTATAAATTTATGTATTTAATTGTATATGTTGAATAGAAGACTTCCCTGGTGGCTCAGATGATAAAGAATCTACCTGCAATCCTGGAGACCTGAGTTCAGTCCCTGGGTTGGGAAGATCACCTGAAGAAGGAAATGGCAACCCACTCCAGTATTCTTGCCTGGAAAATTCCATGGACAGAGGAGCCTGGTGGAGTCATGGGGTTGCAAAGAGTCAGACTTGACTGAGTGACTAACACATACATACAGAATAGAAGAAAGGCTGAAAATCTAAGCAACCACCTGATGCTGGGAAAGACTGAAGGCAGGAGGAGAAGGGAACGAAAGAGGATGAGGTGTTTGGATGGCATCAGCAACTCAATGGACATGAGTTTGAGTAAACTCCGGGAGTTGGTGATGGACAGGGAGATCTGGCGTGGTGCAGTCCATGAGGTGGCAAAGAGTCAGACACGACTGAGCAACTGAACTGAACTGAACTGAAGCTACCACCTAGAAATTTTTTTATAAAGCAAATGAAATCCAGAAATAAAAGCCAAAATGTAGAACACAAATAAACGATAAAGGGAATCAAGAAAGTGGAAAGTTTGTTCTTTAAAAGGATTGACAACCCTGTGACAAGATTGATGAGGAAGGAAGATCAGGTGGAAGGGTGGGGGAGGGACAGGAAAATAGCCAGTCTCAGAAGTGAAAAACGGGTGGATTCATTCAGCTTAGGCACACGTTAAAAACACGTAAGAGGATAGTATAGATACTAATCAATTTTAAATATGGATGGAGTGATGTTTCAGGACTGCATTCAGTTCAGTCGCTCAGTCGTGTCCGACTCTGCGACCCCATGAACCGCAGCACGCCAGGCCTCCCTGTCCATCACCAACTCCCGGAGTTTATTCACACTCATGTCCATTGAGTCGGTGATGCCATCCAACCATCTCATCCTCTGTCGTCCCCTTCTTCTCCTGCCCTCAATCTTTCCCAGCATCAGGGTCTTTTCATATGAGTCAGCACTTCGCATCAGGTGGCCAAAGTATTGGAGTTTCAGCTTCAACATTAGTCCTTCCGATGAACATCCAGGACTGATCTCCTTTATGATTGACCGGTTAGATCTCCTTGCAGTCCAAGGGACTCTCAAGAGTCTTCTCCAACACCACAGTTCAAAAGCATCAATTCTTCAGCACTCAGCTTTCTTTATAGTCCAACTCTCACATCCATACATGGCTACTGGAAAGACCATAGCCTTGACTAGAGGGACCTTTGTTGACAAAGTAATGTCTCTGCTTTTTAATATGCATACGTATATGAAAACTAATCAAATCATGCGCTTAACACGTGCAGTTTTTGTATGTCAATTATGCTTCAATAAAGCTGTTTTTAAACTTTGGATTAAATGAACAAATTTATTTTTTTGAAAAAAAAAAAAAACTCTCTAAAACTGACATCAGTGTGGGATGAATTGGGAGACTGGGTTAACCTATATACACAATTGATAATATGCATAGAATAGATAATTAATGAAAACCTACTGAGTAACACAGGGAATTCTATTCAGTGCTCTGTGGTGACCTAAATGGGAAGGAAATCTTAAAAAAAGGAGATATATGTATACATATAGCTGATTTCCTTTGCTGTACAGTAGAAACATTGTAAAGCAACTATACTCAAATAAAAATTAATTTAAAAAATAGGTAAAACTGACATCAGAAGATCTTGAAAATTGGAATCGTCCTTTATTGCCTAAATTGAAGCCATAATTTAAAATCGCTTCACAAGGAAATCTGCTGGTCCAGATGGCTTCACTAGTGAATTCAGTTAAACATCTAAGAGAGAAATAAATGCCAATCTTGTACAAACTCTTCCAGAAAATAGAAAAACTCCAAATTGATTTTATGAGGCTAGCATAACCTTAGATATCAAAAATATGATTAACAGTATAAGAAACTAAAATTATAGGTCAATCTTTCTCATCATCATGGCTGAAAAATGTCTATTCATTAGCAAATAGAAACTAGCACTCTATAAAAACGCATCATGATGGGGACTTACTTGGTGGTCCAGTGGATAAGACCACCTGGTCCTCCTCCCAATACAGGAGGCCCAGGTTCGATCCCCGGTCAGGGAACTGAGATCCCACATACCGCAACTAAGCCTGTGCGTTGCAGCAAAGACCAGCACAGCCAAAATAAATAACAGAAAATATTTTTAAATACATCATGATTAAATCGGGCTTATCATTCAAAAACCAAAGTCGTTCACATTAACAGAATAAAAAGAAAACTAAATGATAACAGGTGTGGACAAAATTTTTTTGATAAAATTCGACAATCATTGAGCGATATGTTTAGCAAGCTAGAAAAATAAGGAAATGTCCATCTGATAAAGTTATCTACAAAAAACCCACAGCAAACACATCGTACTTAAAAAGTATCAAAATTTTCCTTCTAGGATCGGGAGCTAGAAACTTATGTTCCATTTAGCACTTCTATCCAAAAATGATAGTAGATATCATTCAG
Organism: Oreotragus oreotragus; assembly: GCA_006410675.1. Lineage (NCBI taxonomy): Eukaryota > Metazoa > Chordata > Mammalia > Artiodactyla > Bovidae > Oreotragus > Oreotragus oreotragus. The sequence goes on along the minus strand of SJYX01005862.1, from coordinate 417,371 downwards.
GTGATAGGGCCGTGACTGATACTAGATACCGACACACACGCCACAGTACAAGGGGAAATCATACTGATTTCTGCTGCTACTTTGAAATGCATCACCAGAAGGAAAAAAGAACGGACTCATGGAGGAATAGAAGGATGGAAAGATGCGTAGTAAAGCTAGTATGGTAACCCTGGTAAAATCTAGAATAGTAGGATCTAGATGGTGGGTATATAGGTGTCCACTGTAAACTTCTTTCAGTTTCACTGTGGGACTTGCCTAGTGGTCCAGTGGTTGAGAATCCGCCTGCCAGTGCAGGGGACGCAAGTTTAATCCCTGGTCTGGGAAGGTCTCACATGCCATGGGGCAACTAAGCCCATGCACTGCGACCGCTGAAGCCCACTCAGCCGAGAGCCCGGGTTCCGCACTGAGAGAAGTCCATGCGCCATGACTGGAGAGTAGCCGCTGCCCGATGCACCTGGAGAAAGCCCATGCGTCGCGACAAAGACACAGTGCAGCCCAAAATAGATTAATTTAATTAAAGGATTAAATTTTTTTAATGTATTTTTTAAAATTTCACTGTGTATTGAGGGAGGGGCAATAGTACCTGAGGTCTTCAGTTCAGTTCAGTTCAGTCGCTCAGTCGTGTCCGACTCTGCGACCCCATGAATCGCAGCACGTCAGGCCTCCCTGTCCATCACCATCTCCCGGAGTTCACTCAGACTCACGTCCATCGAGTCCATGATGCCATCCAGCCATCTCATCCTCGGTCGTCCCCTTCTCCTCCCGCCCCCAATCCCTCCCAGCATCAGAGTCTTTTCCAAGGCTTAGCCCAGGGCAATATATTTTTTTTAAATATTGGATCAGATGGAAAGAAACTGTCATCTTATGCAGATGACGTGATTATTGTAAATAAAAGAATTTAGCAATAAATGGGCAGAACAAGCAAGACTTCTGGGTGCCAGGTCATGCACAAAAATCACTCATATCTTTATACATCAAGAACAATGAGGAAATGAAAATGTTTAAGTGTACCATTTACAGGAGCCTTTTAAAACTCCATTAAGTACCCAGAGATCAACCTTAAAAGAAAAATGAGTGAAATTAAAACCCTAGGTAAGTGGAGGCATATTAGATTCATGAGTTGGAAGGCTCACCATTGCTCTTGCAGCTGCAAAGGGAGTGAAGGAGGACTCTCCTGCGGGTCTCCATCACCCACGAACAAGTCTTGTTTCCCCACAGAGAGCCCCACACACACCCCTCAAGGAAAACAAGCCCACATCCAGCCTGCCCCTGAGCCCAGCCCAGTGTCTGGCTGCGGCCTTCCTTCCTAAGTACTGGAAGAAGCAGCTTGACCTAATACTTTCCCACTGCCCAACAAGAGACTCTGGTTTCTCACCCGCTCTGAGTGGATTCTTATCATCTACCACCCAACCACCTCCTCAAGCTCAAAGGCACATTTTAGGTGATATTATTTGCAGCAGTTATGTAACATACACAAACTAATTTAGGCAGAAAAGGATTTATTTCTGGGTATTGGGCTGGGGAACTAAGGTCCATAGGCAGGAGAAATAGCCAGTTGCTCCCCAGGATTGAGAGGCAACCTGACTGCTACCCCACCCAGCACTCAGCACCCCTCCGCACAGCTTAGAGGCCAGTCACTAAACTCTTCCCGCAGCTGCCCCAGAGGAACCAGTGCCACCACTTTGCCCAAATGCCCGTACCTGCCACCTCCCCATGCTCTCTCCCACCCATGTCTCAGCTGGTGCACTTGGGGAAAGTCAGGTCCAAGTCCCCTGAACCCTGGCTGCAGGGGAGCCTAGAAAATGAAGCCTCTTGCTCTCCAGCCTCTGTCAGGAAAGCCCAGGCCACAGAGGTGGGCATGTGCCTGAACCAAACTCTGTCATCTGTCACTTCACCTCATGCAGTTGTTTGAATCTTAAGTGAGATGATACTTAAAGTATAGAGAATCTAAATTCTCTGAGTCAGAGATTTATGTCTGATTTCTGCATGTCTGTATCCCACACCTTTAACAAGAACCTGACCTCAAGAAACACTTGTCGAATATGCCAGCATTTAGCACAGCTTCTAGAACATTATAAGCACTCAATAAATAATAGCCAGTATTATTTCACATGATAAGAAGTCTCAGAGAGGGCTCATACAGCAGCCCAATGCCATCTAAAGGACATAGACTCTGCCCATCTGTACCTTTGACACCCTCTTGCCTGGTTTACTTCATAGTCACAAGAGGGCTGCCACAGTTCCTGATGTTGCATCAAGGCGTGATCTCATCTAGGACACAGCTTGGGTCTTCTCTTCCAGAGGTCCTCTCACATTCCAGCCCAGGCCTCCTTCCCACGCCTTTTCCTATAGCATCGTTGGCAAGGAGAGGTTTCCACCATCATATCAAACTAATCAAGATCTGGAACCTGGATGGATCAGCTGTATAAGGGGGAGTGAATACCGGAATGTAAATCAGTCTCTTTTAGGAAGAAGGAAATAGGTGGGGGTGGAAGGGTACCCAACAGTAGACTATGATCAGGGACAGAGAGGAAAGGCAGAGAACCCCCATCCGGAGGTCTCCTGAGTCCCAGCTCTCAAACCTTGCAGTTGAATGAGACTGCCAGGAGCCAGGGGACCGTTCTCAGGACAAGGGTCTGTTCAAGGTCAGGATGTGTGCGGGGTGGACGGACCCACAGCCACTTGCTCACCAGGGCTCCTACACGCAACCTACATGGACAAATGGCGGCTCCTCCGTCGCCCAGAGTCAGCTTAATAGAAAACAGGGTTTGGTGGGGAACAAACAATTTATGACAACCGAGCCCTCACACTGGAAACATCTGTCCTCGCCGCAGCGCAGCGCCTCCCTCCCAGCCCAGCCTGGCTCCTGAGGGGCCCACCCGGCCAGGCTGGGGACTCAAGAACCTTCTGGGGATTAGCATAGAGGAGCCCCCAGCCTGGGAGGGTTCCCCAGATGCCCAGCCTCCTCACGCTGACCTTCGGGCTGCCCCCACCCCCAAAGCCCCCACCCCTAAATCCCCTAAAGCCATTGGGGCAGCGGGGGGGTTAGGGCTGGCGGTCCCAGGGGAGACCTGGCTTTACCCTGTGAACCCCTGGGGACCAGGGCTGGGCAGGGAGAGGTTCTGACATCAACCCCACTGCCTCGGCCCAGGCTCTCCCTGGATCCCCCTTCCTCTCCTTGTCTCTCTGTCCCCCACTTAAGACCAGGCTCAGAGTTGTCTTTGCCAGGCAGCCCGGCCCAGGCCGGTTGGATGAACCCACCCCCCTTGCCCAGGAGTCCCTGTTGGGGCCCTTTGCTGTGAAACTCTTCATGGTAGCACCGTTGGCGCGCCCGTCACCCTGCTGGCATCTGTGAGGCCCCCAGGGAACATCTGGGGCAGGAGAAGTGATGAAACGCACCTGGGACGTAAGGGGGCATTGCAGGGGGGTGGGGCCCACCAGTTCCCAAAGGCGAAGCTGACTCCTGCACATACAGCCCCGCCCGGGGCATCCGTGCGGTCCTCCCGGCCCCACCGGAAGGAACCCGGCTTCAGAGCAGCTGGCCTGGCTACTCGGTGGGTGTCCGTGCAGCTGGGTCGTCCAGTCTGCCACAGGGATGACAAGCGTGTCACGGGTGGGGCTGCAGGAACGCTAGAGATGCGAGGCCTGGGCAGCGGGTGGCAGGCGCTTCGCAGCGGCAGCTGCCATGGGCAGGCTGCCAACAGTGTTGGTTCTGAACTGAAGTCACCTGGCTGACAGCCCCAGAGGAGGCACTTCCCCGTGTGCTGTGGAGGAGGTGGGGTACAGAGGGACCAGCACCTTGGCCGCAGAAAGCCGCGAGACGGCGGGCCTCGGGGGGAGCGGGGCTGGGGGTGTGGAGGGGGCAGCACATCTCCTGGCTGCTCCGAGGAGGGGCTCCCGAGTGTGCGGAGCAGGACGCCCAGGGAAGGAGAGTCCTGTGCCGTGACACTTCACCTGGCCCTTGGCTGCCCCATCTGCCTGCCCCCAAGGGCAGGCCTCCCTCTCAGGCCTGAGCCTCAGTACCNATAGTTTGTTGTGATCCACACAGTCAAAGGCTTTGGCATAGTCAATAAAAGCAGAAATAGATGTTTTTCTGGAACTCTCTTGCTTTTTCGATGATCCAGCGGATGTTGGCAATTTGATCTCTGGTTCCTCTGCCTTTCCTAAATCCAACTTGAACATCTGGAAGTTCACGGTCCACATATTGTTGAAGCCTGGCTTGCAGAATTTTGAGCATTACTTTGCTAGTGTGTGGGATGAATGCAATTGTGTGGTAGTTTAAGCATTCTTTGGCAATGCCTTTGTTTGGAATCAGAGGAAATACAAAATGACACCATTGAGGTATTATTTTTCTTCTATTAATGTGGGAAAAAGCTTAAAAAATTAGTAACATGCAATGTTAGGAGGGATGTGAGAACAGTTATGGGGCACTGTCAGTCGAAAGCAAATTGGGCCTCCTTTTGTGGGGTTAGTTTAGCAACAGCATTCAGGTGCTTACACATATATCTCACTTGTTGTTTTTAATCTTTATTGAATTTGTTGCAACACTGTTTCTGGTTTATGTTTTGGTTTGTGGGCCACAAGGCATGTGGGAACTTAGCTCCTCCACCAGGGATCGAAGTCACACCCTCTGCATCGGAAGGCAAAGTATTAACCACTGGACTTCCAGGGACCTAAACCTCACTTTCGACCCAGCAGTTCCACATGTGGGAAAATATTGTACAAGTCCATGAGGATGGTTTTAGAAAGATGTTCATGCAGCTTTGCCTGAATTAGCAAAATGTTAGAGACAACTGGAAAATCCCATGGACAGAGGAGCCTAATAGGCTGCGGTCCATGGGGTCGCAAAGAGTCAGACACGACTGAGCGACTTCCCTTTCACTTTTCACTTTCATGCACTGGAGAAGGAAACGGCAACCCGCTCCAGTGTTCTTGCCTGGAGAATCCCAGGGACGGGGGAGCCTGGTGGGCTGCCGTCTATGGGGTCACACAGAGTCGGACACAACTGAAGTGACTTAGCAGCAGTAGCAGCAACAGAAACAACCGGAATGCCCATCAATACAGATTGTTCCAGGGAAGTTCAGCCTCATACCATGCACCTCAGGCATTACATTCATTCCGAGGCGTTTCCAGGATACTGTGCTATTGAATGAAAAAGCAAGTTATAGAGGAATATGCAAAAGGTTGGCCCAAATTTATGGCAACAAAACAAATCAAAGCAGAACAATAATATAAAATAAAAATATTACGAGTACGTGAGAGAGAGAGGAGAGAGAAGGAAAGAGAAGAAACTGCTAGCTCCAAGGACTGGGATTGAAAGAAGAAAGTGGCTGGACCAAGGCTGGGCAGACTGGCATTTCTTATTTCCTTACTTTTGTGTGGTTTTATAATGTTCAGCCAACACATATTTGATATTCTAAAAACTAATGAAGAAAAGGACTTCCCAGGTGGCTTAGTGGGTAAAGAACCCACCTGCCAGTGCAGGGGACGTAAGAGATGCAGGTTCGATCCCTGGGTTGGGAAGATCTCCTGGAGGAGGGCATGGCCACCCACTCCAGTATTCTTGCCTGGAGAATCTCCTTGGAGCCTGGTGGGCTAAGGTCCATGGGGTCACAAAGGGCCAGACACAACTGAGAGTGACTGACACACAAAAAATAAGGAAAAATTAAAATAAAAAGATATGATCTTGGGATTATATCTTCCTCAGTGGCCCAGTGGTAAGGAGCTCACCTTGCAATGCAGAGGATGCAGGTTTGATCCTGTGAGGAAGTAACCTGTAAGATTTAGGGATTTTCCAGACCAACTGAAAGGTTATCTCTGTTATTTGTGACTCACAGACCCTGACCTGGAGGCTTACAGACCCTGACCTGGAAGGTTTGACTTTCCAGAGAGTCAGAAAAACAAGTTGTGTAAACTGTGTGTTATCCGCAGAATTATGTCGCCAAAGCCTCACAAGCCTATCCTTGTAAAGGTCAGCAGTATTGTGACCAATCATGATATATCTATACCTCCCCGCCCAATGTGGTTTTTTGTGCTTAAAACCTGCTCTGTAACTGTCATCGGGGTTCGCTCCTTGCTTAAGGAGGACAGAACCCCGGCGCGCCGGTTCAATAAATCCTCTTGCTATTTGCATCGATCCTGTGTCTTGGTGGTCTTGGGCGACGGACTCCAGGGCGGAACCGTGCGGTTCAACAATCCCTCCAGGAAGATTCCGCATTCTACAGGGCAATTAAGCTTGCCCACCACAACTAGGACTCAGTGCAGCCAAATAAATAAATTACTCAGTTTTTCTAAAAAAGATGTGCTCTTGAAAAGTAAAGAAAGTGAAAGTGTTAGTTGTTCAGTCATGTCCGACTCTTTGTGACCCCATGGACTGTAGCTTGGGAATACTGGAGTGGGTTGCCATTCCCTTCTCCAGGGGATCTTCCTGACCCAGGAATCAAACCTGGGTCTCCTGCACTGCAGACAGATTCTTACCATCTGAGCACTTGAGAGAGCTGGAAAAAGCAGTCAGCTGCGGGTGATTTTGTTGCTGGCAAAGGGTGGGAATAGGGGTGAGGTGGCAGGTCACTAGCAGGAATGGGGCAGCGCCTCAGTCCTTCTGTTCCTTTGAGCCCCTTCTCGTCCCTTCTGCAGGACAGTGGCACAGCTGTCCCTCTCTCCATCCCCACAGGCCCCGGGGTGTGGTCCTCAGGCCTCTTGCCTTCCTCTGCAGGCCTCCTCCAGGTGGCATTTTTCTGAAATGCCCCAGAGCTGTCTGGATGAAGCCCCCAGGAGGGTCCTGCAGCCCGCCTTCCCCACCCAGCCTAAACCTCTTGTCAAACCTGCTGCTTGTGCAGGGCTTGGCCCTGACCTCTGTGTTCCCCTTCCCAGAATAGTTCCGCCCTCTTTGCCCGGTGACCCCCACTCACCTGGGGGGTATCCCACCCTTGGCTCTGCCTCTGACAGTGAACCAGCCCATCATATTGGAAAGCTGGAAGCAGGCCTTATTTACAAGGAAATAAGATGCCTGTGTCGGTGAGATTACAGGACCCTCTGCAGTCCCAGCTGGGGCCCCAAAGTCAATGATGGTCTCTCTCCCTAGGTAAGGAGTTCAGCTGTGGTGACCCGGCGGGGCAGGGACAGGGAAAGGCATCATCTTCTGCTCCCCTTGTGGCCGTCAGCCATCCTCGGGAGCGACTGGACCCTGGGCGGTCCAGAGGGCACCCTTCTCGTCCACCAGGCCCCACAACTTCAGCTGTAGTGCAGGAGGCAAGGGGGCACCGGACTCTTTTCCCAGTTAAGGCTGACCTCCCCATCAGCTTCCCCGGTGGCTTGCCTGATGCCTCCGATGGTTAAGAATCTACCTGCAGGGAGCGACTGGACCCTGGGCGGTCCAGAGGGCACCCTTCTCGTCCACCAGGCCCCACAACTTCAGCTGTAGTGCAGGAGGCAAGGGGGCACCGGACTCTTTTCCCAGTTAAGGCTGACCTCCCCATCAGCTTCCCCGGTGGCTTGCCTGATGCCTCCGATGGTTAAGAATCTACCTGCAATGCAGGGGACCCAGGTTCAATCCCTGGGTTGGGAAGATCCCCTGGAGAAGGAAATGGCAACCCACTCCAGTGTTCTTGCCTGGAGAATCCCATGGCAGGCTACAGTCCATGAGGTCGCAAAGAGTCAGACACAGCTGAGCGACTAACGTTCACTTTTTGTTCCCCACCAACTACCCTGCAAGAACCAATGTGTCTCCTCAGTCCCCTGCTCCAGTGGTTCCAAACTTTCTTTCAATCTGTTGACTTTTTTTAATTGCAAAATGACTTATTCCTTTAAAATTCAAACAACGGCAAAATATAAAAAGTAAAAATTGGCAAACCCTCATTCTCCCACTCTGCAGAGATTACCCCTCTTAACAATTCAGACTTTCCTCCTGGAAGAAAGGTAGAGAGAAGCATTTTTCATACACATGCCCGCTGCAACCAAAATGCACCCCACTTGCCACTGCCTCTGGAGTCAGCTCCTGGGCTTCTGGGATCCTGTGTGATGGATCTGGCCAGGCATATCACCTTTTTTCTTTCTTGGTTGTTTCGTTTCCATAACCATCTACGACTCTGAGCAGGTAGTGGGAGGACAGGGAAACCAGACAGATTCCTATCCACGGGAACCTGCATTCTGATGAGAGAGGAGTCAAGTCAGTGAAGGGGATCCGCTTGCACATTGCTCAGCGTTTATCCCTCCCTCCAGCCAGACCTGCCTGCGTTGGCTCTCTGACTGTCCCTCTGACTCTGCAAACCCTCCCCATCCTTCTAGCCCGGCTCTTCCTAACCACCTGGGGACCTCCAGATCTCTATCTCCTTCCAAACTCCTTCCCTGCTTACTGGGTGCTCTGTATTTTATCTTTCACTGTTAAATCACATTGGCCCTAAGAGAGTCACGCATCTCTGTGAAACCCTGACGATGGGTCATGTTCCAGGACAGAGTAAGGCCCACTAGTTAAAGGTCATTTAATTATTACAACCCTACAAACTCGTTATGACTCTTTGATGTGTGAGGAAATTGAGGCGCAGAAAGGTCAAATGCCTGGCTCAAGGTCACGCAGGGGCTGAAGCCCGGGTCTGCCAGAGCCCTAAGGCCCCGATAACTCTACAGACCCCACTGTGGGAGTCGGCAGCTACAGTGACATCCATCCCGGGCTCCTGGGGCAGCCCTGATTCCAAACCTTCTATAAGCAAGAGGCCATCATCCTCTGAGGTTTGTGACAGCCGAACACTGTGGTTTATGAAAGCGATGGGGTGTGGGTTTTGTGGGTACCCCTCACTTTGCCAGTCTGAGGAAGAGGGGTAAGGGGGTCTGCAGGCAGAAGACATGCCAGGTTGAGGAGAGTGAGTGGGAGGAAGGGGCTGGAGGGAAGGGGTTGGCCTCCGGGCTCTGCCTGTGCTGACGACCCTGCGTGTTTTGACACGTCGCTCAGAGGAGGGTGTAATTATTTTCAGTAAGGGTTTCCTAACGTATCATTAATGGATCGTTTCCCGCCTGCTGCAGAAGGCGGTTGCTTAGAGACTGGATGAAGGGGTACACCCTCTGAGGGGCTGCATGAAAATCGAAGGAAGGCTGGATGGCAGCCCGACCACCACACCAGCCCACCCGCTCTCCAGCCCCTCCCTCACCACCAGCAGGCTCGGAGGAGCCTGGGTTCCCATCTCTGTGCTCTGATCCACAGATGGACGGGTCCCAGGTGGCCAGGACTTGCCTTGACACAGTGGGTTTACCCGAGCTGCAGCGTTGAGACTGCATCACCTCCTTCTGGGGGGCTGCAGCAGCCTTTGCGGGGCACAGGTAGAGGGCTTTCAGAAATGGGTGCCTGGTATCAGGGAAAGAGCAGAGGCTTCCAAATCAGAAAGACACCAAACTCCAGCCCCTTCTTGCTGGGCAACTGATGGCACACTGCCTAACCTCTCCGAGTCAAGTTCTCAATCCATAAAATGAAGATTGTGCTATGTACCTTGCAGGAATTTTGAGAGAGTTAAAAAAGATCGGAACAAAATATGTGCTCAGTACATGGTAGCTTTTGCTCTTTGGGGTCGTGTGGGTTTCCATTCATTCATTAGTCCATTCATTCATTCAACCAACACATCCTGAAGCAGGCGCCATTACTGGCCCTTAGGCTGCATCACTGAACAGAGGAAGCCCTCCCAAGGGAGCTGACATTCCAGTGGGAGGCAGTAGAGAAGCAAGAAGCATCAGAAATAAGTGACACAAAACATCAAAAGGTAAGCAACACTATAATGGAAAACAGAGTTGACGTTTTTAAAGTGGGAGGAAGGAAGGCCCAGTCGAGATAGTGACACAGAACCAAGACTCAAAGGAAGCGAGAGCAGAGTGGGCCGCCAGAACAAAGGTCCTGGGGCAGGGATTTGTCTGGGGGTCGACAAGGCGGCTTGTTTGGCTGGAATGAAGTAACTGCTGGGGGAGCGGAGGCGATGAGGTCAGGGAGGTGGTAGGACCATATCAAGTAGGTCGTTATCAGACCACTACTTCAACATGAGTGTACATCTGCATGACCCGCTCTGGGAAGCACTGCAACAGACGGCTGTCAGCTACTTGGGTGTTACTCCGGGCCGAGCAAAGCCCAGGGACACCAGTGCGGCCCAGGGACACCAGTGCATAATGAACACTTTCAGATGAGACTACCGTGGCAACAGAGGGGAAAGAAGGGGCTGCATTCTAGCTACGCTTTGAAGGCAGAGTCCGTGACAGGTTGGACGTGGGGTCTGAGAAAGGAGAGCCCAAGCATGACTGCCGGGTTTAGGGAGTCACAGAAGGACGGGGTTGCCCTTGACCGAGCGGGGGAGCCCTCTTGGGGAGTGGTCTGTGGGGAACTTAGGAGTCTGAGGTTCATGCTATTGAGTCTGACAAGGGCACTAGATGTCCAAGTGGAGAGGTCAGAGAAGCTGGTGGGTGGATGAGTCTGGAGTCCAGGAGACTGGCTGAGGCCACAAGGACCTCCTTCTTGAAGCCAACAGCGCAACTCAAGGACCACATTCTGAGCACGTGACTAAAGCGGACAGAGAGACGACGTGGAAGCAGCCTGGGCAGGACAAGAACGAGGAGGAGGCCTGGGAGGGACCAGCGTTTACTGTGCCTGAGCCGAGGGGGGTGGGCTGATTCTCCCGAATCCTGCGGTCAGATGACGCCAGGTAAGGGTTGAGAGCCGACCTCTGGGTCCAGAAGCATGGAGGTTGCTTGGGTTCCCACCATCCTTCTGGTCTGCAATCTGCCCGGGGGTCATGCATTCAGTCAATCTCTGTTGAGCACTAGCTCTGTGCTGGGCTGCGTCCCAGGCACTGTCCGGGCCACGGAGAAACGACAGCCCTCGTCCCCTCTTTACCCCAAAGTGTAGACAGCTCTTGAGCCACTACAAATTGTTCCTGCAGAAATGTTTCATTTTCATTCTTCACTATCAGTCAATCTCTGTTGAGCACTAGCTCTGTGCTGGGCTGCGTCCCAGGCACTGTCCGGGCCACGGAGAAACGACAGCCCTCGTCCCCTCTTTACCCCAAAGTGTAGACAGCTCTTGAGCCACTACAAATTGTTCCTGCAGAAATGTTTCATTTTCATTCTTCACTGCACAAGAGGAAGAGAAAGTACTGTCAGCCACCTTCTGTAGCGGAAGGCTCTGCTCACATACCTCACTAACATAACTTATTAACCAGTCACTTATGATAAAACTGCTTGCTGGGCTTCAGGAGTGTGGGAAACATGCCAGCTTTGGTGGAGATGAAGCCAGGAGTGTACTGGGTGGGGCCCGTAGATGTCTCCCCCTAATCACCCCACAGACCGCCTGATGAACCCCCCGGCACACCCCGCTTTCTCCTTTCCATCTTTTTCTGCCTCCCCCTTAGGCCCACCTCCAGCCTCCTTACGCTGTCCGGGAGGAGCTGCCCCGGAGTCCGGGGCAGGGGCAGAGGGACGGGCAGGGGGTAAGCAGACTCAGGCCTCAATTGGGACAGGCTCAGAGTCGGGCAAAATGGACACATTTCAGGCCCTTGAGGCGAGACTGCCCAGAGCTCCTGTTCGCCCTGTAGGGCAGGCCCTGAGCCTTCTCCCATGCACCCCGAGGCCTGAGCCCTGTCCAGGAAGGGACCATGGTCCAGGCCTGGCTGAAGCCTAGCATTATGCCAGAGGGCAGGATGCCGCTGGCCTCACTAGAGGGATCAGGGGCCCTGGGCCCAGGGAATGAAAATCTCTAGGCTAGAACCCAGGGCTTCCCTGGTGGCTCAGCCGGTAAAGGATCCGCCTGCAGTGCAGCAGGCCTGGGAAGATCCCCTGGAGGAGGGCATGGCGACCCTCCAGTATTCTTGCCTGGAGACTCCCCATGGACAGAGGAGCCTGGTGAGCTACAACTCACGAGGTCACAGAGTCGGACACAACGGAGCGACTGAACACAGCACGGAGCCCAGGCCTGGGGACTCCAGTGGCCATGGAAACCCAGCCTCAGGGACCACTCGCTACAGCCCAGGGACACCAGTGCGGCCCAGGGACACCAGTGCATAATGAACACTTTCAGATGAGACTACCGTGGTAACAGAGGGGGAAAGAAGGGGCTGCATTCTAACTATGCTTTGAAGGCAGAGTCCGTGACAGGTTGGACGTGGGGTCTGAGAAAGGAGAACCCAAGGATGACTGCCGGGTTAGGGAGTCACAGAAGGACGGGGTTGCCCTTGACCGAGCGGGGGAACCCTCTTGGGGAGTGGTCTGTGGGGAACTTAGGAGTCTGAGGTTCATGCTATTGCGTCTGACAAGGGCACTAGATGTACAAGTGGAGAGGTCAGAGAAGCTGGTGGGTGGATGAGTCTGGAGTTCAGGAGACTGGGTGAGGCCACAAGGACCTCCTTCTTGAAGCCAACAGCGCAACTCAAGGACCACATTCTGAGCAGACAGAGAGACGACGTGGAAGCAGCCTGGGCAGGACAAGAACGAGGAGGAGGCCTGGAAGGGACCAGCGTTTACTGTGCCTGAGCCGAGGGAGGTGGGCTGATTCTCCCGAATCCTGCGGTCAGATGACGCCAGGTAAGGGTTGAGAGCCGACCTCTGGGTCCAGAAGCATGGAGGTTGCTTGGGTTCCCACCATCCTTCTGGTCTGCAATCTGCCCGGGGGTCATGCACTCAGTCAATCTCTGTTGAGCACTAGCTCTGTGCTGGGCTGCGTCCCAGGCACTGTCCGGGCCACAGAGAAACGACAGCCCTCATCCCCTCTTTACCCCAAAGTGTAGACAGTTCTTGAGCCACTACAAATTGTTCCTGCAGAAATGTTTCATTTTCATTCTTCACCGCACAAGAGGAAGAGAAAGTACTGTCAGCCACCTTCTGTAGCGGAAGGCTCTGCTCACATACCTCACTAACATAACTTATTAACCAGTCACTTATGATAAAACTGCTTGCTGGGCTTCGGGAGTGTGGGAAACATGCCAGCTTTGGTGGAGATGAAGCCAGGAGTGTACTGGGTGGGGCCCGTAGATGTCTCCCCCTAATCACCCCACAGACCGCCTGATGAACCCCCCGGCGCACCCCGCTTTCTCCTTTCCATCTTTTTCTGCCTCCCCCTTAGGCCCACCTCCAGCCTCCTTACGGTGTCCGGGAGGAGCTGCCCCGGAGTCCGGGGCAGGGGCAGAGGGACGGGCAGGGGGTAAGCAGACTCAGGCCTCAATTGGGACAGGCTCAGAGTCAGGCAAAATGGACACATTTCAGGCCCTTGAGGCGAGACGGCCCAGAGCTCCTGTTCGCCCTGCAGGGCAGGCCCTGAGCCTTCTCCCATGCACCCCGAGGCCTGAGGCCTGAGCCCTGTCCAGGAAGGGACCACGGTCCAGGCCTGGCTGAAGCCTAGCATTATGCCAGAGGGCAGGATGCCGCTGGCCTCACTAGAGGGATCAGGGGCCCTGGGCCCAGGGAATGAAAATCTCTAGGCTAGAACCCAGGGCTTCCCTGGTGGCTCAGCCGGTAAAGGATCCGCCTGCAGTGCGGCAGGCCTGGGAAGATCCCCCGGAGGAGGGCATGGCGACCCTCCAGTATTCTTGCCTGGAGACTCCCCATGGACAGAGGAGCCTGGTGGGCTACAACTCACGAGGTCACAGAGTCGGACACGACAGAGCGACTGAGCACAGCACGGAGCCCAGGCCTGGGGACTCCAGTGGCCATGGAAACCCAGCCTCAGGGACCACTCGCTACACCAGTCTCCACCGTTGCATCCCACCAGCCCGATCCACCAGCCCATTCAGGCGATGAACCCACCAGCCTGATTCACCAGCCCATTCAGGCGATGAAGATCTAAGTATCTGTGACACAGGGGACACCCCCCCCCCGCCCCGGTGGTCCAGGGGTTAAGAATCTGCCTGGCAATGCAGGGGCCGCAGGTTCAATCCCTGGTCTGGGAAATAAGATCTCACATGTTGCAGGGCAACGAAGCCTGTGAGCGGCAACTGCTGAAGCCCGAGCACTCTAGAGCCTGTGTTCCACGGCAAGAAAAGCCAGCCCGACGAGAAGCCCACGCGCTACAACTGGAGAGCCGATCCTGCTCGTCCCAGCGAGAGAAAGCCTGAGCAGAGCAGCCGAGAGGCAGTGCAGCGCAGTGAAGGCCCACCGCAGCCAAAACACAACGGCCGTGAGTGAATAAATACCACGCAAACAGGGATTTGGGTGCAAAGACGCCTGCAAGTGCAAGGAAGGGGTGCTTACTGCCAGCCCTGGGAAAGGAGACGACAGCGTCCTAGGGTCGGAAATTTTATAGCCAACATTTACCATACATAGGTGAGTAATATTTTTTCCGCAGTATAATTGATTTATAACATTTCAGGTGTACAGCAAAGTAAATCAATTATGTATATGTAATGTATTGTTTTATAGATGTGTGTGTGTGTATAAGTTAAAAAAAGTGAAAAGTGAAGTGAAAAATGTTAGTTTCTCAGTCAAGTCTGACTCTGTGTGACCCCACAGACTGTAGTCCATCTGGCTCCTCTGTCCACGGAATTCTCCAGGCAAAACTACTGGAGTGGGCGTAGCCATTCCCTTCTCTAGGGAATCTTCCTGATCCCGGGCTCAAACTCAGATCTGCACTGCAGGCAGATTCTTTACCATCTGTGCCACCAGGGAAGCCTTATGCACACATAATGTGTACATACACACACGCATGTACATTATTTTTCAGATTCTCTTCTGTTATAGGATATTACATGTTGAAAATAGTTCCCTGTGTTGTACAGTAAGCCCTTGTTATTTATCTATTTTACATGTATAGTGTGTATCTATTAATCCCAATATGTGAGTAATTTTTAAATAGACCAAAGAAACTTTTATATTTCTTTGTGGTGGTGAGTTAGATGAAAGGAGTATCACTATTCCCACTTTGTAGATGAGGAAAACTGAGGCCTGGGGCAGTTGAGTGACTGACCCAGAACAAAAAGGGAATTTGATGATCAGGGAGGGCTGGACTGAGGTCTCCAGGCCCTCTTCCCAGAGTACCTTTCCTGGGCTGGACCTTAGGATCGCACCTGGGGCTTTGGTTCATCCAAGCCTTGTGTGAACAGTTACGGAACTGAGGGTCGGCCTGTGTCCACCATCACCTGCACACCTGGCTCAGGACTCCCCCTCAGCCTTTGGCACTCGGCATGGCAGAGACATCACTCCCACTCTACAGAAGGGGAAACTGAGGCCTGGAGAGCTAGCATGACTTGCTGAGGTCTTGGACTCTTTGTCTGGTGCTCACACCTTCAAAGTATACTCAGGAGAAAACTGCAACCCCCAAAGCACTAGGACTGAAGCCGGCCCACCGGACTGGGCCAACATGCCTCAAGGATGTGAGGTGAAGTTTCTAAGGAAAAAGACTAGGCAAGCCCACTGGGAACCTGAGGCAGTTCACGCGTCACTTCAGGCAGACTGAAGAACGGGGACTGGGGGAGGAGAGGAAGGCCCCCAGTGGGCAGAGGCTTGTGGGCCGGGACCCAGAGGCATCCAGGCAGGGTGAGCCCAACCCAGGAGTGAGGCCCGGCATGCCCTGAGAGCGTAGTCTCTCCGTCATGTCCAGCTCTTTGTGACCTCATGAACTGTAGCCCACCAGGCTCCTCTGTCCATGGGGATTCTCCAGGCGAGAATGGGTGGGTTGCCATGCCCTCCTCCAGGGGATCTTCCCAACCCAAGGAAGATGCAGTCAAGGAGCCCCCAGCACTTTCATCCTCCCAGAACCCGTGATCTAGATCTTTCTTCTCTAGAAGATAGACCCTTAGCTGGGGGCTTGCTCCTCTACCTGGCAGGGAGTCCACGGCACTCTGTGAGGTGCAGGAGGAGAGTCTTAGAATGGAGCTCCAACAGCCAATATCTTTTCTAAAAATTTTGCTACACTTTTGCTAGAATTAATTGGTAGGTGTAACGTTGCTTTGATTTCTATCTCGATCTTGAGGTCTAAATTTTATTATATGAAATGCAATTAATTGATTCTCTTGTGTTCTTTAATTGTTTGGTCAGCTCCCTACTGTATTTAAAAACGGACCAAGGATGTGCACATTAAAGACAGCACTCAAAAGAGAAGGCAACCTACAAGATGGGAGAGAATCGCAAATCGTATATCAGATAAAGGATCACTATCAGAATATGTAAAGAATGCCTACAGCTCAACAACTAAAAACAAACAAACAAACAAACAAATGGGCAAAGGACCTGAACAGACATTTCTCTGAAGATACATGAATGAACAACAAGCAAATGATAAGATGCTCAGTCATTAGAGAAACGTAAATCAAAGCCACAGTGAGATATCACTTCACACCCATTAGGATGGCCACAGTTCAAAGAGGGGGGAAAAGGTAGCATGGAAACATATATACCACCGCATGTAAAGTGGATCAGTTCCGTTCAGTTCAGTCGCTCAGTCGTGTCTGACTCTTTGCGACCCCATGAATCGCAGCACGCCAGGCCTCCCTGTCCATCACCATCTCCCGGAGTTCACTCAGACTCACGTCCATCGAGTCGGTGATGCCATCCAGCCATCTCATCCTAGCCAATGGGTATTTGCTGTATGGCTCAAGGAACTCAAGCCAAGGCTCTGTGACAACCTAGAGGGGTAGGATAGGGTGGGAAATGGAAGGGAGGTTCAAGAGGAGAGGACATATATATACCTATGGCTGATTCATGCTGAAGTATGGCAGAAACCAGCACAATATTGTAAAGCAATTATCTTTCAATGTAAAATAAATAAAAATTTTTTTAATAAGGAAAAAAACACAGGAAGGAAGAGAGACAGAAAGAAAATAACAAGAGAATGAGAATGTGGGGAAACTGGTACCTTTGCTGCTGGGGAGAATGTAAAATGGCACAGCCACTATGGAAAACAGTATAATGGTTCCTCAAAATATTAAAAATAAAATACCATCTGATCCAGCAATTGCACTGCTAGGTATATATCCAAAAGAATCGAAAGCAAGGCCTCGAGGTTATTTGCACACCTGTCTTCATTCATCGTGATTCACAATAGCCACGAGGTGAAGCAGCCCCAGTGTCCACTGACAGGTGAATGACTAGAGAAAGCATGGTATACGTGTGGGAGGGAGTACTATTCAGCTTTTTAAAAGAAGGCAATTATGTAACACTTGACAACATGGATAAACCTTGAATATGCTATGCTGAGTAGAACAAGCTAGTCCAATTCCACTTACACGAAATACCCAGAGTGGTCAAAACCATGGAGACAGAACATAGAATGGTGATTGCAGAGGCTGGGAATGAGAAACTATTGCAGAGTTTCCGTTCTGCAAGATGAGAGTGACCCGGAGATCTGAGACATAGCAATGTGAACACAGGTGTGTACTGCACACTCGTACAGTAGCACACTGTACGGTTAAAAATGGACAAGAAGGTGACTTTTTTTTTTGGTTGCACATTATATGGGATCTTAGTTCCTCCATCAGGGATCAAGCCTGTGCGCCCTGCCATGGAAGCTCCGAGTTTTAACCACTGGGCCACCAGAGAAGGCTCTATGCTGATTTTTATATCATCTTTTTTTTTTTACAGCAATTAAGAAATAAAGTGACTAATGAACAGATGGACTCATTGTAAAAGCCCCTGATGCTGGGAAAGATTGAGGGCAGGAGGAGAAGGGGACGACAGAGGATGAGATGGTTGGATGGCACCACCAACTCAATGGACATGAGTTTGAGCAAGTTCCAGGAGTTAGTGATGGACAGGCAGGCCTGGCGTGCTGCAGTCCATGGGGTCACAAAGAGTCGGACATGACTGAGCAATTGAACTGAACTGATGCTTGCTTGTTTGTGAGCTCTACTTTACTAATACACTGCCTTATATTATTATTATATGATGTAGAATATAATATGATATTAAAATATATATTACATATATATTATAATATATTCTCAAAGCCCAGGAGCCAACTCTTACCTTCACTCGTTACCCACCACCCCGTGAAGCCCCACCTTCTCCCCGCCCAGTCCCAATCCAGCACCTTTCAAGGAGTCTTAACTTTTCCCCAGCACCCTCGAGGGCCAGGGTTACCCATCCAGGGCAGTCTAGCCCTGATCAGGACATAGTAGGCTGGCGGTCAAGACATGATGCCTGGCTGAGGGCCTAGGAGCCTGGTGAGTGTGAGAGAGGGCCCTGAGATGTCAGAGCTTAGGGGTACCCGGGACTCCAGATACACTTGCCAAAAGGGGGGAAACATCGCTAACTGGTCAGGGAGGTAACACGATGCCTGGTGATGTCAGAATCTCACTATTGCATCACATCCGTGTTTTATAAGACTTCCCAGGTGATTGCAGTGCAGGGTCAAGGCTGAGAAGGAGTGCTCGAGAGAATGGACTGATGTACGGTCCTTTCTGGCCAAGACCTGAGCTCATCCTCAGTGAGAGCTCTGGCCCAGGGGCCAGGACGCCCTCCCCAGCCACCCCCAGGAGGCTCAAGAGCCCAGCTCTCAGCTGAACCTGACCTCGGTCAAGAACTGGCCGGCAGGCACCAAGGGTCCCGCCTGGAATTCCAAGGCTGTCACACACGTTCCCCATCACCCCGCCCGGGAGCCAGAGGTGTTACATCATGTTCAAGGCCCTGAGTCACTGTGTCTCTGGCGGTGTCCGCAGAGCAGCAAGCAGCCAGCGGGAGGGAGGAAGCCGTGAGCACAGCCAGGCCCCCGCGTCCCCTCTCTCACGGCGGCCCCATAAGCAGGACCAAGCTATTTTAGGGGAATAAGATCAAATGCGGGTATCAGTTCCCTCAGCTACTTTGGACTGAGTGCTTGGGGTTATTTCTGTGAGGGCATAAGCTGGTGACATCCCCCATCACCGAGCACTCCGGGTCTGAAATTAAATGTGCGTCTGCCTGGAAGGGCGAGTGTGAATTCCTATAGGATAGAGAGTTGCCAGGCAACCGCAGTGTCAAGACCAAAACACAGGCCAGGACGGGATGGGCGCGGGAGACACTCAGGTTTGCAACGTGCCGATTCAAACGCGTGACAACGGTCTTGAGGGTCTCCACTACTCTGGACCCTGATGTCTGTCCAGGACAACAGAGGGCCTTTAATCACCTGCAGAGGGGATCCCGTGGAGCTAAGAAGCTTGAACCTCACGGTCCCTCACAGCCAGGCCCCTGCCTAATTTTGTCTAGGAATTCCAATGTTATTTTTCTTAGGGAGATGCCCTCACAAATTATGGAAGCTTCGGGGCTCTGGAGCAGCCTCTGACCCCTTATCATAACAAAAAAAATTTTCTTATATATATCCAGGCGGCATTCACTTACAGCAAACACCACTACAGTGAACAATGGGGTTTGGTTAAACGCCCAGTTTTAATTAGTTCTGTGTGTCTAACTGGGAATGGGCAGGGACCTTAACAGCCGCCTAGCTCAGCCCATTTTTCAGATGAGGAAACTGAGGTTCTAATGGGGAAGGTGGAGAGATGTTCGCAGAGCCACCTGTCTGTTGGTGGGTGCCCCTTCCCTGCTTCCACCCCCAGCCCCCAGAGCTGATCCTAAGGAGAGCGGACCTGTGGTTATTTTGAAGAATATGCCTCAGAGGTGAAGGACACAGACTGCAAAGTAGCATTTTTTATTATTATTATTCTTGCGATGTCATCACCTTGAGAAGCTTATCTGTACACACATCTCGCCACCCCAACAACAAAGTCAGCTTCAAAAAAGAAAGCCCTGAAGCAAGCTGTTTGTTTCACAAGTTGCTTAGCAAGGAGAGGCATCTGCTCTTCAGATTCTAAAACTGTACGTGTCGTGGGCAGCGGCGGCTCCCAGGTCTCGCTGGCCCCGGCCATGCGGAGCGGCGTCTGGGACCTGGGGGCGGGAGCCGCCCCGGAGGAGACTGCTGAAGCCGAGAGGCAAGCTGGGGAGCCAGAGGGAGACCCGGCTCCTCTTCTCCACTGTCGGCCCAACCCCAGGGTTTCCAGAACCTTCTGCCCTGCCTCCCCATCCTTGCTCACTTCCCGTCTCTTGCCAGTTCACCCATCCTCTAGAAAACAAGACCTAGGAAGGATCCTGGAGCTCATCCAGTCAGAAGAAATCTCGAGACTCTGATATGCTGAGGGCCTGAGGGCCCGTGCTGCAGGCTTCTGTCACCCTTTTGTTTTTCTGAACTACCAGTCTTTTAAAAGTCTTAAAATTCACTGCCCTAGGGAGTTTCCTGATCTCAGAGTAGTTAGAATTAGGCACTGAGTTCAATCCCTGGTCCGGGAACTGAAATCCCACAAGCGTCGTTCAGTTCAGTTCAGTCGCTCAGTCGTGTCCGACTCTTTGGGACCCCATGAATCGCAGCACAGTGTTTTCACTGTCAACACTTTTTTAGGTAATTTAGTACCAAGTCTATAATCTAGCCCATGAAAACAGGATGATGAAGATGGGAAAGAAATGTCCCTTCTTAAGGGCTTGGCTGGGAAGTTGCACACATTTGTCTCCATCTCCATGGTTATAAATCCCCACATAGCTGCAAGGGAGCTAGGAAAAACCCACCTAAAATCCAGTTGTTCTATCAATATGCTAGAAAAGAAAAACTGGTATTGGAAGACAACTGTGGTTCTCCTTTCTTCTTTAATTTTCTGATTGCAAATTTTACCATGTTTCATCTCAGCTCAAGTACAAATCTTCAACACAGGCTAATTTTGTCTGCAATTTACACACGAGGCGACAGATGACAAAAGAGGTGAAATTATTTTCTCTAGGTCACCAACGGTGTCAATTATGTGGGGAATGAGATTTTCATGGGAATTAATTTTATAAGTGGTCATCCATTTATGAATTCTTCTTTATTTTGTAAATGGCTTTTTGCTTCCAGATATAACCTCATTACTGTGTTAGAGTTGGATAATAAATTCTTATGTAATGAAGACCCCATGGCTATAAACACTCTTTTGTTTTGTGCTCAGAGCTGTTCAACTATTAAGAATTATTACTGAGAATATTACCAAACTCAATTTTTGGACATTTACACAATTCCAGCAAGTCTGAGCTAAGTACTTCATATGAAACAATAAAAAAAAATTAGTGTCAGAGCTCAAGTGTCTGGAGGATTTAGTTAAGAATATTTGTTTTTGTGGACAGAAACTTAGTCTAGCTCACGCCAAGAGGATTAAGTATAGCATATACCAGATATCCTGTGTACTCAAGGGTTAGAAATAAAGTTTAGGAGATCTCATTAACTGGGAATTCATTGTCTGAGCTCATGTTGTACAGAGTCATGCAGAGAATCAAACGTTGTTATGATACGGTAAATAACCAATAAACTCATCATGCATGCTAAGTTACTTCAGTCATGTCTGACTCTTTGTGACCCTATGGACTATAGCCCGCCAGGCTCCTCTGTCCATGGGGATTCTCCAGGCAAGAATACTGAAGTGGGTAGCCATGCCCTCCTCCAGAGGATCTTCCCAATCCAGGGATCAAACCTGTTTCTCTTATGTCTCGTGCAGTGGCAGGTGGGTTCTTCACCATTAGCTACCACCCGGGAAGCCCATAAGCTCATCACTTGTGCATATATTCCCCCCTTCCACTTCACACAAGCCTAATCGTCCACCAGGGCACCAACATCTTTATGGGGAGGTTGCCAGATGCTAGAGATATCCAACAGTATGATGCAAATATGATGCAAACGCTTGCCAAGGGGAATTGCAAATCTTGCAAAAGATGCAGGGTTTCATAAAATGGATGAAAGTCTTGCTGGAGAGTGGCTCTAATTACAAGCAAAGCACTTGAGGGATGAGCTTGTAGTAGCATCAGGCCAGTTGACACGACAGGTGCTTCAAAAGAAAGTGATTTGTGAATCAAAGGATTAAGAGAGTCTCTTTGGAAAATTGATGGAGCCCTCCAGTATTTCTGAAAAATTATCTTCTTTATGCTCCTGCTGCAGAAAGTTATATGTGAAGGGAATGTGTCGTATTAAGGTGTCATATTATCTATCTATCTACCTATCTATCTGTACAGACAGTCTCTGAAGACTTGCCAAAACTTGATTCAAGCTTCGTTTGTTCTTAGAACAAACGAACAAGCACAGTTGACGTTACAGCTGGACTGTTGTTAGAGATGATAAAATAAAACCTGTTTTGATGATTTTTGGTTTGAAGAGTTTTCAACCCCCTAGGGTCCCTTGCATGTTTTATGAGATTGTGGAATTGATTGACTGTACTTTCTTGCAAGGTGGGAATGGAGATCTTGACTTGCCTGTCAATCGTATAGCTTTAGATGGCTGGAAGGGACACAGGGACGGAGTATGTGATGGGGGAACCCCAGTTCCTGGCAGCTTGTCTGGGCACTGGAGTAATAAGTATTTTCTGATGATGATAACAAAAACAATAACAACAAACATTAATTGGGTCATTATTATGTTCTACGCAGGGTGCCAAATACTTTGCATGGTTTATGTCATTCCATCTTCAGATAACTCTGTAAGGTAATTACTGTTTTATCCCCATTTAACAGTTGAAGTGATAAAGATTTAGCAGAGTTCAATGCTCTGCCACTCATGTTCAACATTCAGTCCTTTGGGAGACTAAATTACCCCCCTTTTCAATTGTAGTAAGAACATTGAATATGACATTGAACAAATTTTTAAGTATATGATACAGTATTGCTGACTACAGATAGGATGTTATGCAGCAGATTTCTAGAACTTATTCATCTTGGGTAACTGAACAGCATCTCAGGGATTTCCCTGGTGGTCCAGTGGCTGAGATTCTGTGCTCCCAATGCAGGGGACTCAGGTTTGGTCCCTAGTCGGGGAACTGGATCCCACACACCACATGTAAAAGTTTGCATGCCACAACTAAAGATCCTGCACGCAGCAAAGATTAAAGATCCTGTGTACCTCATGTAAGACCTGGCACAGCCAAATAATTAAAAAAATAAAAATAAAACCCTCCCCATTCCCCACTCCCTCCAGCCCATGGCACCCAGCATTCTGCTCTCTACTTCTGAGTGGCTATATTCAGTTCAGTTCAGTTCAGTCGCTCAGTCGTGTCCGACTCTTTGCGACCCCATGAATCGCAGCACGCCAGGCCTCCCTGTCCATCACCATCTCCTGGAGTTCACTCAGACTCACATCCATCGAGTCCGTGATGCCATCCAGCCATCTCATCCTCGGTCGTCCCCTTCTCCTCCTGCCCCCAATCCCTCCCAGCATCAGAGTCTTTTCCAATGAGTCAACTCTTCGCATGAGGTGGCCAAAGTACTGGAGNTGACATGAGCACTCACCCTGTCTTCACCATGCTTTTACAAACATGTCTGGGAAATAGCCAGAGAACAAGGAAGATGCTGGGTTGTGGAATGACACAACCAGGTCCACTTGGGGAACAGGCACTGGCCCTCAAATCTCCTTGTGTCCATTAAGGGCTGGAGGCCAGTCCCAGGCTGGTGATAAGTGAAGGATGCTAGGGAAGTGTCATCACCGCATGCCCTGTCTCTTATACACATCTGCAAAAATAAACAAATGGGGCGGGGGAGAATCAACAAGCGGGAGAAAAAAAAAAAAAAAGATCACTGCCCTGGGTCCTGATTCTTTGGGGATCTGCTAGACCCATGGTTTTCAGAATGTGGTCCTTGGACCAGCCACAGCAGCATCACCTGGGAACTTTCTAGATCAGCAAATTCTCAGGTTCCGTGTCCGACACCTAGTGAATCTGGAACTCTAGGGTTGGTGTCCAACATTGGGCTTTAACAGCTCCCCAAGGTGATTCTCATGCACCCAAAACTTGGGACTCCCTCTGCTAGACTGTAAACTCTATGAAAGCAGTGGCTCACGTGCTTTGTTTAAAGCTCTGGGAAATCCCATGGCCAGAGGAGCCTGGCAAGCTACAGTCCACGGGGTCGCAAAAGAGGGACAGGACTTAGCGATTAAACAACAGTAAAAGCAAGCAGAGCTCCTGGAAGCAAGTGGTGCTCAGTCAATGTTTGCTGAAATTGTGTTACTTCAAGCTAGGGTTTAACCACTGGAAAGGGTTTGGTGGATCTCTTAGCATTTGCATTTTAGCCGACCTTTCAGGAAAGCGCGTGATGAAGGGGCTGTGAACACCGTGGAGACAAGCCTCCAGTTGGCTGGGGCGGTCGGTGGGCTGGGCAGGCTGTCCCAGGGGCTGTGGAGCGCACTGGGGAGCCCTGTCGGTTGTGTTGAGGAATGAGAAAGGTCCTGGCTTCTAACTCTATCTTTATTTGTCTAATCTCTTTTACAGAAATGGTCCTCTTAGGAGTTCCCTTGTGGCCAATTGGTTAGGATTCTGGACTTTTAGTGACAAGGCTGGGGTTCAGTCCCTGGTCAGAGAACTTAGATGCCCCAAGCCACTTGGCAGGGCCACAAAAAAAGAAGAGATGGTCCTCTTGATTTTCTGGGGAGCAAGGTCACTGAAAGAGCAGGAAGTGAAGGATGAATCATCACCAACTGAAGACTCAGCTGGGGTTCAGGACACCCTGTCAACCCTTTTTGGGACAAAGGAGCAGTGGAGGATGGCATCACAGAGGCCCCGGGTTCTTTCAGGTGGGCTGGCCAGCTTTTGAGGCAAAGCTATGGCCTAAGCCTAGGCCTGCTCCCAGCGGGAAGGAGGCTACAAGGACCAAGATGTCTGGTCAACAGCATGATCTCTCGGCTCCTGCACTGCACCGTGTAAGGCCATGAACACGGGCTGTCCCCACCAACTCCACGGTCCCCACTCTGTGTGCCAGGTGATACAAGGACGTGGCAGGGTTCTGGGCACGGCCTGAACCCCTCTAAGGGGCTCTCGCTGCAGAGGTACAGGCAACCCCACACAGGTCTCTGCAAAGCACGCAGGGAAAGGCGGGCGGAGGAGACCTCAGAAGGCTGCCCCGGCCCCCAGGGATCAGCTCAAGGCTGCTGGAGGGGAGCGTAGGACAGAGATGGGAGAGGGGGCGTGGACCAGGATGTGCCCCAAGAAGGCAGGCCTCGGAGGGCTGCTGGTGGGACGGTGCCAAGAGGAGCTCTTGAGAAATGGGGAGGGGTGGGCACCTGCGGTGGGTTAGGTTGGTCAGGTCACGTTCGGGAGACATGACAATTGTCCCCACTGCCTGCATGCTTTCAAACTCATTGGGATTCACTGGAGAGGACACAGTGCACGATCAGTTCCCTCAACCCCCCTCGCGATTGCCAACCATCTCTGAGCCCAGCTCCTGGCCAGAGTTTCACGAATGAGGGAATTCCCTGGTGGTCCAGTGGTTAGAACTCTATGGTGGCCCCAGGTTCAATCCCTGGTCAGGGAACTAAGATCCTGAAAGCCACACAGTGCGACCAGGGGGGAAAAAACCCACAAAGTTTCAAGAATGATATTCAGCACACCCTTCCCTTTGGGTTGTCAGAGCAGGAAGGTCATTGCATGGGCGATGGGGTGGAAGCGGGGTGAGGGAGAAGAGAGCAGAGCGCCTAGGGAATCATTTCTATATAAATAACTTACTATTTTAGTTTCACTACTGGGCTAAAAGCCAAATATCAATTAGATTTTTTTTGAAGAAAAAAAATAGATGTATTAATCCCTGCTTCAATCCATTGTTGGCGTGCCTGCCCTTTGCTGTCTGTGAGGCTGTGTGTGGGTGTGAATGTCTGTGTGCACACGAGAAGGGTTTACAGCGTGTGTGCTGAGCACACACTGTGTACACATACATATTCATGTCCAGATGATTTGGGGGGGTGCCTTTCACAAACTGCAAAACTGCTTCATTAATCCAGCATCAGAAATGACGGGGTTTAGCATTTCGTGGGATGAGATGGTGAGGCACCTCCCTTCCACATGCCATCTCCCATGAGGACAGAAAAGAACATCATACTTTATTTTATGACCAGCGGGTCATTCGTCTATATCTGCTCTTTAAAGCCACTGAGGACATTTTGCCAATCACTAGGAGAAACTAAATAAACAGAGCCAAACAGTGTCAGCTCTCTGCGGCTGAGTAATTATGAGGAATTCCTCTTTAAATAGAAGTTTAAGTAAATATAGCAAGATCACTTTACAGAAGGCAGCTCGGAAAGAGACGGGGGAGCGGGCCAATGTGAGACCCCTTCGAGGTCAAGGAGGAGAGGGAGGTGAGGCTCTGGAGAAAGGAGAACTGGAGAGCCTCGATTCTTACTATCCCCACCTCTCTGGCCCCCATCGCTCCTGTCGTTGCCAGGTTTCAATTTCAGACGCTTCATTCATAAAAAAAAAAAGACTTCTGTTCTGGTCCTGGGACTGAAAACCAGCCCTGAAGACTCACTCTCAGTCAACCAGCTCACCGGGGTGTCTTCTGTCCCTCTAGGGCATGATGCTAAACCCTCTAGGGCATGGTGCTAAGCCCTCGGGGAGAGCTAGGCTGTGGATAACAGAGACCTCAGGAGCTCAGCTGAACACATGGGAAAGAAGCCACTGGTCATGCCACGTAGGTAATTAGCCACACTGTTTGATTGGTGCTAGGCCAGCAGAAAGGCCGGTGGGCAATGGACAAGTTAAAGCAAACAGTCACTGCTCCCGCCTGGGGAGACCGAGGCCCGGGGAGCCTGGCGCAGTTCCAATGGGAGAGGGAGGTGGGGAAGGCAGTCCAGGCTGGGGGACGCCGGGTGAGCAGCGGTGCAAATCTAGAGCTGCGTGGCTGGGCAGACGGAGCTTGCTGGAAGCTGCAGGAATCACGCCAGAGAAGCAAGGGTAGGCTCTGGATCGCTCAGTGCCAGACTGGGTAGCGCCATCCTGACCCACGACAGAAGGACTCTGAGCTCTAACCACGCCCCTCCCCCACCTGGCAAGCAACTTCAGGGCATCTCCGTTGGCAGCTGTTGGCGGGTGGCCTCCCCTTTAGCTTCACGCACCGTCAGAGCACCCAGGCTGGCCGAGTCCAGTGGGTGACATGAAATAGTCGAGAGCATTCGCTCGCTGAGCAAACGGTTCTGAGCCTCACCACATGCCAGCGCTGTGCCAAGCGCGGGGGAGGCAAAGAAAAATCAGCCATGGCCCTTGCCCCTGGGGGCTCACCGTGCAGCAGGGGGCTCAAGGACACAGCGAATCCTGCTAGGTAACTGTCACCCAGGAGCAGAAAGAAGCCCCATTAAAAAAGACTCTACTGGGTGCTGGGGGTGACATGGGGTCTATCACTTACCTGGACCTGATTGCATTGTCAGGTAGAGTCCCCGCCCAGGACTTCATGTGGGAGTTTATGGGGACCTCTGAGGGATCTGTTGAGAGCGGCAGGACTCACATGCTAGGATAAAGCATACCCACTTTAGGCCACTAGTGCGAATGCAAACTATAAACCCCAACAGCCTCCAGTCCCTCCGGGAAGAGCTGGGATGATTCTCAGTTGGGAGCCTGGGCTGCCTCATTGAGAAGCAAGAAGAGCGTCCCCACCTGCCTGCTACTGAAACATCATACCTGCTCTGGAATGCCCTTCCCCCTTCTTCTGTTAAACTCATATTCAGTCCTCAAAACCTCACTTGAGTGCCACTTCCCCTGGTAAGACCACCAGCGTCCCATCTCCTGCCCCGGACCTGCACTTTCTTGCACCAACATTTTATTGGAAGTTGTTTTTAAATTGTCAAACATACTGCAAAGTGGCAAGGCTTTTACAGGGAATACCTGTTCACCCATCACCAGCACTCTACCACGGACGCACTACTGAACCCACTGTCACCCTCTCTCCATCCCCTGTGATCTCCCGACACGCTGTAAAGTAAATTGCAGGCAACAGTCACTTCAGCGTACACATCGTTCACAGGATTTCAGCATTTGTTTAAAGCGTGTTTTTTTAATAGATAAAAATATATGTATGTGACAAAACGCACAGAATCATTAGTCTACGATGGCTGAGTTTAGACAAATGAACAAACTGTGCAACCAAAACCCCAGCAAGATAAAGAATGTGTGCATCATCCTGAAAAGCTCCTTGGTAGGTGGGCCTTTGCTTTTCACTTGAGAAGACCCCTTACCGACTTCTCGCTTGAGACATGCGGGCAAAGCTCACTGCAGGCTCTGCCAGCTGTGTCCCATAGAAGTCTAAGTCCTCACGGAGAAGCCCCAGTCAGTGCAGGCTGCCTCCTACAAGGGCTCCATGATATCTCTCTCCCCTCACCTGAACACTCTGTGGTTCCCTCTCAGGACTCCAAATTCCCCATGGGTGGTGGCAACAGGAAGAGTTGCCACCTTGGAGGTCGGAGCAGATTTGCTCCATCACAGGCCAAGTCACTCTTGCATGCAGACCAGGAGGTCCTGGGAGGCTTTCCAGGGGAAGCGGCACTCAAGTGAGGTTTTGAGGACTGAATAGGAGTTTGCCAGGTGAAGTGGGGAAGGGCATTCTAGAGCAGGTTGATATTTCAGTAGTGTCATTCACAGTCAACTGGAGAACTCTAAGGAGACAGAATGACTGGAATGCTCCCCCTCCACTGCAGAGGGCAGGAGTTTGATCCCTGGTAGGGGAAATAAGATCCCACAAGCCGCGCAGCACAGCCAAAATTTTAGAAAGAGTGAGAATGGTGGGAGGGGGCATTCTAGAAGCCAAAGCCGAAGTCAGAGGAGGGCATGGTGCCTGAGAGGTCCTCAGCAGGAGGCCCTAAAAAGTGGATGAAGTCATGACGAGGCTGGACGCCCATCCAGGAAGTAACTGGACACCCCAGGCTGGCCTGGCCGCACAACTGGCATGCCTAGCAGCTGCCCCCAGTCTCCACCCACACTCCGGTGGCTGTCGGGATAATGGAGGGCTGGGGTACTGTCCAGCCAGCACTGGATGGGGGAGCAGAAGAGGCGCAGATCCTTGACTTCCCAGTACGTCTGACTTGAACTTGAGGCTGAGGGACAAATATACGATGAGACTTTACTCCCACCTGAGCAGAAAGTGCCATTTCACTTACCTGGCCGGGGTGGCCAGGCAAGGTGGCTAAGCCTCACTTGCAGGAAAGACAGTCAACAGTCACCCCAGGCGAGCAAGGTGTCCTCCTGGCAGGAGCTGGGGGGAGGAAGATCCTTCAGTACTGGGGGAGGGGAGGTGTGATGGAGAGGATACCCTTCTCCTGGAGACAGGTAAGGCTCTAAAGGCAGGAGTCCACAACCAAAGAAATCAGAGTCCCTGCTGTGAGCCTGTGCACCTGCGTCTGTTAAAGCTGTCCAGGGGATTCAAACCCTCCTGGTGGCTAAGATGGTAAGGAATCTGCCTGCAGTGCAGGAAACCCGGGTTTGATCCATAGGTTGGGAAGATACCCTGGAGAAGGGAATAGCAACCCACTCCAGTATTCTTGCCTGGAGAGTCCCATGGACGGAGGCACCAGGAGGGCTGGGCTGTAGTGCAAGATCGGCCTTTCCTTCTCCCTCTAACCCTCAGAAGACCATGTATTGTCTGCTCCAGGAAGGATGCTCATCCTACCCCCAGTCCCAGCCTTGATGCAGCAAAATCTACTCAGGTCCCTTCCTCCCTTGCCACTGGGAGGCCTCCAGGCAATCCCACACTTCTGAAAACGCCCCCTTGATGGGTCTTTGTATGGGCCAAGGTCACTGCCATGGGTGTCCCACAAGCAACCCTAACACTGTTCTCCAGTGTCAGGTAGGTAGAAGATAACCTGAAGGTTTCTCAGCCTACATCTGTCCTTGAGTTAGATCAGAGCACAGCAAGGGGGTGGGAAGCCAGCAGGGTGGGCAGGGGAGCGCTCAAGAGAAAGAGGGGAAGGGTCCAAGTTGAGGTAGCGGCCATCCTTCCTGGAGGTCAGGAAAGCCTCTGGGAGGTCAGAAGACCGAGATTGCAACCAGAGAACCAGGATCCCATCCTGCCTTGGGGCAGGGCGGCCCTAGCACCCCACCCCTCCCCAGAGGAATCTGGGCATGACTTAACCCAGCTATAACCTGTGACCTCCTCCTGGCCTCATTCTTAACAGGTTCTGCAGAGAGAGACTAATGGAATCTCCTCTTGGAATAGGAAATGAGAATGCCACAGAAAGATTAGGTGACTTTGTCAAGGTCACACAGCACAAGGCAGCCACGTGGGTTCTAGAATCCAGGTTCTTGACCTGTGTTCCCAGGGAATTTAAAATGAACCACATGAATCTTCACAGTCAAGAAACACAGAGCCCTGCCTTCCTTCTAGAGGTTCTCTGAGGGGAGGGGCGTGTGTGTGTGTGTGTGTGAGTGCAGCCCAAGAGCCAGCAGCTCTTGCATACACACAAATCAGCCTGAAACCTAAAGCCATGAAGGCAGGCCCTCATGGCCTAAAGTGTGTGCTCTGCTGTCCGGCCCTGCATGAGCTCGTGGGGCGGGGGCGGGGGTGGGGTTTGCACAGACCAGATGAGCAGTGAAGCAGGCAGAGGGTGGATGAGGGCTGACTGGTGATGAGGGCCCACTGCAGGTATGGACAGGCCGGCCCTGAGGCCTGGCCCATCATAGCAGAGCAAAAGCCGCTGTCAGGACATGGGATCAGAGGACAGGACCCTGCGTCCAGGCCAGGCGGGACTCCTCAGACTGTGTGCAGGCCTGGCTTCCCCGCCCCTTTCTCCTTCCTGCCTGTGGACAGGCAACCGGGCATCCACTTTCAGAATTGTCTTCAGGATTGTGACTCTATGGAGAGTAATAGGGGCCTTGAAGCCGGGAGAGGGGTGAAAGCTCTGCAGAGCGGCACCAAGGATTCAGGACTCGAGCCGCCTCTGAGGTTCTCCTCTGCCTGACTGGCCTCTCTCTGGGGACTCTGAGCTCCCAGCTCTTGCAGACCAGCTCTGTCTCCACCCCAGTTAAGGGAGGCTGGAGCTGGATAAGAATTTGAGGCCTGAGCCTTTGGGAAGTAGAAACTGCTAATCTTATCCACTGGGCTCTGAGGAATTTGGCAGGGCAGGAGGGAAGGGGCTCCAGGGACAGGGCTGCTGGCCCCAAGCTGTCTCCCCCAGCCTGGAGCAGGGATACGCTCATTATTAATAGCCCCACCATAAACCCCGGTGATAACCAGTTTCTCCTCCCACGACACAGATAGGCCTTTGCGCGTGGAACAAGGAACCAGATGAACAAACTGCCAGACCCAACATGGCTGTGTTTTGTCCATGTAACAAATCTTTGGCTTGATGCCACAGCCTGTGTCCAAAGAGGTCTTATGTTCACTGGTCCACCCGACACACCAGGAGAGCCTCTGCTGATCTACAGACGCAGTGTCCATCCAGCCTCTGTGCCTTCTCCAGGGATGCTGTCCTGCCTCTCTGCTGGCAGAGCGCTAACCCGGGTCTGGTCAGAAGCCTGCCTTTGGATGGCGGTCTTGTTACCAAATCCAAGCTTGCTCTGCTCGCCACATGACAGGCCAATGAATCCGAGAGACGAGGTGTTGCTACAAGGAATACGACATTATTTGGAAAGCTGGCAGATGGAGAAGGTGGCTGACTAACATCTTAAAGTAACCATCTTCCAGGCTCTGGACGCCAGATTCTCTGATAGAACCAGAGAGAGAAGCGCTGAGGAACTAAAGTCAGAAAGCAGAATAGAGAGAGAGAGGCAGTGAGGAAGTCAAGTGAAAAGGGCCATCAGTCTTGTAAAACATCTCCATGAATGGCCAGCCTTTGGAAAAATTGAAAGTGAAGTTGGTCAGTTGAGTCTGACTCTTCATGACCCTGTGGACTGTAGCCTACCAGGCTCCCCTGTCCATGGGATTCTTCAGGCAAGAATACTAGAGTGGGTTGCCATTTCCTTCTCCAGGGAATCTTCCTGACCCAGAGATCCAACCTGGGTCTCCCGCATTTCAAGCCTTTGGAAGGGATGTGTTCATCTCTTCCTTTCACAGGTGGGCAGGATCAGATGATTTCCCTTGCAAGCTGAACAAAAGCACTTTAACAGGCAGAGGGGCAGCGTCTGCCAAGGCAGACCATTAAATATGATTATAATAACAACAGCAAGGAAAAGCAAGTCAAAGAAGCAGTTCCAACATGGAGTCAGAGCTGGTTCTTCTCTGCAGCAGTCTATGGCTTTTCTCTGAGTACTTCCTGTCTACAGCGTGCAACAGCCCCAGGGGAACAGCGGCCAGGCTGCGCCCCTCTAGGGCCTAAAGCACTACCTTCTCAGTGAGTGAAGTCACTCAGTCGTGTCCGACTCTTTGTGACCCCGTGGACTGTAGCCCACCAGGCTCCTCTGTCCACGGGATTCTCCAGGCAAGAATACTGGAGTGGGTTACCATTTCCTTCTCCAGGGGATCTTCCCGACCCAGGGATCGAACCTGGATCTCCCACACTGCAGGCAGCCGCTTTAACCTCTGAGCTACCAGGGAAGCCCCTGAGCTCAGAGTTACTTTATTTCTTTGTTGAATGAATGAATAAATGAAGGAGTCACGGGAGTTAATACACCTGGTTGCTCGATGGCGCCTTAAGCGGGATCACATCACAGGCAGAGACGTTTGTGAAAGAAGAGGGAATGGGAAGGGAGCACAGCAGGGAAGGTGAGGGGCAGTTAGGAGGTACAAGGGGGTCCCCTTCCCTAGCACCTCAGGGCCTCCATCAGGATGGCAGAGGTTTCTAGATGGAATTCATCCCCTTTCACAGACCCTGAGTGGCCCCAAAGGGGCTGTGTGAGACTTACTCAGGAACTGAGATCTGGGCCACGCCCAAGTCGCAGGGCACAGCCAGAGAGCCTGTTTCAGACGAGCAGATCATGAGCCCCCTGATCTAAGTAGCCTACTTTCTAGGGTCTCACAGGCACGCCCAGAACCCCTGCTGGGGAGCTCCGCTCTGCCCGATTCTGGCCTTGGCCTTGCCAGGCAAGGGCCTGGGACCTCGGGAAGGTCTGCCACCTGCACAGGGCCCTTTGCATCCTCCCTTAGCTGCCACCTCAAGGGAGGCTGCCTGTGTCGTGAGTGAGGCTCCCCAGAGGCCTGGGGCCTGCTCTGAGCTCTGGGCTGCAGGGGAAAGGCCTGGGAGGGCATCTGTGTCTCTTCGCCTCCCTCCATCCCCCTGGTCCAGGCCACCAGCATTTCTCACCCAGACCCTGCAATCATCTCTTAATTGTCTTTCCTGCTTCCCTTCTGGTCCCCCTGCAAACCTTTCTCCGCAGGACACCAGTGGTAAGTCTGAAGCACAGGAACCTGGATCCACTCTCCTCTGCCTGACACCTCCCCACGGCTCCCCAGTGCCCTGAGACAAAGTCCTCTTTAAGGAGGCTGACCCTCCCTTCATCTCTGCCCCATCTTCTCCCGAGACTGACGCCAGCCACAGGTCCAGAGGAGCCGTCCCGGGCTTTCAGAAAAACATGACTCTCTTCCTCAGTATGAGCAAATTTTGGAAAACTTTTAAACAAAGAAACCACGTGGGAAGAGTGGAAAAGGGAAAGAAGGAGAGGGCAGGAGAGGGCAGCCTTTTTTTTTTTTTTTTTTTTTGAGAACACTTACTTCTCTCTGAGTAGCCAAGCAAGGCCTAATCCCAGCAGTTTTGGGGCCAGATTCAATAAAAACTCTGTCTGCAGAGGCCTGAGCAAAGCCACAGAAAATAAATACTTCGTGGCTTGTCCGGTCTCCTGCCGCCTGGAGCCCCGAGGGCCGTTCTATTGACTCCCGGCCCAGTGGGATCTGGACGTTGTGGAATTCTCTCCCCAGCCAATCAACTTCCTCTCCCCAGTTAAGACCATTTAAAAATCATAAGTAGAGTTTCCGGTGTGGAGAGGGAAAAACAGAGGAGAGCATATTTTGGTTGAAGGAAGAAAAAAGAGAACTGCAGAAAGACCAATTTATTTTCAATCAGAGCGCAAAGCCGTTGGACGGTCTTGTTTGTGTAAAATACGGGGGCAAGGGCCTTCCCTCAGCTCTCACACTTCCACCACTTCGTCTCCTTGAACAAATTCTCCTCCCTGCAGGGCGGGGGTGAAGGGGACGGACAGGGACTGAGGCGCCAGTGCCCTGGGGCTCCAGCCAGGGCCCGGGCTTTGCAGGCTGCACGCCCTTCTGGCTGACCACTGAGAAAGTCAGGGGCAAAAGGAGCCAGGGAAAATCAAGAGAGAAAAAGACTCAGGACCACATACAGTGACGAGCTGAACCAACCGCGCGGGTCAAAATGGAGCAGGCTGTTATAAACAGGGGATGTACAGGATTTGATGTCACAGGGAGGCTTTTCCAGGAAGGGTAAGAGAAGTGATCACATCCTCATGATTATCTGGGTCGTGAAGATCTTTTCTGTACAGTTCTTCTGTGTATTCTTGCCACCTCTTCTTAATATCTTCTGCTTCTGTTAGGTCCATACCATTTCTATCCTTTATCGAGCCCATCTTTGCATGAAATGTTCCCTTGGTATCTCCAATTCTCTTGAAGAGATCTCTAGTCTTTCCCATTCTGTTGTTTTCCTCTATCTCTTTGCATTGATTGCTGAAGAAGGCTTTCTTATCTCTTCTTGCTATTCTTTGGAACTCTGCATTCAGATGCTTATATCTTTTCTTTTCTCCTTTGCTTTTCGCCTCTCTTCTTTTCAGTGCTATTTGTAAGGCTTCTCCAGACAGCCATTTTGCTTTTTTGCATTTCTTTTCCATGGGGATGGTCTTGATCCCTGTCTCCTGTACAATGTCATGAACCTCATTTAAGTGGAATCATACAGTGTTCATCCTTTGGGGACTGGTTTATTTCACTTAGTGTAATGTCCTTCAGGTTCACCCATGTTTCCCCGTAAGGGAAAGGATTTCCTTCTTCGTTTTTTAAGGCTGAATAATATTTCATTGTATGTATATACCACATTTTCTTTATGCTAAATTCCCTTTTGATTCCTGCAAGTTGATCAAAAATAGGAAAGTGACTGGGAGACACGCGAGAGTGAATCTGAGATCCAAATCAAGCAGGATTCACATCTTAGTTTGCTACTAACCTTGGGGAAGTGACTTAATCTACATCATATATTTCCATTACTTTTGTGTGTGTATTGATCACATCTTAGCTTGCTACTAACTTTGGGGAAGTGACTTAATCTACATCATATATTTCCATTACTTTTGTGTGTGTGTTGATAACATTTAAAATCTCTACTCTTGGCAACTTTCAAGTATTGGGTTGGCCACAAAGTTCATTTGGGTTTTTCCATAACATTTTACATCTTACAGAAAAACCCAAATAAACTTTTTGACCAACCCAATATACAGTCCAGGATTATGAACTATAACCACCATGCTGTATGTTAGATCCCAAGAACTTATTCTTATTATAACTAGAGGTTTGTGCCCTTAGAATACATTTTAAAAACAATTTTCTTTCTTTCTTTCTTTCTGACTATGCTGGGTCCTTGTTGCTGCCCTAGGTTTTCTCTGGCTGCAGAGAGTGGGGACTACTCTCCAGCTGTGGTGCTGGGGCGTCTCGTTTTGTGTCTTTTCTTGCTGCAGAGCACAGGCTTGAGGGCACTTGGGTTTCAGGACCTGTGGCACATGGGCTCAGCTGTTGCGGCTCCTGGGCTCTAGGGCACAGGCGCAATAGTTGGGGCACACGGGCTTAGTTGCTCCTTGGCATGTGGGATCTTCCCCCACCAGGGATTGAATCCATGTCCGCATTGGCAGGCGGATTCTTTACTTCTGAGCCACCAGGAAAGCCCCAGAATACTTTTGAAGATTTTCTTAGAAACTTATCACCAAGTCTAACCAAATCTCCTCACCTCTCACTGCCACTGTGTTTTGCTCACAATAACTCTGATATGTACTGCACTTTGCACAATGGAAAGGATTTTTACTTTTCTCTTATGTCAGACTCACAGTGACTCTGCAATATAGAAATGAATGATTAACCCCATTCTCAGATATAGAAAGTGAAGCTCAGAGAGGTTGAGTGACTGGCTTAAGGTCACACAGCTGGTAAGCCTTATTCCCCACAGCAGTAACATTGCTCCCAATCCTAAACTTCTGTTGCACCTTCCTAGCCTGGTCTCAGCATCCCACAGTCATCATAAACTTGCCAATGCCTGTCTTACAGTCCCGTTGACAGAGACATTTATTTATTCATGCATATTTCCCTATCACTTGAAAAGTTAGCAATGTGAGTAAAGTGATGGTTAAGTTCAGGCTACAGTCCATAGGGTCATAGAGAATCAGGCACGGCTGAAGAGACTTAGCATGCACGCATGCACAGATTGGTTTTATCATTAAGTGTACCCTTAGGTCATTTAGATGCCAGGCTGTCAGGGAAAACTAGCTAGGTCTCTGCAAGCTCAAGGATCTCTCTGTTGATGGTTTCCTCATGTATCACCCAAGCAAATGCAGTTACCCAATGACATCTGCGCCCAAACTTGAACTTATTTACAGTAACTACACCTGCTTCTCCAGTAAGGAGGTCCTGCGTAATTGAGTGGGCCAGGCGGGAATTAGATCTGGGCCCATGATCTATACAGCCTGCCCATGGCTTAATCTATGTCAATTATTTCCACTGATCGTTGTTCTGTAGCAAAATTGAACCATGTGGCTTTTGGAAGGCCAAGAGAAGGGGCAGCAGCCGATACATTCAGAAGAGGGTCTTCAGGATAGCATGGCCCGTCAGTTGTAAGACGAGAATAGCTTTGGGAGTGGGCTTGGCTATTTTTTTTCCCAATAAACTCCAAATGCTCTCTTCCCGGCACACTGGGCATCTTCTCCAGGAAGCTTTTCCTTCCCCTCCTAAGAGTATCCACCCTGTTTTGAGATATTCTTTATTTGTCCGTCTCTCTGACTGGCGTTTCCTGGACATCAGGATTGTGTCTTGTTTATTTCTGTATCGCTAGTATGTCATCCAGTGCTGGGCACATGGCAGACGCAGAGGGATTGCTAAATTGTGGAACTGGAAGTAACGGGGGGAAAAAAAAAAAAGAAAGGAGAAGAATGTCTCACTCCACCCTGAGGCTCCATGGCCTTCCTCCCCACAGGCGACCTCTTCCTTCTCACTAATGGCAGCGGAGGGGACAGCATGGTTCATTGTGAATAATGCATTTGGCATTCTGGAATTGAGACAGGATGTGAGAGGTAACCCGAAATGGCCTCGAAATAAACTTCTTTTTAAAAAATTGAAGTATAATTGATTTGCAATGTTGAGTTTCAGGTGAGTGGCAGAGTGATTCCCTTATGCATATATATATATATTCTTTTTCAGGTTCTTTTCCACTATAGGTGAGTTGACTCATTGGAAAAGACTCTGATGCTGGGAGGGATTGGGGGCAGGAGGAGAAGGGGACGACCGAGGATGAGATGGCTGGATGGCATCATGGACTCGATGGACGTGAATCTGAGTGAACTCCGGGAGATGGTGATGGACAGGGAGGCCTGGCGTGCTGCGATTCATGGGGTCGCAAAGAGTCGAACACGACTGAGCGACTGAACTGAACTGGACTGATAGGTTAATATATTAAATATAATTCCCCATGCTGTACAGTAGGTCCTTGTTTATCTCTTTTATATCTAGTGGTGTGTATCTGTTAATCTCCAATTGCAAATTTATCCCTCCCCTCTATAAATTCTCCACTAGTATCCCAGGCTTTCTCTTCTTTTCTTTCTCCTCCCTCCTCTCCCCTCCTTTCCTCTCTCTTCCTCTCTGTCTTTCTTTCTCTAGGACCCTGAATATTACATATGATCATATTTTTCTTTTGAAGGGTCCACTTGTATAATTAACACATAGGAGGTTCTGAGAAGCCCTATCATAATAAACAAACTAGAATCATTTTCTTCAACTCAATATTTTACTGATTATTTTGACCCTGGGACCATTTTTTTTTTTCTTCCTTCTTCCTCCCTCAACAAAGTCCCATGAGAAGTGTTCCCTCACACTCCTTCTTGTTTTATGGTGGAGGGGTGTATGGCAGGCTGGATGGGGGGGACTGATCTCTTTGGAAACCTTTATTGTAATAGTATCTTATAATATTACATTACTGTAAAAATGTAGTTGACAATCCACCCCTGGGTTCTTTCATGGGTCTGTTCTCAGACTCATCCTGTATTATTCATGACCGTTTGGGGTAGCAAGTGGTGGAAGCCCAATTAAAGAAGAGGGAAAAAAGAGAACTTCCCTGGCAGTCCAGCAGTTAGGATTCCATGCTTCCACTGCAGGGGGGCTTGGCTTCAATTCTGGTTGAAGAACTGAGATCCCAAATGTGGGGGTATGTGCTGCCCCATCCACCCCCTACCCC